>VWZL01001810.1:618161-672606 GCA_013396915.1 Stercorarius parasiticus
CAAAAAAAAAAAAAAAAAAAAAAATAGCAAAATGGTTCAGATTCACTGTGAACTACAGGATTTGATCCTCAAATCTAACATCTTTTCCATTTTAACCGTAGTAGCTAGAGGGAGAGCTAGGAAATTCTTAGAAATATAAATCAGCCTAAGTCTAGAGCATGAACTGAAATAACGCGTGTGAGCATCTTCCAAGTCCTACACACCCAGCGTGCATAAATGCAAGTCCATAAAAAGAAGCCATGTATCAAGAAGGAGGGATATGAATAATAAAACATCATAACCACTTAAGTATGACATTTTATATAACAGAGATTCAACATCTGCCAAAAATATAGCACAGTTAAAACCAAATTCTTTTTTTTTTTCCTTGTTGTCACCCACAGGCATACCAACTTACTCTTCAAATTAGACAATAGTTAGATAGCTGCGTTCATTAACGGCAAGTAGGACACGCAAATTCAATTTCTTGCTTTGACTCAAATCCACAGAGCTAGCCCTTCTGTCTGCTTTTCACTCTACTGCTAAATGTCTTACAGTTTTCCGCTGTCCATAATTAATCCATGTGTTCCGAGCTGTGTGTCCGTACTCCCTGCTTTGCCCTGCACCCATAACACACTGGTTCAGGAAATCAAAGAGAAAGACCATTCGTTTTCTTGCAAGATGTTATATGCCTTTGGTGAGTGAGAGGCCTGAACAGGTCTGCAGTGGGGTCAGCTAAGTGCTAGTGCTGGAACAAGGGAAGCAGCTGAGCACATGGCAGAGCAGGAACGAGCAGAGAAGCAGGACTGCCTCTTTCAGCAGTAGCTGTGGTTATGCCTCCTTCTCGCTATCCTAAAGCTGTATCTTCAGTTTCACAATCATTTAAAATGAGTGGGTTGTGGGGTTTTGTGGGTTGATGCCAAAACCAGTGCTCCCACCCCTTGCTGTCTTGGCTGTTCAGTCTTTTGCTTACCCCTTCCCTCCTTCCAGCACTAGCATTCAGGCAGCCATGCAATGAGCCACATTTGGAAACTCACTCTTGGGTTTGATTACATTTTTTCTCCTGTTAAATACAGGAGACAGAGAATTATAAAGACAGAAAGAATGGAAATACTTTTCAGATATTCAGGAATTTTCACAAAGTGATGTCATTATTTTCTCTTGCAAAGAAGAGATGTACATTTTTAGCACATACTCAGTGCCTCACTAGTGAATATTCATAGCTTAAAGCACATTCTTATCACTTTTAGAAAAGCTTTTTTTTTTTTGCGATTTAAAATACTTGTAATAGCTCCTTTTTTTTTTTTTCTCCTGCCCTCTCCTCCATATGGGAGGTACTAATTTGAGCTTGGGCAAACACCACGAGATGAAAATATATTACCACTTCCAAGAGGACCACCGATTTTATCCTACCAAGTCCCTACAGACACTTTAAATAACTCCTAATGTTAATGGAAGTTCAAAACGCCCAACTTTATGCAGGAGCAGGGCTCCTACAACCTGCATCCAGCTGTAGAAAAAAAAGAAGGTATCACAAAAAAACAGTCACTGCTAAGACATTTAATTTTGTCTCACAAAATGATTAAATGGAGATGAATTAGTTTCTCTAAGGAAGGACATTTTGGCAGGCATGTTTAGCTTGGTCTCAGATGGTCACTGAGCAGACTGCATCAGCTCTCCACTTACTGAACTAAGTGCTACTCCGGTCTGGATCATGCTCCATAGCACAGCAGGAGCCAAACTGTAACACTTCCAGACCAGCAGCACCATGGGTTTGGACAATCCAGCCCTAAAGTCTTCAAAACCACCTTTAAGCCACAGGTCTTTTAGTTCTTGATCTTTATCTATTCTTCCTCTAACACTCAGAGGGAAGTAGGCAGAAGAAGAAAGGAAAGGGGAAGAACCGCACTTACTCCCCAAGTAACCAGCCAGAACGTGGTAGTAAGTGTTTCATTAGACAGGGTCAACATTTTATACCCATTTAGATGATTATCCCAAAACAGAGTAGCAAAGAATGCTCAATATGAATGGCAATTCATTTATATTGCACAGACATCACTCATTTCACTAAAAACACATAAGGCAATCACTCGGGTAATTCTTTCCTCTGGTTACATCCAAAAGCTGCAGATACTTATCACAGATTAGGCAAGAACAGCTAAAGAAAAGTTAGTAGTACAGCATAAATGGGAAAAGATAATTTTAGGATATTTACATTTCTGGAAAATCCATCATCTGAATGCAAAGTTTAAATACGCTTCCTCCCACGCCCAGCCTTAGTGGAGACAGTTACATTTCCTGGATCATTTTAAAAGATTTGTACTGAATCTCTGGAAAAGATTTCTGATGAACCTTTCTACTTTATCAGGTGCTCTCACAACACAAAGGCATAACTTGCGACTCCACTGCTCAAGAGCATGTGTTTAAAATGCACTTTTCCTAAAAAAGGGGTTGAGCCTGAGAATCCCAGTACTCACAGAGAACAAGCACAAAAAGCAGCAAGTACACAACAGGCTCTTGTTTTCTGAAAAACAGACCGTTTATAATATTACCCATCCCTCAGGCTTGCTATTAACCCCCATTTTTGAGAAGAGCGAGGTTCTTATCTGTAGATGTGCTCCAGGGAGGAGGAGGGCAAGGTTGATTGAGTTTTTTCTAAGTTTTTTTCTATATGTGCCTATCTCCGTGCACACAACTAGCTTACCCAGAGGGTTTAATGCATTCCCTTAACCTCAGAAGGTCTGGGCTTACACACAGCTAGCTGCTCCTGAACTCTGTCTTTCCAGATCAAAGCTGTTTGTACCCGTGAAAATTCAGAGCAAACACAGCAATCATACCCTTATCAGTCCTAGCCCCACAGCTGTGCATCGTTCAGTTTTATTGCTGAACAGTTTCAGCTTTTTTTTTTCCTTTCTTTTTAAGCCACGCTAATTAACAGATTCCAATGAAGTACATCGTAAGATTTCTCCAGCAGAAACCCAAGGGCTACTATTTCAACTAGAAGGCAATCCTATAAGCAGAGTTATTATTGGTAGGGAGAGATTAGCGTGCCTCCAGTACCACTGGAGTACTGATAGCGAGAGGTACGCGCACAGTGAGCACATGAGCATGGCATGAGAAACCAGCCAGGACTGCAAATAAGGCTGTGCTGCTAATGAGGAACTGGAGGTATCGGAGCATGAGGAAGAGCCAATTTAAGATGCCTTCCTGTCTCAGCAAGGGTCAATTCAACTGCCTCAAAGGGCCAAGTACCTTCAAGCACCCCCATCAACAGCATTAAACCTACTTCAAATCTCACCAGAAACTTTCTGCCCTCAAACCTGAGTTCGCAGCCTTTTTTATTTTGCTCAATGGATATACAACAGGGGCTTGTATTTAAAAAAAAAAAAAAAAAGAAAAAAAAAAAACAAACCCAAACACACACAAGTACACTCCTTGCAATATATTCTTGTAGCAAACAAAGGCCTAGGTGAGCTATGGTCTGATCTTCTCAGTTGCCCACAATATTTAACACTACCCTTTCAAACAATAAAAATAATTCAGTGCTGGAATTAACCTCATATTTGAAACTTTTTTGCTCTTTCTTCTCCACAGAAAGGCAGATGATTAACTGGAGAAAAAAAAAAAAAAGATGTTAACAGTAAAACTCAAAAAAATTACACCTTTAATCACACGTTTTACACCCTCTCCATCACAGAACCTGTAAGAATGCTGCCAGCGAAGGAAATGAACAATGTGCCAAGAAGAAGAAACAGCAGGGTTTTGCCCGAAGGTTGTCCAATATAGCACTGCTTGGTGAGACTATATTTCAAGTTATGTTTCATTTTTATTTTGTGTTGAATCTGGGTCCCACAGAGTTATTAAATGATGCTTGAAGTCTATCCTGCTAGGCCTTAAGCTGATAATCGTAATCTGAGGCAGTAACTAGAGGGAAAGATGAACGTGATGGAGGGTGGCCCTGGACTTTCTCCAGAGTGCATTGCTTGCTGGGGGGAGCAGGCAAAAAAGGACACATTGCTTGCATCTCTGTCCACAACTTGTCACTTGCTACAACGCTGTCTTCATCGGCAGCCCAGAGCTATCAGCCAGGCTGTGACCTGCAGAAGCCTTGCGTACCCTCTCCTTCCCCCTCTTTTAAACTTCCCCAGGAGGAGTCGCATATTCCACTGCTACAGGTAAATATTCATCAGAGACCGAGCCTCAGAGACCCCTACTAAAATATTCATGTCATGGTACGAAGCAGTTGATGGAAAGACAGAAACTAGACTAGATAGACAGACTAGAGATTAAGATAGGACTAAGCAGTATTTATTACTTCTCTGTAGGCTTCATGTGAAACCACGCTGATCAAGGAAACTCCCTCCCCACCCTCCACTGCCTAATAGCGTCTTACCTCAAACACGTCAGCGAACAATGCTCCATGTCAATCTAAATGCTTTCATAACCCTGATCTGGCCAAAGCTTTAACCTGCTTTTACTTTTGCAATGGGACCAAGGGACAGCTAAAGAGCCTGTGAGCAACCTCCAACCAGCCTTTTCAGAGTGAGGGGAGAAAGGATTGTGATAATTCACTGGGAAAACCCAAAGACTGCATTTGAACAGTTTAACTTGAAGATCAAGCCAGTCTGTACAGGGAAGCAAAAAGCAGGCTACCTGATATTGCTGAACAAGACTAAAATCCAAACTTGTGGAAAGTGCTTTCTTTTTCTCCCAATGTGTGTGAATTCTGTGAACATACTTTGAATTGCTCACATTAATTTGCTATTTACCAAACTGGTCAAACATCATTTGAATACATAATTTTGTAAAATGTTAATGAGTTATACAATTATTAGAGCTACAGCTGGTCAAATATTAGTCCCCAGTGAAAACGGAAGACATTCAGTTGATATAAACTGGCTTAGCTCCCTTCAAACACTTGAAGCGACGCTGATTTATCCGAGCCAGGAATCTTCCTAGAGTTCAGACTAATTTACAAGCCTTCTGCTGTTTCTATCTTTTTCCTTAAGCCAGTCTTTTAATATAGACAAACATGTTTCAGCTAGTAGATTATTCACTAAATATTCATCATTAACATTATTTTTTATATTAGCTACTGAACGACCACAAGAGAGAAGCAGTTTTGTTCTATTTCCTGACGGAATTACTTTCAAGTTCAAAAAATTTCAGGAATGTGACTTAAACAATTTTAGTCCAAGCACTTGTGCCAATATATAAGTTTGTGCAAATACCTGCATGCTGTGGTATATTGACCAGAATTTTCAAAACCAATTTTATTGACAACCCTTTATTAAATAACAAATTATACTGAGAACTAATCTGATCATTATGATTACTCACGGAACAAATTCAATTTACAAGAAATATATTTGCTAATGCTTTCTGCAGCAACTACCAGATGCTATTTATAAGACAGAGGTTGAATTACAGGCAGGGAAGAAATTAAACCCATGAAGCAAGAGATAATAGGTGATCCTTCTACGATCTCCTCATTTTTTTCTGTCTAAAGCTGAAACTAAGCATTAGTCAGTTATTTTTGTCCTAGGACATCATATGGCAGTTACACAATACTGGACTCAACAAGTCTAATATCTCAAGGCTGCAGAAAGACAGATGCCCTCCCTCCACATCTCCTTCCCCTCACTTCCAGCTGCGCGTTCCATGGTCTCCCTTGCGCCTGCACTGGAACAAATACACCCAAATACACACAACAAACTGTTTCAACTCACTAGTCCAGTGAAAAAAATCGTGAAAAAAACCCAACCCCATTAATAGCTTTTTGTTGGGGTAGTGAATTTAAGCACCAACCAGTCTGGTAAGCCCCAGAGCAAGGGCAAAGCAGAGCAATGGGAGCAGGGGACAAGCAAAAAAAATGGGGAAGAAGCAAGGACAACCTTTCAGGGACAGCCACTGAACTGGCTTAACGTGTGTATCATCACCCCATTCCATCAGAAAGGAGTGCAGTCTTTTTGCTTATGCATACGCCATCAGCAGCTGTGGTGCGTACACCTGCAACACAGTCGCCCTAGCAAATATTAAATAAATACTCACTTACAAGACATTTCCATGCTTCTAATATATTTAGAGACACACCCGTGCTCGTCCAACTAGAGCTTTTTGTATGGTGCCCTGTTTGCATGACAGGTAGGAAGGTAATCTGCTAGAGTAGAAATTACACTGGAAATAAGGCTACCTCTTTCAGTTAAAATGCTTCAGTGTTTCTAGGGGCACTTTGATATACGAGTACGTGCAAGATCCATGTATACATCAACTGCTATAATGCAGGTGTTTCCTAGACTAGCCAAGTATGTTTCCCATCTCCCTACTTCCATAGCCAGGAGAAACATTTGTCAAAGCATCATTGTTTTGCTTGTTTTCAAGCAGAGCAAAACTAGGCTCCCTTCACTCCAAGAGTCACATTTACTTAAAATCATTCTGTTGCACCTGAAAAACCTTTTGAAATAAACATCCTCAATGCTCAAATTGTCCAGGGGGCACAAAACTGAGGAGCAGATTGAGTGCAGCATGGAAAGCTAGAAGACACAACAACAGATGACTTTTTTTTTCCTTCTCAAATTTGCCCTGTGAAGCGGTAAATTGCTTAGAACAGAGGTACCAGCCATCCATATCAGCCCAACGCGCACCACTTCTACAGGAAATAGACAACAGGAGTCAAATGAGAGGAGAGGAATCAATGAGCCAAACCCTGAACAACCTAAGTCTACACAGCACTGCCATTTTCAGCTTCGCCTACCGTTTACTTTGGCTGAGATTCAAATTTTGCTGGTCTACAGCAGCAGTTTTACATGCAACACCAGCATCAGTGACCCAGCTGAAGCACAGAGCTACCCTCTCCGCTCCTCCCCACTCTGTACCACAGCCTTTCACCCCTCAACCCTCTGGCAGAACCACCTGTAAGGCCATGATATACACCAGGTGATGTTTATTGATCCACAACCAATTGTATTGATGCAACCAACAGAGAAATGTGGTTTGGGGTTAGGAAACCAACAGTTAGGATTGGCCAGAAACTTGCTTAAAGTCCTTTTGTCATCTAAGCTATTACATGAAATTGCAGCTTGCACTGAGGATGTACATTTCTACTGCCATATACCCTTCTTAATGACTTAGGCCTGTCCAAAGCTGCTGCAATATGTTACTGGTATGACCAACATGAGAACGCTCCTGGTTTGCAACAAATTTCAAATTTTCTTCTGCTTTCTCACAAAAGCATTTCACAAAAAATTTCAGATGATGTCACAAAATCGAAGTGCCTTGGAGGATCTATTTTTCAGAACAAAATGATCAGATTTTTGTTCAAATCTTTGAGTCATCATTTTTACACCTGTACATCGTGGGTAAAATATTTTAGGGATAGCTGGCCTTTCTTGTTCTTTCTAAAGTAACCTTACTGATATGACAGTGCTTCCCGTGGCAATGAAATGCCAGCCAGGGTTTCTTACCAAATGGATTCTGATCTTCTGGGGGTGACTGGGGAGTGGGAGATGGTCAACTTCAATGTTTTCCAGTGGGATTACACTGGGAAATTTTTTCTTTTGCACTGGTAGAGCCTGAGAGCGTTTCCGAGGAACAGCACGTAGTCCCTGGGTATTACACCACTACAGCTTGCTCCCAGTTTCATTAAAATAACTCCACCCTGTTCCAGCAAACTAGAGCTACAGTTCACCCTGAAAGTACCACAAACAAATTCCTTAGCACTGATCACATCAGGAGAGATCTGTCCTTAAGCACTTTATAATAACTCAGTCTGAAGTACTTTCTTATAAAACAATCCATGGTTCTTCCTCCTTGTAATAAGGAAAACAATTGTCTGCATTATTTAAAGTTTTAAAGATAGGGCTTCCATCGTTAGAGGTTGGTTATTGCTTTCTTCAACATCTTAATGGTGTGGGAAGGGAACTAGCACTTGATAACCAGGTGAGGAGCCTGGGAAAAGGTGAACCTGGGTTTCCTTAAAGAGATGCTACTCAGCACACAGAGCCTTGAAGCCTGGGCATTGCTATTAGACCTATATATTTTAAAAATAGAGTCTCTTTATGGTCAACTGTTCAGGCTTTAAGTGTTCATTGTGTTTATCTAGAAAGCTTCATTCTGGATTTAATTTGACAAACAAACTGTCACTACTTACCAGGTTATTCTTGTCACTGATGTGACAAAATAATTCATGAAGGGATTTTAAGCTGTATCTGATTTCCCTCCAGCTAGCTGTAGTCTCTAGTAGCTAGGGAATAGCAGTAGGGAAATACCTGAGGCGGAAAACAAATGTAGTTTAATAACAAGAATATTATTTAATAAAAAAACCAAAACAAACCGAACTTGGAGAGCCTTTGAAAATTAGTCTGTCTGTGGAAGTGCAACATTTAGAAATTTGGAAAAAAAAATTGGAAAAAGTACAATTCTACTTGTATTAATCAAGGGAACTCAGAATTTCAGTGGTTTAGAAGCATTGGGTAAAACATGTTAACAGAATCGGGATAAAGATTTAAAAAACACCAGTCTGAATTTTGAACTAAAAAATGAGACAATGACTTATAGCATGAAATTTATAAGTATATTTGTTTATTCAATGAAGTTAGATACATAGCTATCACCTTAGTATGCAAAATACTTTTAAAGACATCTTCAGAGCTATTGGGCTAAATCAAATAAAGAATCTAGGTGGAAAAGAAATACTTGAAATCCAAAGCTGTAAACCAGACCGTAACCCAATCTGGTCACTGCCTGACCTCACCAGGTGCCCCACATGCTGGTCCTGCCCAGGTGCAGGACCTCTGGGGGCTGAGCCACCAAATACCAGGCTCCCAGCCAGGCTGCACAGGGGTCTGCAACTTCTCCGCATAAACTCCCAAGACACCTGGCCTGGCAGATAATCTCAGAGCACATTTATCTCTTTTTGACAGATTCAAGTTTCCTTCAAAAAAAATGAAGATGTAGATGTTTTATTTAGGGAACCTTGAGGTTCTTGTATTTG
Organism: Stercorarius parasiticus; assembly: GCA_013396915.1. NCBI lineage: Eukaryota > Metazoa > Chordata > Aves > Charadriiformes > Stercorariidae > Stercorarius > Stercorarius parasiticus. Next base: position 627,133 of record VWZL01001810.1, read on the forward strand.
ACACATTAAGTCAGGTACTTGCATGACAACATGAAAGGTAATCAGAAGAGCTAACATCTGTTTCTCAGGAGAGTGCTTTTCTAACAGGCCTGGTGAAGCTATACTGTCATTCATAAGAATAAAAAAAACCAAAACAAGATTCATGGGACCAAGAGGAGCAGACTAATTCTGTAAATTGTCATAAGACACTCATCCAGAAGAAGGGAGGCTCCCGGCCAACCTTTATTCCTAGAACAGTATGTGCATTTTATATGCTTTTCACAGTCATCAGGAAAAATGACTGAGCCGTCCCTGAAAAATTAATTTCCTAATTTTCAGGTCAAGATTAACCAGAAATGCACTCCTCTCTTGGGTTGCCAGGGAGGAAAGGCTAAGGGGGCTGTAGCCCCCTTCGGTTCCCTGGGCATTTATTCCCAGTCATGACATAGTCATCATCATCCAACTCTCATACAAGGAATTTTAATGGAAAGTTACAAGCTAAAACAGTACATAATGTATTTCTAAGGACTGCCAGATCCAGCAGTCTATCATGCATTGACCCTTGCAAGGATTGTTCAGCAATCCTTGATCATAAATGTTTCCAACAAGGTAGAATGAAACCTACTCAGCTTATAGTTCTTAACCCTACATATGATACATAAGGATACATAAAATACTTATCAGACATGAAGACACAGTTGTAATTGTTTTAATAGAATGACTTGAATTATTTAAACTCTCTTTTTTGCTTCTCATTTATGGCCAAAAAAGAAAAAAAAAACCAAGATAGTATCTTTTTTCTTCCCATTGTTAAAATTTCATGCTAGAAAACTTAAATATTTATGCATGTTGAGAAAACAGAAGTTATTTTCTGTCAAAATGGTCTCCCTTCAGAAGAACAGCATGGTCTTTATAGTTACTTCTAAAACAAACTATATTAAATACTTTCTTTCTACTGCAAAACCTGCTCTTGGGCCTTATTTCCACTGGCAAATATAAGGCCACAGGGTTAAGAATTCAACCTAAGCCATTTCCCAGGCCTTCGGTTCAGAGGGGTTTTCCAAGAATAAAATTTTGATTGCTCCTTTTTTTCCATGAAACCAATTTAGTCAGGTTCCAATCAAAATTAAGTACAAATCAAAAGAACCATACTATTAAAACAGAGAGGTACAGAAACACTGCCACTGGCTTTCTCCATCCTGACCACAGAAACTCTTTCATTCTAATATATACAAGCTAAAGATTTTTCTGTTGTTAAAGAGAATCTTTACACCACACGTCCCAACATAAACACTGTGAACCAACGAAAAACGTTAGTAGAGCTTTAAATACTGTGAAAATGAGAATAAAGAGAAGGATCATGTTTTCCACCTGTATTTTGCCAGATAGCACCAACCCATGCTGCTTTGGTATGACTCTAAGGGTCTAATCCTGTTATTCACGAGCAGCAGAGTAGACTACTCAAGCAGGTAGTCTTTCCCTCAAGACTTGACAGAGAAGAACAACTCCAAATTGAAGGACTTCAGCAGAATTTACATTGTAGGGTCCCAGATCGTCACTTTGAAAGCTCTTTGCCTGAGCAGACTCATGACCAGCTGCATTCAGAATTTCCTCTTCCTCAGCATTACATGTTGATGAGTTTTATGTAGTTCAACACTGGTGACTTTAGACAACTGCCTGCTCCACGCACCAGCTACTTGCGGCCTTCTGAGACAGCTAGAGATGCCACAAATAAACCCTTGATGAACCTTGCTGTCACAGTTAAATAATTTACTTCTTGCACACCCTGTTTATTCTACATCTTCACCAAAAGGTTGCCTTCCCAAAGCAACATTGGCAGACAGGAATGTGTGCCTGCAGTACAGCCACAATGCTGTATGGTATAACACTGCGTGGCTCCAGCTCCTTTTCTTAGGCAGGTTTAGCCAGGCCAGCTAATGGGGATATCTCCCATTGCCCAACAATTCCCTCTACTACTGCTGTCACCTTGTAATGGGCAGCTGCAGAGGATGTGTATCCACACCTCACCTGCCAGAGTTTGCAGATGTTATCAGCATAAAGTGGGACAGTTCAGAAGCAACTAAGAGTCCTGTTCAGCTCTCCCTTCCAACCTTTTGTATGGGGACAGGGCAGACCCTGTTTAGTCATAACAACTAAGTCTCCCTGCAAACAGGAACCAGAGCCATTATGAGTCTAAACTACAATGCCAGATTACGATCTGAGGTAGCTCTGGCGTGGATGCATATTGCCTTTGCCAGCAAAGGAGACTAGAAACTCCTACAAAAGGGCAGAACAGACAGCTGCAAGTAGTAACTTCTTAAACTGCCGCAGCACATTCTTCAAAATCATCCGTAGCACCCTTGGTCTCCTAGATATCAATCCTAGGCACATGATACGTAATACTCTGGCTTGCATTCAAGAGAAGACACATCTAAAAACTCAGTTGCTATAGCAGCAAAGAAATGTATTGCTTCTTTTCAACCCAAGTCAAGTTGATTGTGGAAACAGCACAGTCCAGAATCCAGCATCATTAATACTACTTGAGTTGGAATTTTATTCTTGCCATGCCAGGACACCCCTAACACTTCAGGTTTGCACACACAGAGACCATAGTTGTAACTACCCGCTGTGTAGGCTTCCCTGAGTCAGCCTGAAACTAGCTCAGGGCACTGTTGCACGGGTGCTTTAAGACCACACTGCTGTGCTGCCAATCCAAACTCATAACTAGCCTTCATCTATATCAGCAAGCAGATTCAATCCCGCTGTCATCTGTCCAATCAATACTACTGGCTCAAGAAAAAGGATGGGATCGGCTTAAAGTTTTCTTGGCGGGAGAATGGACCTCTGGCACCCAGGAGTACCAACCTCCATCAGCATTAGTCAAGCATGAGATCACACCAAGCAGCACAGCAACACTTCAACTACAGCAGCATTCATGTGGAAACCTGGATTAAGAAACCCTAAAACTTTCTGGAAGCTTAATGTTGCCACATCCCTATTTCTTAAGCTAGTGTGGCTACTTCCAGACTAGCTCAGGTGTACCTGAACAAGCTGCAGCCACTCTTTTCACTATGGTATGGGTTGTGGAAGTGAGAGAAAAGGCGTGGTGAACTAGATGGAGTTCAAATGGTGTAACCCAGGATAGAGATACTACGTCAACTGCAACAATATTAAAAAAAAAACNTTATTTAGTGTTACAGATTCTTCACAAATCTCTTCATTATACTCTGCCATTTCATACAAAAGGAGATAAACATATCATGTTAATGTTCAGGCTTTACCAAGCATCAGACAGGTAACAGAGATCAGAACTGACACTCCTGTTTGGTGAAGCTGTTCTACGTAACATGATGTTAATTATGTTCTGGACATATTACATTTTTCATCTTCAGTCAGAGATCAGCTCTCAGCTATTCCCAGTTCCTCAGATTTGTTCGGGTTTTTTTTTTTTACAATCCTAAACAGTATGCCTGGAGGTGGTAGGTGGCTTGCAAATGCCATGGCATTTACCTTTTTTGTCAGAGGAAGCATTAGTAAGGTACAAACAGCCTGTGAACACTTTAGTTTCTCTTCAGACTGGATCTAGAGCTCTAGTCACGTAGATACTGAACTCAACATCAAAACTTTATACATCACAGCTTGAGTTATAATATATTTGAATTGGAGGGAGCCAGACTCCCAAGAGCTTGGAAAGGAGGTTTTTTTAAAAGGAAATTTTCTTTCATCAGTTTCTCCATACCAGAAATCCTGTATTCAGCCTCCACACCAAGGTGAAAGAACCTGTTAATACCTTTGTGAATACTGGAAATGGAGGAGAAGGGTCTAAGAAACATAGGAGCTTCACTACTTCAGCTGTATGAGTTAATTTTTGCGTATTATTTGAGTTCTCTATGAATTTTAATGTTGGTTTGGTTAGAAACTCTGTAACTACACAAAACCTGCTTTGAATGGAGTTACATAGGAATCTTTCTGAATCAAGCTCTTCGTACAAGAATACTACTTACAAAATGCCTATTCTAATAACAGACCCTACTCTTTCAGGCACCCTTTCAGGCACCTTTTAGATGAACAAGTGATTAATCCACTTCAGTCATCTATGTTTCAACCATGAAGCTTCCTTAGCTGAAAGTTTGTTTTTATATAGTCTTTTTCATACAGCAGTTCTTGGCAACTGCTTGAAAGCGTGTACCTTTAAAAATAATCCAGGCATAGGTAGGTCCTACACAACCCTAAACAAGTGCACCAGCAAGTGAATAACGTGCAATTTGACATGAGATGCTTGAGAAGTTTTCAGTGTCTTCACCATAAATTGCTGATAAATTCCCTTTCTGATACAGGCTTTACCAAGTGGGTAGCTTGGCAGGTCTGAACACACGAATCAAAGTATAGAAAATCTTGGTATAAAGAAACTGTGCCTGGGATTTGCCAATTCCCACAATGTCTCTTCTAATTGCATTTTTACCCCAACTGATTTGCCTGCAATTAACAGTTCTGCCTCCCTTGTCTTTGACACTGACTTAATCCCTGAAAAAAACAAATTGTTGCAAAAATTGCTCTTGGCTCAAAGGATAAAGACCTGCGTGCCCTCAAAAAAGGGCAGGGGGAATAATTCCTTCCTCTGGCTTTTTAGCAGTGTAATAATACATTTGTGCTCATACTTTTATAGAAATGAAGGCCATGGACTTCCCTGGTGGGTAGCTGTTATCACTCAGATGCTATCATTTCCCCCAGACACCTCATCTCAGATCTCCGCGGATAGCATGCGTTAGTCATTTAGTACAGCCTCATTTACATAGAGCACAATGAATTACATTGACTCCAAGGTCTCAGCTATTTAAGAGCAAAACTAGACAAAGCCATGTTCACATGGAGTTTGGCTGGCAAGACTTGCTTTAATAAAATAGCTTTGGATAGTTCCAATTATAAAATTTCAGCTTTCCATAACCCTTATCAAGCTGTGTTGATGCCAGGTGCAACTAATCCATAACAAAAGGGCACAAGTGGCAAAAAGCAAATTTAATAGCTGTGTCACAAGCAGCTTCATTGCCCTTCCTGGAAACACAATAGAAATCACATCCCAATTTCCATGTAGCCAAAACAAGTTAACTCCTCCCACAGTGTGTTATTCCGGACGGTGGTGCTGCAGTGCCTGTTGAGGTAGAGCAGAAAGCAACAACAACAAAATATCTAAGGACATCCCTTGACCAAGTAACTATTAGTTCAGTCTTATCATTGCTTCCTATGTCTTACTTCTATTCAACATGCACAAACATAAGAAAAAACAGAAGTAGCACCTCAGCGTGTTTTACATCTGATATTCACGATAAGGCCCATACAATGGCCTCAGCTTGAAACCTTAATGGAAGAGATATCCTCCAAGCCTCTCCTTCCAAGCTTGCAGTTTACATTCAGTCCACAGTTCCCAAACTCAGCCATGCTGCCCCTTCCCCATCTAGGGTTTTCATCCCGCCTCAGATGACCATCTGCAATTGGGGATTGTTTTTTAGGAAAAGGTCTCTCCTGGGGAGACACAGAAAGTAGAAATCTTCCCATGTCTGATGTTGAACAAGCCTGTAAATCTGTAGAAGGAGAGCAAAGAACAGCTTTTTACAGGTCTGTGACAGGGCAAGTATGAAATCTGAATGGGATTATACGTGAATAGCAAACGCCCTAGTTGGCAGGAATGGGTCCCTCAGAGAACACAGTTGGGGTCACCCACCTCCATTTCGGCAATAAGAGCAAACTGCTTTATACATAACTCAACTCCATAAATAGTTTCCCTTTCCCCTAATAAAACTCCATTCTCAATCTATCCCAGGCACCTGTGGTTGCTTCACTTGCAACACTTAGTTCTGCATTGAAAAAGAATAAAAAGCAGTTTTGATAAAAGATCTCCAAGCTCGCATTATTTGTGTAATGAGCAGGGATCAAGGCAAGAGCCAGGATCACTAACCAGATCAGACACAGTGGGAGTCAGTCCACCCACTCCACAGCAAGCCAAAGACAGGAGATACTTGTTTAATGAGGTTGGCAGCGACTGCTACGACAGGGCGGGGAAAATTTAATCGCTCACAGCATGCCAACTTTAAAAGCAAACACGCTAGGGTAAACAGGCAGGCAAGGAGCCTCTTTCAATTTTGCGTAGCCCCTGATTTTGATCCCAGGACAGCCTGCTCTTTCTGCCCACCTTCATTTACCTGCCCTGCCATGGCTACCCTCCTCTCTCCCACACCGGTGGTAGGGTGATGGACACCTTCCAGCTACACCTGGCTAAAACACACTGCTGAGTGGTGCACCAGACACATTTTTATGAAGGGCATTGCCTGTAACTCATCGCAGCATTCCCACACCAAGCTGGAAAGCCAACCCGGGCTCTCTAACAGCCTGATGGCTCAGAGCCACCATCCCATGTGGGCTATGGGGTCCTTGGGGAAGCATTCATCCAAGGCTGCTCTGGTCCTCTCACGTGCGACGTGCAGGCCTGGGTCCTTCCCTGCTGCGGCTGGTAGAGGGGGAAGCACAGCAGGACGCTTGTCTGACGGCAGCTTCGACATTGCAAATAGAGGGGAAGCAGAGCCTGGATGGATCACTTGGTACTAGCCTGCACCAGGAAAAGCATCAGAGCAGAATTGTCCCAGCAGAAAGCAGCAAAGTCAGAAGTACCCCCAGATACAGATACAGTCCCAGGGGACTCAGTAGCTCAATACATTGAGGTAGAACCACCACTGCCATGTCCAAGAAAACATCTACTACCACCACTATACCATCTAGCCAGCAATGTGCCCTTGCGGCCAAGAAGGCCAATGGTCTCCTGAGGTGCATTAAAAAGAGCATGGCCAGCAGGTCGAGGGAGGTCATCCTCCCCCTCTACACTGCCCTGGTGAGGCCACATCAAGAGTACTGTTGTCCAGTTCTGGGCTCCCCAGTTCAAGACAGACAAGGAACTCCTGGAGGGAGTCCCAGCAGAGGGCTACGAAGGTGATGAAGGGACCAGAGCACCTCTCTTACAAGGAAAGGCTGAGAGATCTGGGTCCCTTTAGCCTGGAGAAGAGAAGACTGAGAGGGGATCTCATCAATGCTTATAAATATCTAAAGGGCAGGTGTCTAGAGGATGGGGCCAGATTCTTTTCAGTGGTGCTCAGTGACAGGGCAAGGGGCAACAGGCACAAGCCAGAGCACAGGAAATTCCGTCTGAACATGAGGAAAACTTCTCTGTGATCCCTGGCAGGCCCAGCATCCAGAATGATGGACTGTCTCCACCCATCTCCACAGAGAGGAAGGCGACCTTCCACAGCCTGATTTCACTGTTGGTGGTGTTCCTGTTAACGCAAGGCAGCTCTGGAAACTACTGTGAATTTACAGTGCTACATGGTATATATTTGGAATAAAACAGCCACCCTCTCCCAACAGTTTGCTGTCCGATCTACAAGGCACACACAGGGCAGACGAGTGGGAGGCAATTTAACACGTCTATATTCACATGCATATGAGGAGATGCTCAGAGATCAGCTCTGCCCAGGGTCAGGGGGGGAAGCGGAGGTGGTAAGCCTCCAGAGGAGCTGCCCTCAGCTGCGCTCCCTGGAGAGACAGGGTTAGACGCACCTCCTAGACCCTAGGCTGCCCTGAGGAGCTGGGTCAGCCCCAGCCCCAAGTCACAGCAGTTCCTAGAGATGCACTAGTCCAGTCGATAGATACTGCCTGGTCAATGCCACCAAGCTGCTCATGAGCTCAGAGTTATGCAAAACTGAAGCTCTGCAGCCTCTTCCCATCCTGCCCCTGCAGCAAGGGAGTGGGAAGAGGCCTGAGGAGTGGAACACTGGTATTTCCTTCAAGCAATTGTTTTCCCAAAAGTTTCACACACTGAGGTGTCCAGAAAGCAGAGGCCAAAACAAAATGTCTGCAGTGAAGTATCTACAAAGGAGGTAAGTTAAAGAGAACCACCAAAGGTGACTTTCACACTTTGTATCTAGCATCACATTTCACATCCACTTGAGTCGTGTTGTTTTCAAGACCAAAAGCAGAAATTTCACAGTGCTATCAGCCTGCAGCATTATCACTTACAGCACCTTTTTATTTCAACATATCAACTGGATAGTCTTCCTCTGAAAATCTATACTTTACTGTTGCAAGAGTGCTATACTCCATTCAGGTACAGTTGTGAAAGTACTTGGAATTTGCAAATAAAACTCAATACGATTAAGGATCCAAAATTACACAGTCACCCCAAAACAGAGATTAGCATTGATTTCTGTACATTTTTCTTCACTTTTCTAATGAATATAACTGAGCAGTTCATAATATGTTTTGATGTTGAAGAGGAAAAAGGATTTTATTTTGTTGTACTTGTGGGGTTAAAAAAAAAAAGATATATTTTTAGTTAATATTAGGTCTGTTTTAACTCAGCTGCCTGCCCTGCAAATGCAGATCTGGTTTCAGGATTCCTCAGTTCGTTCTAGTAAGCATCGATGTAGTAAAAAAAATCCTCTGTTAAGACCAAAAGTAGCGATTTAAGTGATACACAGGGGCTCTTTGCAGGAAAGGATATTGAAGTGGTAAATTTCTGGATTTTTACTTTCTTAATTAAGAGTCTGGAAACCAGGACACACGTTTTGGCACTACTGAGCCTTTTACAGTGAGTGGAAGACATAGTTCAGGCTAAAAACCACGGACAAGATTAAGAGCTACATCTGTTAGTCGATGACCTGCCCTGGGCAGACAATCCTTTGTAAACTTCCTGACCTCTTTGGAGGTTTTAGATGGGAGCAACAGGGCACTAATCAGTCGCCTGGTATTGACCTTAAAACTTCAAGAGGAGCAAAGAAAACAACTGAATTTAACATGCTTTTTATATGCAAACTGTGATAAATTGGGAGATAGCAGAAGTGTCCCAGTCTGAACTGTTTTTCTCCTTTCAGTGCTGGCTTCACTGCTTCCCTGCTCAGTACAGTATGTTCCATCTTCCACTTTTTTTTTTTTTTTGTTTTTAGAAGGCACATAGGAACCTCAGAAAAACAGCACATGCTGGCAGAGAAAAATCTTGAAGGACTGGCAGATACTTGTGATTTCTGAGCATCAGGGGGGGTTTCTAACTACAAATTGTTCAGATGATGTGGGCTTGACAGAATCTATTCCAGGCTTGTTGTTTCCCTGCTCTTTTTCACAGATTTAGAGTCACTGATGAACGCTATGTGTACCAGCCCAGATGCTCTGTTCTAGCTATAAAACAGTTTTAGTCAGCTAACTGGATAAGAGAGCTTAAAATAGTGCAGCCCTTTACTCTTTATCAGCTTAACATTTTCCAGTACGCAACACTAGACTCCGAGAAGTACAAACCAGCCTGTTTATAATTTACATACATTTGCTGGGGCATTGTTTGATGTTGTTTTAATATTGGATTGAAAGAAAATAGGATTTAACTCTTTGCATTGTCATTCTAAATAGCGACCAAAGATCTCAGCTAACTGAGCACTTCCCTATTACAGCAATTACTTGCAAATTAACAGCCCGTTTGCAAGGATTTCGCCTTTCTTTCAGTTTTAGAAAAGACCCTGTTGGGAGATTTCTGCATTGTGTCCTAAAGCCAAATTCTATTTTCTAGACTATCTCCAGACACTGGAAAGAGTCTTATTGTTCAGCCCTTGTCGGGTTTTACGTGAAAAGGCTGAGCTTCCCCTTATTCCTCAGCCGCATAGCTGACAGTGTTACGCTGCCATTACCAAGACCGTTTATCCGAACTTCTAAAATTAGGACCAGAGATCAAAACCTTCTCCAGTCCTAATCATTGCAGAATAAAGTATCAAATGGCACTTATTTTAAGACCAAAATCATTTTGACATGTTGAATCTCTCAAATCCCCTGTGGCACCATGCCTTCTGGCAAAGCTTGCCACACTAGTCATGCCAATAAAGCAGTTTGAATTGAACTGCCTTTTTGCCCAATCCCACTAAAACCATACTAATTGGTTCAGACATAGAAGCCCAGCTGCCTCAGTGAGTGCTAAAGCTACCAGCCAATCTTGACAGTGTTTTTTTTCAAGCCTGGCAAAATGAAATGTAAAGCAAATGTTCCTATTCATATCACTGGCCTCGAAGTTTCATGTATTTCCAATCTGTTTGGTTTTCCATCTGTGTTCACATTCCAGGACATGTTGGACAGTTTCAACCAAACATGCTAGAAGGGGAGAAAGGTGTTTGGTTCCTACACATTTAAAGAAAAAGAAAGGAAAACCTGATTAGTCCCTAATTGAAGGGACCTGATTTGTACTTGTAGTGTACTTCTACAACCCAGAAATCCTTATAGGAGGACGACAAACATCTCGAAGACGGAAAAAGATTCCCTCAAAACTCAAACCACTTTAGGCATCAGAAAATCCATCAAGTGACATAAACCTTAAGAAGCCAGATCCTTCATCCCATCGAACTAAGTGGCTTAACGATAGTTGAGGTTTTTTTCCTCCTTACCGAAAGGATTTTCCAGCTCTAGGAGGGAATGGATATTGGTGTGCTGCTTAATTTCTTGTAAAAGTAGGAACACCATACACGTTCTCCTTAGGCATTTGGGAAGCACTCATTGTCAGAAGTATTATACCAAAACCTGCCATTTTGTGACTCATTCAATACATCTGTCTAGATATGCCTGTCATTTTTATCAAAATCAAATATTTACACAAGTAATCATTGTTCCCTACACCAGCTTCAAGTGCTGTGCAAAACTGTCACCTTCTTCATGTTTTTCATTGTTCATTATTAGCACAGCATCAGCCACATCACAGCTGAACCTCCAAAGCCAGGTACAACACCTTGATAGTCTTTTAATATTGAAACAGTGACAGTACTTTGGTTGCCACCTGTGATCCCTATGAGAGATGCAAACACAATTTCTTTTCACCGGTCCTTCCCAGTAGCATTTTGATGTTTCAAGGAAATAGTGACATAAGCTTGTTTCTACCTATTGAAGTGAATTGCTTGAGTATATGAAGAGCAGCTAAGGAGATGAGCAGGCTGGACACAGAACACTTTGACATTTATCCCGATTCAGAATTGTTTTGTTATCAATCTTGTTTATAAACAAGATTGGGAATATCTCTAGTTGGTGATTCCCATCACTGTACCCCTCTATTCCTCTAGCAGGAATCCTCTAATCCACTTGGGAATAGCAATCATACAGAAAAGAATCAAATTGATAAAGTTCTCCTTCCTTTCTCCTTCCCATCATTCTTTTTTCCTCTTGCTGACCCAGCATCTCACATGTTCTCCAAGCCTTTTGCCTGCCATGTAAATGAGCAATTAATCCAATCTAATATTTTAGCATCCTGATGAAATATCCTTTTCCCTTGCTGAATTCTCATCCTCTGGGACTTATTCTCCAGTTCTGCAGTAATCCCTTCCAGGACAGACAATCCGCATTTAAAAGAGACATTAAAAAAATAAACTACTTAAAACCAAATTAATCCTTCAGCTTATGTTACATACTAGAAAGAAACAAGAGAGCTGTGAATTCAGAAGAGGTATGAACTATTCTTCCCTTTTACAGTCTGCTTTGACGCTATTCTAAACAAAGGGGACAAGATTCTTCCAGTTCTCCCTGATTTGGAGCTGCTCTGTAATTTATTTCTTATGGAAACCTCTGAAGGGTTGAAGACTCTCGGGATTCTGCAGGTGCACTTAACTGCAGCGCTGCACATTTCTAACCTTCAGAAGTGCACTCGGTTGTGCTACCAAAATCTTTTCTCCCTGTATCTGCGTCAATAAGGTTCAACAGCATTTTAGTAACTTGAAGAGTTTCTAACAGAGCTCTGATTTCTTAAAAGTGTCGGACATACGGATTTCCCCTGGCAGAACTCCTAATGGTGTACTAGTCTTACCGTAACCAGACAGGAAAGCAGAATAATTTCCCTTATGTATGCAGTAACGTGCAGTATATACCACGACCTGGATTCTGATCTCATTTACATCTCGCTTATTCACTGACTGCAGTAAACTTAGTATAACTAGGGTAATGCTTTTGTGAGACCATGCCTGCAGGCCCCTTAAACTACAGCAAAGTATAATTCTGAGTCCAAAGAAATGCAGATTCACTATCGAGAATGATTATAAATCTCTTTTTATATAAATATGGAAACGGCAAGTAGTTGTGTTCTATTCACAAATGTTTATATTCAAGTCATATGCACGGTATTCCTGACATTGAACCAGTCTGAGAGCTGGCTATTATCAGGGTCTGATACAGTCATAAACACTGCTATCATGCTCCAGCAGCCTCTTGGTTTCCAGCATACATCTTAAGTAGCTGATCTGAACAAAAAAAAATTAAAATTAAAAAAAAACCAAAACCCGCAACCCAAAACAAAACAACAAAAAAAAACCCCACACCACCAACCAAAATGCACACCCTCAAACCAAAAGTTCTGGCTTTACAACTTCAAAGAGTTTGTCTAGCCTCTCTGAAAGCCATTAGCAGAGGTTCTTGATTTACTACTAATGTAGAGAGCATGCTCTCTGTGTGAAGGGGACCTGCACTATCAGGATTCAGTGAGGCCATGCATAGGACACTAAGTCTCTTTGGGGTTTTAAGCATTTGTCCTCAGATGAGTCAAGAACATGCAATGCAATTGCACATGGTTTCACCCTTTCCGTTTTACAGAAACCCATCCCTTTAGTTACCATTCCTGGTGCTCAGAGAGCAGGGAGGCAAAGGGAGATGGAAAAGTCCTTGATTGAAAGGGCATTTTTTGTGAAGTGCTTACTCCGTAGCAAGTACCTTAGAAGGACATAAAATATAGTCTGTAAAAGAGAGGAGGAACCTGTTGAAAATCCTCATCTCGACACTTGTGGGGTAGGTGAGTAAAAAAATCACTAGTCCTAGAGAATCCTGATATATCCACTGTTCTGCACCGTTCCCGACCGTAAAAGCAGAAGCGCGATCCTGTCCCATTCAAGCTCATAGTTAAGTCTTTGGGACACTCTGTGTTTTAAGAAATTAATGTGGGCTGAAACAGCACCCAGAATCTGAACTTTTGCTTCCCGTGTGAAAGCTGGCCATGTTCTCCTCTGTTAGGCACACGCTCATAAAAAAACAAAANAGGTGAGGCTACAGCTACCCGCCCGACAGCAATTGCAAGGGCCAAAGAAGAAATTTCCTGCGAGGAACAGGCTTAGATTCGTTATGGGATTTTTTTTGCCTTCTTCATAGCATCAACACAATAAGCTTGGATGCCAGAGAGCAATGTAGCCTGAGATTTATTGCAACTGGGGCATATAAGGCACGGTAAAGAGAAGCAGTGGTGAGCCTTGGCTGTCCTCCATCATTTGATCGAGAAAAATAAGACCAAAAGGAAATAACGAGGGGACAGGTTCAGAATTGGAAAGATATACCTGAAGGCCAGGGTACAATGAGCTTTGGAAAAGGAGAAGAGACTTACGCTTCTTCCTATGAGAGTCTTAACATCATCTGTTCTAAGAGCAGCTGGGACTTGCTAGCACCGTACTTCCAGTTCAAAGGGTAGTACAGGCGACCACTGCCTGAGATGCAGTACAGAGGCAGGTGTGAAGTCTGTTTGCATGTGTTAAGAAAAAGCTGAAAGTCAAATCTGCAAAGAAACCTGAAGTAGTTCGAAAAATGATGGTACGGCAGGATATGCAGAGCGCAGAGTGAGAAATAAGATTTCTTCTCCTTCTCAGTGTGTTTTTTCTTCACTGCAGCCCCACTCCTATTTGTAACAGATGGCATATCAAGCATGTGCTGGGTGAGCTTTTTGCTAATGTTTAACGTTTTGGAAACTGGTTTCCTTTAAGCTAGTTCTTCATGGAGGTACGTGCACAGCAGCTGCAGTGAGGGAAAGGTGCAAGGGTGCCTTTCTGGGCTGCTCCCAGCTTATAATGAAAACACTCTCCCACTGAGGAAAGCTTCCGAGTGAATTCAGAGGAACCAGGGGTGGAAGCTAATGCAAGTCGTCCCAAAAGCTTTGGGGGGGGTGAGGGAGGGGGAAATCCAACAGCACCACAGCCATGAATAAAAGCAGGAATAACTGGATAGGAAACCTACATAAGGAGAGAAGCCTACGGGAGATTGCAGGCTGTAAAAATTCTATATAGAGAATTGTCTGCAGTGTGGTTAAAACCTTTCATTAGAGCAGAGGGAGACCCTTGACACTTCCATAGAATTACCCAATTGGGGTAAAAAAACCAAAATAGCATGGAAAGCACTTTTTGATGTAATTAAAGTACTGGTTTCTTATAAGAGCTAGAGATGCTAAAGTGGTCCTTACCAGACAGGGGTCTGGGTCTAAGCCAAGAAAAAGATGAACAGAAGCTTACCTTTCATGTCCTTGCTTGTCTTAGAAGAGAGTGACTCTTTCTGAGCTGTCTACAATCTTAAACAGCCAGAGGGAAGCAGGAGAGGAGACCAGAGGGAGCCCAATAATACATAAATTCAAACTGAGCATGGGGAACAGCTGAGATGAATATAATATAAAGTTGGACTGGATTAGATCAGTTAATATGAACCCACCTCTTACTGTTCGCTCAAATAAAAGGGAAAACAACAGTCAATATCGTGCATCAGAAACAAGCTTCAATTTCACAGCTTCATTAACCATACATCACTCTTACAGGTATTTTTATTTTAATTTTTATGTGTCTATTATTTAAATGTAAGGTATAAAAGACAAAATGTCTTGCATTAAATCACAGTTTATTCATTCCAGTGAAGATGTTGCGTTATGTAAATGGCACCTTTTGAAGTTGGAACAGAAATTGCCATGAGGCCCTTCTGGGATCCATTCCGATTTCCTAGGTATTTGCTCTATTTCTATACATGACTGATGGAATTGCACTGAAAAAAGGTCTCTTTGTTGCTGCCGATGCAAAAGGGAGAAAAACAGCAAGTAACAAAAGACCAATGCAACAAAAGGCTCTAAATCAGGCACTGGGGAGAGTATGGGCTGGATTCAGATGACTTATTTCAGCACTGCAAAGATACACAGACAAACGGAGTGACTCAGAGAACTTAAGCTAGGAATTTAGGTTTCTCCTATGGTCAGTAGAAAGAAATGGGTACCTCTGAACAGCAATTCTAAGCATTTAAGTGAGACAGCTTTGGCTCCAAACACAGGTGAAATTAAACTCAGTCATTCAGTAGGGAATCAATAGAGTAGCCTGTAACTTTAAAGTAATCAAAACACAGGCATACATCAAAACCCAGTCTACAGGCATCAAGCACCACCTGTATGCTCCAGTGGATGTCCCAAAAAGTAAGCACAACATACTTATGTGATTTGAAAGAATGAGTCCAAACCAGAGCTAGGAAATTAATTTGGCAGATTGAACACTCCAAAGTTGTGGAAGTGTTTTTCCAATGACAATAACACATCCTACAGGAAGACCATCTATCACTGAGAGTTTCCATGCTCCCAGCAGGACTGGCGTGGCTGAACAGCGATAGCTGCTCTGCTGGGGATGCTGCCCCTTGGCATGATTTAAAAAAATGGCTCAGTCTTGCAGCATAGATTAGACTGATCTGCTGTTACTGACTTTACTGAGCTCTTCTGACCTTCCAACAAGAAAACAAATGCCACACAGTCCCAGAAAACGCCATTTGAACACTCTCGGGGGGCTGCTGTTTCCATCTGTACCAGTGCTTCAGTACAATAGGCATGATGAGACCTTTGTCTTCAGGAGCAAATTAAGGCGGCTTTTACGCGACACCGTTTCCTTTCCATCCTCTCAGGAACAAGCAGGAGACTGACATGGACGAGGAAACCCACAGTGGCCCTGCCAGGGACAGAATAAGGGAGTGTGAAATCCTAGTTCAAATACTGCTATTTTCGACTGATTACGTGACAAACACAAAAGGGAATCTGAGCATTGCGCACAATAAGCCTATGAAACTTGGCAGGTTTCTTTGACACATCTGGGAAGCAGCCCTCTGCCGTAGCGATTTTGCTCCTCCCTCAAACTGACACGGCTGGGAAGGAAGAAAGATTCGGAAATACAAATCAAGATCAGGGACCATTTGCAAGGGGATTTAACAGAAATCTTTTCTTTAGGCAGAACAAATGCAACCATTTTTGGGGGGGGGCGGGGGGAGGGGAGAGAGAAGAAGATCAAAGTCCAGCAAAAACTTACTAGTTCTTTTTAAAACAGCAGTGGGAATACAAAACACAGAATTGCTCTGTGTTCACTTCTTAAGGTCTATTTACAAGGGTAGTTGTAGCGTGAACAGCATTTTCTTCCTCCTAAAATTATCCCTGCTGCTGCTACCTCAGGAACAGCTTGAGGAGTGAAAGAAGGGGGAGAATGTCAGGTACCTGCTAGACTTTAACCCCAAACTTCATGTAAACCTTTTTGGCTAATCTCCACAGAGATGACAGTGAAGTGTTCACGGTGGACTATGCTAGCACTCGTGGAGATGCATTGGTGCCGACAGTGAAGGAAGGACACCTTGCAGCAGGAAGGCAACCATGTTTTAGACCCCCTTTTTGTGTGAATCAAAGGGTGATGGACAAAACAGGGAAATCACAAGAGGACTGAGAGTAGTCCTATCCAGAAATCTTTTCAGTTTTGTTTTCATGTCATTCTTTCTTGGCTAATAATCTTTCAATGCAGTTCGAATTATTCTTTGGATCAAGATACAGCTCAGCAGGTTTGAAAAGAATTATTGTTATGTCATCATCATGAAGCACCATGGACGTATCGCTTCATTTGCACGTTAAAAAATCCTCTTAATTGGAGGCAATCATTTAAACATTTGATTTTCTATAGTGGCCTCATGATAATTATACTGTCAACACTTTAAAGGGGAAGGTCAAAAGTCAGAAGCCAGTCACATGTTCTCAAGAATGTCCTCTAGAGACTTAAAGTCTGCTAAGAGTCTTACCCTAATCCTTCCAAGGTATTCCTTAATGCTAACAAACCTGCAGCGAACCCCCTGCAAGAAACTCCTGTACAGAACGTAACGCCTACTCAATAAATAGCTACTCAAGTAGCTATTTATTGCAGGAAAGGAAGAATTCAAAAAAAGAAAAAATATTTTGCGTCTTTCATACAACGAGATTTCATCATCTCTTTGTGCAAATCTCTCTGAGCATCATTCAGCTTTGGATTTCAGATTTTTTCTTTTAGTCGGCTTCCAAATTGTACTTTCCCAGTACAAAATGAAAAAACATTTAGCCTGTGACCTTCAGCCGCAGAGGCTCCTGGAACGAACAGCACAATACCAGTGTTGCACAGCAGGACTGAAGCATGCTGACTACAACACCCGTGCGGCTCTCAAGGTAGCTCCCACACACAGAATGAAGCAATGAACAAATTCTCCCCCACACCGCCCCCTGCTTTTTTACTCTGAAACACCAAACTTCAAATAAATCTTTGGGAAAACAAAAAAAAACAACAAACCACAACCAAACTATATATGAAGGATTATCAGACACAGTATTTTAACTTGTTCTCAAGTCGCAAAAAACTCGATGTAAAAGCCATAAAGAATTGGTCAAATGTAGCTGTGTTTACTCAATTTAACAAACCACGTCTATGGTTTATTGGTATTATTCAGATAAATAAAACTACAGAACAAAATTATATACTAGAAGAGAACAAAGGAGAGAGAGGATTTCATTGTGGGTTATCTTGGTGAGAAAGTATCTCAATTTAAAGGCAACCCTAAAAAAAATATGGAAATAGGGTCAAAAAAATATTGCTTTTAGTTTAACAAAAGCAAGCCTCACGCCTGTGCTGTAGTTAGATTTCTTCTCTCACTACCCTTGCAAACAAGTAGCATATTGTTTAGATTAATAGACAGGAAAGTCAACATTGACTGTCTGTCAGTCACCACTGGAGCTAGATAACTGTCCCAAGATGTGGCAGAATTACAAAAGGATGGGCTGTTTTCTTCCTGCTCTTACTGCACTGGTGAAATACGACTGAGCCCCAAATACAGAAGAGCTTAACAGTTCTTTTCTTCCTGTCTTCTGCTTTTTGATACACATTTTTAATTAGGCAGAGGGCCAATACAAATCAAATTAAATTATGACTATTAAACTGTGTCTCTTGGAGAATATTTTCAGCATGGTTAGCAGGGAATTAGGCAAACTTCTCCTTTAGCATTAATGCGAGTTTTGCTCCCAGTTCCTCTGCATTAGTTACAACAGCCCCTGCCCCAGCCAATCCCTACAACTTCCAGCATTTCTCTATGTGAGTTTTGATTGGGTCCATTAAGCACTGTGAAACGTGTTCATTGCTCATTTATAACTGCAGACGTGGGCAGAGGCTCAGGGAGATTCCAGAAAGGTGTTTTATTGTGAAAACAAGGACGCAGAAGGTGAACAACAGCTGTTACTGAAGATAATCTTGTTGCCTTTCCTGTATGAAAGAACACTTTTCAGTGTTAAAGAGGATATCTTCCTCGGCAAAACTTCACCATTGCCAGGTGAGCTGGATAGCCGAGGATAAAGCATAGATATACAAATAGCACAAGTCCTCTACCCAAGGGGCTGAGGAAGGCATCCTTCATCCCGCAGACCAGCCATCACCATGCTGCTACCTAGAGTACTCCCCTCCCTCCACAGCCCCTCCAGGCTCAGCAAGGGAAGAGCATGAAATCACGCCCCAGCAACGCTGCTGGTGGTTCCGATTACCTCAGGGGCATTAAAGCCCTCCATCAGAGCCAAGGGCTCACCACCTACAGCCGCATCACACCAGTGTTGCCTGGAAGGAGGTTACTACAAAGCCCACATTTCTCATTGTAAAACGGCTTTCTGCTGTAGGAAGACTGGGAAGCGGTCATTGAGTTGTATTTTTTTTGTACTACACACAATTCATTACAGAAGAAAAGCAACTGCCGGGACTGCGTTTTTGTTTATCCAGGCTCCATAAATGACAGGATTGTCAGTGAGCAGTTTTGCCTTTGCCCTTTTGACTCACTTTCCCCTCTCTGATTTTGAAAGAACTAGAAAACAGGGAACTGAAAAGTTGGCGCATGTTTCCTCTTCCCTTCTTGAGCTCAGAAAAGGCTTGAAAATAACTTTAGATATTGTGATCGAGCGATAGCATTTATGAAAACATACACCGTTTTCAAATGCTATATTGCATTTCTGACTACTTTTCTTACTACGTGCTATCTAAAGTTAGTTTACCTTTTAGAATTTAATAAGAGGAATACCGAAGGTAATTTAGAAAAAAAATTGCTTTACACATACGGAATTGAAAAGTACTCATAGAAGGGACATTTTCTATTGTTACAAAATTTCCTAGTTTGAATACATTTTCTGCTAATTTTTACGTCTATCAAAAGGGATATTAAAAGAAAAGTCTTTTTTATTCACATTTATAACATTTCCCTGTAAGAAAATAGACCTCCTTTTATTTATTATTTTTATTTAAGCTTGTATACAGCTTAAGTAAATAAATAAATAAAACCAGTTCAGAAAGCAGGCAAGAACTGAAGCAATAGCTTGGTGTAACAACTTCACATGCAGCGCAGAAATCATTTATGTGAGTAGAGAGAACTGAACCTCAGAAGGAATAAAAAAATTGTAAAACTTGGAACCTGAACACACAGCCTGAGGTATTCAACTGCCTGCTTTGCTGGAAACTAAGAGTAAACAAATGAACATAAATACCTAGCAGCTTGCCTTAGTATCTCTTCATAAAGAATCCTTTCCTTCCAAAACCAGCAAGAAACAGAAACGAGCTGGCAAAAAGATGAAATCCCTTTACACACAGTGTTTACGCTGAAAACACAGGCAATCAAGAGAATGTCAACTGCAGCGGCTCCAACCTTGTTTGTCACTAAATTAACTGGAGAGCCAACGAGGACAATGACTCAACCATTCATGCCTATTAGGCTGGCTGTGAAAGGCCCCATTCACTCACCAGCTGGCATGGTGGCAAGCTATCTAAAGACGCGAACAAGTGCAAGGGGTAGAGGCAGCTTGGCCCCTCTGCAATCTGAAACCAAACCTGCAATTAATTATATATGGAATGCGGCCAGGCACTCCTAGCATTGTAATCAAATGGGACCACACAGGGAAAAGAAAATCCTTTATCACATAACATGCACGACAGGAAGACAGTTAGCATTCTCGCAACAGAAGAGATTTTTTTAATTTTTTAATTCTTTATGGCAGTATTCTTATTGACAGGCTATATAAGTGTATACCTTCAAGCTTGCTGCTTCTATTTCCGGTAAAACACTTATGTGCCTGTTTATCTATGCTTCTAGCACAAAAAGTCAGCCACGTTATAGATTACTTTTTCCGTTTCGTATATGCTTTTTGTCCTCACACTGATAGCAATAATTTCATGCTATTTCAGCACTTGCACCCTAGAGATATTTAAATCTTCTGGATCATCACTCAAAATTGCTTGCAAATCACCTGGGAAGTTCCCGATAGTCTCAACCACACATTGGCACAGTCTACAGAATTCGAGGTGCTGTAGGCATATTTCAGATGAGACAAGCCTGAGAGAATTTCCTCTTAGTGTAATTCTCCAAAACTGCACAACTATTTTTCCTTTGGTGAAAACTGAATGCAAAAAGCGTGCCTCAAAACAAAATCACAACAAAAGTGAGTATGGCCAGATGGAACGATGGAATCAATCAACATCACCCACATCGTAAAAATAAAAGCAGCATTCTCAACATTTTTCTGAAACGTGGAGTACTAAACTTGTATCTTCCCATCGTGATCATCATTAAACACTATTACAGTACTATTTTGAGTCTGTAACTAAATCAGGACCCTGGGGTGTACAACCTGGCATACATGCTAATAGTAAGATACTGTAGCTGAAGAACTTTGCAATCTAAATTAAAAATAAAAAAATTAAATAAAAACATTATCCATTTATTTTGGTAAAAAGTTAGGGACACAGGCAATCCATGGCAGGGCTAAGAAGCACAGAAAGCTGATCCTAGGCAGGGATTTAACCCCATATGCTTCCTTCTCTAGCTTCATCCCCCTTCCTCATTATTTCTTTTGTTTGTTTATTTTCTTGATTAGTATTACAAGACTTATTCCAATATGCTTGTTTAATCATCTAATTCCTACTCAGAGTGTAACACCAAAATCAATGGGAAGCCGGTCACTCAAATGGAAGCAAAGTGATCTACAGTCCAGCGGAAGGGGGACAAGTTACCCAAGCATGGGATATTACTTCAAGCTTAATTTTTACAGTGCCAGAATGGCTTGGATATCAAGGTGCTAAAATATTGACCAATAATTAATCAAATTTTGTGATCAATAAAAAATGGCAAAGGCACAGTGAGGTGTGTTAACAGCACAGGTTGTGAAGAAACGCAGCTGCTTTACTGCAAATTATATACAACCAACCTCAGAAATCTTAAAAACAAAGAAAAGTAACGCTACAACTGATGTTGTTTACTATGAAGGTATGTTATTCATTCACTGCAAAAAAAAAGAAAATATTAAAAGCCATACTGGAAAGCACCAAAGGCTGAACCAGACCCCGTTCAGCGCTTGCAGTATAGCACTTATTTTCCTGCCTAGCGTACTTCTGGTTGGCAGATGTTATTTTCACGAACTGTCACCATGTATTTTGACTCAGAGGAGAAAGGAGAATGAATTCAATGTGCATTCATGGACACATACACTGCTAAAATATGCAGAGATCCAAATCCCCACATAATACAGCATGTAATAGAGTACCAGTTGGCATCTCTCAGGAACATTGGGCTTATTAGCAGGAAAATATACTATCTCTGTTTTGGGCGGTTTTGGGTGGTATTTGTTCTGTTGTTCTGGGTTTTGGGGTTTTTTTTTGGGGGGTGGGGTTTTTTTATTTATTTGTTTGTTTTTTATTTGTGACTTTTGCTTTATTTATCACTGGCCATCCAGGGTCTCCATAAGGCCACAACATGTCAAAAAATCAAAGTGAAAAGGAGGAAGGGAAGTTGCAATGACCAGATCTGGCAGTACCAGCACCCATCCAAATGCAAGAGGAGCCTGTCAGAAGCCCCTGCCGATGATGTAGTGCAATTAGGTCTGCCTGAATTCCTCTCTACTGTTAGTAGCTTATGTATGGGTACGTGGAAATATGACAAGCAGCAGTGGGAGCGCAGAGAGGGGCAGAAGAAGGGCACCCCTTGGGACAAGAGAGCCCCACGCCGCAGCCGGAGCAGAGCTGGCTCAGTGCTTGGGCAAAAACTCGCATGAAGATGCGGAGGGAGACACACACAAAAGGAGCCTTTTGGCAGCAGCCTGAAGTTACATCATCTCTGCTGTATTGTAAAATTTGAACTTCTCCTTAGAGCCAGAGAAATATAAACACCTCCACAGCATGACTGGGCAGCAAAAGCAGGTGTCTCCCATCACACGGAGGAAGAGACTCAACCCCCAAGCACGGCCGAGCGCACTGAAAGGAGCCCCAGTAAGTAGATCTTTTGTTTGGGTGGTTTTTAACCTGATGCTGGGCATTACTGGGGCAGCTCAGGCCCCCCCAACTGTGCAAGATTACTCCGTTAAAGGTGAGAAAGTATTATCATCCTTCACAGATGCAAACAGGCCAAGGGCTATATTTTCAACATGATTTCAAAAGAGTAAATAAGCACCAAGTGCGATTTTCAAATATCTGTAGGTACTCAAGACAGCTGATGATTATGCGGAAAGGGGAAGCAAGCAGAGAAAATAGCACTATAAATCCTGGATGACTAATAATTTGAATCAGTTGTGGTGGATTTGAAGCACATGGAAGAAATGGATCTACCCATTGACCATTCCAATCCTTTCCTCAGGGGAGCAGAAGCAACTTTTTGACCACATAAGTATCTATCTATACATATAAAACAGATAAATACACACGACACTTTCAGTCCTATTAAAGTGGACAACCTACAACATAACACAAAAAACACTTTGAGACCGGTTGTCCAGTGATTTGGTGGAGTGGAGGAGAAACAAAAAACCACAAACAAAAAAAAAGCCCACATAACACACAAACATTTCATTTCTAAAAACTGAAACATTGTCATTTTCAGCTGGACTGACCACCTGAGTTTAGAAAGCAGAAACTCCCATGTTCTGCTTTAGGATTTAAACTCTCATTAAAGTCCAACATCAGACACAGACATCACGGGCAAGCGTAGCCCGATCCAATCTCTTTCTTTAAGTGAAGAAGCTGGGAAACCCGCAAGCAGATCAATGCAATGCCAGTCTAGGTCTTGTCTGCTTTGTACCACCTGAATTTATGCTAACAACCAAACTGGAAATAAAGTGTGACTATGCACGGGAAGTCTGATAGAGGATGGGGATTGAAGGGAAGGATGGGAAGTAAGACACTGGAACCAAATCTCATCAAATCTCAGACAGCTTGCTTTCAGCCACTTGAAGACAACATAGTGTGGCTGCAAAAGTCCCATTTACTTACATTGGATTGCAGTTTCCTGAATGCAAAAATTAACCATTGTATCAAATAGTCCTATTTTGGGCTTGTTTTTTTTTTTTTTTATTTGACAGGGGTGGTGGGTTTTTTTGTTTGTTTGTTTGGGATTTTTTGTTGTTGTCGGTTGGTTTTTTGGGTTTGGGGTTTTGGTTTTTGTTTTCGGTTTGGTTTTTTTTCTTTGTTTTTACACACTGGATGTGTAGCTGAACCCAAGGCACTGCAGTCTAGGGCCATTTACACTGCTGAGAACCTGGTCTACAGCCGAAGGCCTCCCCAGGCAATTCTGTAACATTTTTCATTGCTTCTGATTTACAGTTATTTAATCATGCTCGTTACCAGAAGAAAAAGAACACACAAGATCTGTGAAGACTGAGGAAAAAAAATAATAATAAAAATAGGCTGTTCTGCTTTGGTAATACTCTTAAAGTATTTGTCAGCACTACTGCTGACAGCAATCCTTCCTCTAGCTTTTATAAAAAATGCCTTTCTTTGTAATCAGAGCAAGAAAAGTCCGTTAGCACTTCACAGCAACCCCGTTCACGCAGGATTTGCTTTTCTTTTGCCCCACAGAAGTGACTTGGGGAGCAGAGGGAGCTGTGAATACCTCAGGATGCAAAGTGCCCGGCTCCCGGGGAGGGGGCGACTGTCCCCCTCCCGGGCAGCAGCTTCCCATCTGCACACTGCTTCGGCGGTGACTTACTGGCATTTAGGAGGCCAGTACAACCAACCCTGAATAATGTGTTTATAACATCTAAAGAAGAAGAAAAGAAGTGCTAATGAGAAATCAGCTCATTGTCATCTCATTTTTTCCGCATATTCAGTTATTTGTCACTTGCTTGTGTCTTCTGAGTGACAACACTCACGCCAGCTGCCGGCTGAATGGGAGCTTTCCAGCGACGCCTAAATAGACTGTTTGTCTTCATTAGCGCTTTGTACAAATTCATTCAGCAAGGACTTGCAGACTGTTGTTAGGCAGGTCCAGTCTTTCAAGTTCTGCTGCCACCGTCCAAGACGTTTGCTTTAGCAGACTTTCCCCTGCTTTTGCTAGTTTGGCACAGGAGAACCGGTCTCTGTTAACCCAGTTGCTTTTTTTTTGTTATTGTGTCCCATCACTGTGTTTCCAAGCGTAGCTTCAACATTGCACAACAAGGGAAGAGGGGAAAAGGTACGCACACATCTTTGGGGTAATACATTTCATTTTGTATTTATTTGCTTTCCCCTTTTCTTGCATAAAACAATTTAATAATGAATCGATATCGACTAGATGACTAAACACCAAGTAAGAAAAGAGACCTAGCCTGACCTTTGATTTTTCTGCATCGAGAGACTGATGAGGTGACGTTGCAACAAGTGGATAGAAGTGGCACATAACCTCAGTAGCTGAAGTTGAATGAAAGTAATTTTTGAAGTGGGAGCAAGATTATTGCTGTATTTCAGAACAAACATCCTTGTCCTCCAGCATGCTTGGGAAAGGGCACGCAAAGCTGGAGTCAGGCTTTAGATGCAAAACACTGAGTCTAATGCCTCATTAGCATTTTCTCTCAAATCACTTAGCCTAATTTAATAATTTTTCTGCATCTGATTTACTGCACGTCAGATATGATTGCACTTCTGAAAGGCAACAAAAAAAGTAACATCTTGTCAATGGAGAAGATAAGATATGTATGCACTGAATGACCTAAAGTTCTTTAGAAAAACAGCAATAGAAAAAGATTATGTCTATGTGAAGATTAATGCTATGTTGGTATTTTTATTTTTTGCAATTCATCCAGTTTTTTAACTCAAAGCCTTTTGCCAGAACGAAGCATACCATTTTATTTAACTGCAGGACAACTTCAACATGGATGGCAGCAATGCAAGCTTCTATGCATTTCCTAAACTGTTGTCTACTCTTGCTCGGAGAGACTGCTCTGGAAATCAGTTTTCCGTATTTCTCATTTGGTGCATGAGCTAGTTTTAGAAATATCAATTACACCTTTTTTTTTTTAATTCATATCACAATTTCAGATTCCTTTATTTCATCATCAAAAGGGATGAGCACGGAAAGCATGACCTTCCTGTTGCTACTCAGCAATACCAGACCAGCCACGTCAGCTCTTCACTGATTTAGTCCCATGCCAGATGAAGTTGCCACATGCCAGTTTCTTTAAAGATCACCACTCCTTCTCTACTAGAGACAAATTGCATCTGCAGAACTCAAGCTTTCACTATGTGACCAAAACCCAAGAAATCTTAAAATTACTATTAACCCCTACGATTATTAAGCTCTGCAATTTTACCACAGCACATAAAATCATGAAAGAAACAGGAGCCACTTCCTTCAATCACAAAGGAAGGTCACGCATTCTCCCAGAGGAGATCCTGAATTGCCCTGTCTCCTGAGTCTCTCTCAGTAGTCTGACGCATCTCTGCTGGGAGAAAGCACAGAGTCCTAGGAGGATCTTTGCACACATCAGGTCTTTCCAGTGAAAGGAAACTGGTTATTTGCCAGAGAAATACAAAGCCTGAAAGGTTCTGACTTGGATTAATTTTATTCAGCAATTTGGGTAGGTTTTGACAATTTAGGTAATGAAAAGCACCTACATATTATACCATATTGGCAAAATATGGCCCTAGACCATAAAATGGATGCACCACTTCTACCATATAGCCTGAAGAATTAGAAACCTCTGTAGAAAAGACTCCAGGTACTACCTGCAAAGAAAAAAAAAAAAAAATCACAGCGCACACAAGACTCTGTACACAACTTAGTTCTTTTGGGCCACAACCACTGTATTACTGGATCAGTAGATTTTTTTTCCTGTAGTCATTGCTCTTATAAACACTTTTTTCCACCAGAAAGTGAAGGATAACAAAATAAGGTAAAAATTAATGGATTAAAGTTAGGAAAAGAAGATTCTCAAAGCCAGAGAGCATAAAGGTCCTTCTTGCTTTTCAATTGTCTTTTCAAGTTGTCTACGCATTTTCTTATAGATTGACATTATATGTTAAGTAGTAGAATATCCATGAAACAGAAAAACGCTTCTTTTACTTATTCTTTTTCAATATTTTTATTTAACAGGACAAACAATAGTAGGGCATATTTCCAGTATTTTTAGAGCAATATCATCTTCCTTAAATAAGACCAGAAGGAAAATGATTTGCTGGCTGTTAAAGAATACCATGTTTTACCATTTATTATTTATTCTTTTTTTTTTCTTCCCCTTTTACCACAAAAAGTACAATTTAGGAACTGTTTTCTTGTTTACCAGATTATAAATAATACAACTTCTCTCCCATTATTTTCTCTCCACGGATTTAAGTCCTCAGAAGAATTCCAATAAGGATACTCCATGGACTGTTGTTGGAATACATTATTAGTTCACTCTAAGTTTTATCAGCTACTTCTAGAAATAATTAACAATTATACACTTCTCCATTCCCTGTTGGCTAAAAAATAGCTCCTAAACATACAAACAAAACCCGCACCCGAATTTGAGACATGAAGTTTACTGTTCTGACCACAGCGAAAGGGATGCTAATAGACACAAGCTAACACCCAGTACGTCTTCCTGTCCTAAGTAGGATAAAGCACATGAGGCCTGGTAGGCACCCAATTCTTTAATTTAATTAAAAAAAAAAAAAAGAAAAGAAAAAAAAAGACTGCGGGACTGAGCAGCAGGAAACAAGGAGGGGAATGGAGAACTCGAAAAATTTTCATGGTCTTGAAATTCATTGGTTGCTGCAATCTGTTTGCTATTGCTGGTGTGAATAGAAAAAGGAGGGATTAACATCACCCCAAAAAAACATAAGCTTTGACATCTACCTGCAGGTGTAGTAGGGCTTTAAGAACAGTTTGCCCAGGAAGGATGTGGAATTTGTATCCTCCAAGCTTTCAAAGAACTCAAACAATAGCCATGCTTCTTCGAAGTCTTAAACAGAAGTATAACTTTCACAGGTTGTTACTTTCTTTGAAGTCAATGAGAACATTTGCACGTGAAAGTTTAAGTATCCTTAAATCAGTGGTCTCTATTCTCCCAAGCCATACCCAGAGCAGGAAAAAGAAAATCAGCAGTCCAAACGATTTAAAACATTAATAAAAAAGCCCAAGTAAGTTACCACTTACTTACATGAATGTTTTGTGATTTATTTTAGCAGAACTGGTGACAAAAAAAAAAAAAGAGCCAAAAAAACCCCACAGAGCAACTTTATTACTAATTTAATAATTTCCAATTATTCTACTTTATTTTTCAGAAGCCTTACTTTCTGAAGAGCAGAATAGCTGGCCTCACGCTCCAGTGATGATGGCAAAAAACCCCACAGAAAACTCACTCAAAAATACTCAGGTAATTGTTTTGGGAAAAGAATATTCATTTACAAGAAAAATACAAAGTTTTTACTGTTGAAGCCAAAAACATCAGTTAAACTCTTATAAGAACACTTCCAGAGCCTAAGCTGACACGAATAAGCAATTTATCAGACAACTCTCAAGTCACAGAAGAAAAATGCTCTCCACAACCAGCGTAAGGACTCTACAGAAAATCCAATTTGGTTCCTAATAACGTTAAAATTCTCTAAAAATATTTTAAGATGGATAGGCGAATTGAGAGAACAAGAGGAAAAAACCCACCCCCCAATTATTGCAGTAAATAGATCTGGCCAAAATTATGTAATGAAAAAAATCTCTGTAAGTCCCAACAGAAAAGAAGGTGTCAGAAGGAAAGGGTCAACATTCAGGACCAGGGAAAACTTACTATCAGAAGTGATAGCAGGCTTAGTAACCTCAAAGTTTAGGTGCTTGCCTTGCCCCCCAACCCCCCAGTTCTGTAATTGTACAGGCTCCTCCATAAGGAGGAATAAAATGGGTTATTTTACCCTTTATCTATGCATCACATGATCGTTTGCACCCAGACAACGATGTTCTGGAGCATCCTGTCACGGATTTCAAACAATACCACGGCTACATTTATGTGAACACTTTGAAAAAATAAGCTTTGCTGATTTTCACTGCTCAGCTGGAAGATGACCAGGAGCGCATTGCACTGACTAAAACTTCTAAGAACTCGTTAACCCTATAATTAAAGGGGAAGTGAAAAAACCCACAATTGCTACTGCTCCTAACTTCTTATGCTATTTACTGGGTTCCACTGAGCAATGCCTAGAAAGTTTGATAAGGGCAGTACCTAAAACTATCAGCTCATCCTTAGCTACTTGGTTCCATATTATGAGTTATCATCCTGCTGAGATGGCACTACTCATTGTCCAAGTAAGCTTATATTTATTGCATAGCCACAAGTAAATGCTTCAGCACAAGGAAAGTATTAATTATGTTGTATATTAATGAATCTGAATACACTTTTCCAAACGTTGTTTCCTACAACTGCTTTTCATAAGGGTTTTTTTTTCCCTACTCCTTATGTGAATGCCATTTTGCCCAACGTAATGCCAAGCCACTCTAGTTGCCAGCAACAGCTGCACTCGCAGCACCATCCTCCAAGCGAAAACAGCTTTACAAATGCTGCAGTGCTGTTTTCTCATTGCTATCTGTGGTAGAATAGTTATGATAGACTGTAAGGAAAACTCCACTTTCTGCAGAAATAAGAGCTCCAAATGCCTGACAGTGTTTAGCATGACACCGTCTGATGTTACCCATCTGAAACCTGCAACTTCCACGCTACAGTATGCTGTGCTACCAAGGCAGCCTTTAGACAGCGTTCCTGCAGCCGTACTTTAGCACAGTTGTCAGGTGCTGTTATCTGATGTTCAAGACCTAATAACACATCTAATTTAATGTGAAGAATTAGCTTCATTAACCACTTGCAACGCCAGCAGAGATAGGTGTTAGGAAGCAGGGTAACGCAGAGGAGTCTCCAGGGGAGCAGACGCTATGGACCCCTTCCCAACACAGCGAGGGCAGTCAACGCCTTGAGCGCTTTCCTGGGTGGTATCTGCACGTCAGGAAGTCAGGAGCAGTTTCATAGCTTTTTCTGTGATCCGTCACTCCACACCAGCGTGCCTCTCTGAGCAGTTACTCGGTGTAAGAACCTTCATCTGCCCTTTCCTTCAGTGAGCAGGTCATTTTCTTGCAGGCAGGCAGGATTATTTAGCTATTATGTGTGGCAAGATGATTGAAAGCCTAGGAGACCTACTTTTAGCAGGTCAGCCCCAGTGTTGCAGGGGGGTGTCCATAGGGATTCACATGCAAATAGCTTTAGAAATGACTGATGGGGATGAAGGGGGAAGGGAGGAATTGCTGTTGACATGGCAAGGGCCCACATATCCATGAGAATAAAGGCAGCATAAGAATTATAGGCATTTAGACCTCAGCATTATTCATACCCATCACCTCTCGCTATTGTAGGAAAGCAAAGCACAATCAGTGATTCAGCAGCGCTGGCCCTCCGTGCACAGGCTCTCCTGCTGAATGCAAATGCAACCAGCAATGAGTAATTTCAGTTCAGGTCTGTGCTCATTCTCCTTGGGAGAGAAACTGGCTGTTCCACTCACGCAGCATAAATGAAATATTTTCTTCAGTTCAACACTTAGGAGGGCAACCAAAATTCTTAAGTTATTCTGCTCCCGCTACAGCTGCTGTTCATGGCTACAGTGACAGAGGGATGAACGAGCAAGGGGTGCTGCTTTGAAGAGACAGCCACTTAAACAACATCATTGCAGTCAGTTTTCTTTACTTACAGACATCCCTTGGAATCTGTTGAGGTGCATCGTTAACAAATATTGAAAACTTTATCATAAAACTTGACCACAGGTATCTTGGGGGATTTCCTGGCCTTTTGGCTGATTTAATAATAAATACCTGTGGTGGGAAAAAGCAAATGTGTTTACTGCCAAATGCCTACAAGGAGCACAGGGCATTGGATCGGAAGTGGGTGCAAAGTAGCTGAACAAAAGGCAAGGACTGGTGGGGGATACGAAACTAGAGATAACACTTACACTTTTTCCACAGCAGTATTTGATTAAACAATCCACACAGGTAACATAAGATATCAATCATTTGAAGTCTTTAGAAAGAGACATCTGGTGTTAAATAAAACAGTCCTGCCCTATCTCAGCCAGGAGAACCGAGATGGCTACAGAAAACACAGGGTGACATTTTCTAGATTATCATAATAGTCTGAGTGATGTTCACACCTCTGAGAGCCACCTACATCCCATAGGAAAGTCTGGTGTACTTTTGTTTGTTTACCTTTATGTAGGAGTAAAAAAGCTGCTAAGGAATTTATTTTCCCTTTAGCATTTCGCAGCCTCTCCCTCTGATCTTCTTGAGGTTTATGTTAAACCAGAGGGATGCTACAGCAAAATTCAACCTTGGGAGAGGTGCAGGAAAAACAAGAAGTATGCAATAGGACAGGGTGAAATTAAATAGCATTTGGATATCCAGAATGGAAGCCGTAAGTACATTATAATTACATTATAGGTGTATATCTCCAGTTTACAGCTTTAATAAAGGTTCACCAAAATTGTCTGATCTGTTAGACCCCATTTCTACTGCAACAAAATTTCATCTAGGAAATTTAGAAGAGGACAACAGAAGCAGTGGAAAAAAAAAAATCAACTGCCATATTTGATTAGGAAAAAAATAATGCCAGAGACAGATGTAATACCAGTTTTCAAACTAAAAGAAAACAGCACACAATTATTTTTCATGGCTGCTAGGAACAGGAAAATAAGAACTCTAGCTTAATTTGCAATAACTAGCACTCAGCTTGAATACTGGAGGAAATTCTGAAGGCACTGAGAAAGAGATGAAACACTAAGTTAGAGTAGCCGGGAGACTGGAAAATCATCCCTGAAGGTTTTCAAGAGCAGATACTGGCAGAACACATGTTAGGGAAGGCTGAGTACACTTGACCTCACATCGGCACGCAGGCACGGATTAACTGGTCCCTGGGATTCCTCCCGGCCCACAGCTCCAGACTTTGTATAAGGACAGAGAATAGAAACTGTCTTATCTGAAGAACAAAGAAAGTTTCTGTGCTTCCTTTTTCTTCAAGGGAGCACAATATGCCTGTCTCTGCAATCAAGGTATCTCTTCAATCAGTCACTAAACTATGACTATTTCCAACATTGTTGCTGAATACGGGAATGGAAGTTTCTACTGTGATTTGAAGTCATATTTTCTACCAGACGCTCCTCCTCATTAACAAAAAAAAAAAAGAAAAAGAAAAGAAGAGAGCTTCAGTGCACACTCATACTGTGAACTTCAATTCTTTCTCACAAACATTGCAGAGAAACCTTGGGAAGGCATTGAGTAGTTCATCTTAAGTAAGGTCTAACTCATTTACAAGCTCTGAAGAATCAGTGAATTTCAGCCTTGCTCCATTGTGTAGTAGGGCTGACCCAAGAGAAAATGCAGCTGTCCCAAGACTGGAGCTTGCTTTCTGAGGAGATGAAGATGAGAGCTAACCTGCAGGGGACCACACAGAAAAAAAAATAAATAAAATAAAGTAATCTTAGCTTTCTTTCATGAAGTTTATCACACAGTCTATAAAAAAAAAAAAGGCAAAAACCAAACCAAAACTATTACTCCCACTAACAGCAAGGAAGGAGAAACACAAATAGTTAATATTATCCCGACTAATTTTATTGGGAAGGAAGTGTTCATGCCTACAGTGAAGCTAAACAGGCAGTAAACTGAGGTCATTATTTGTAAGCAGAAAAAGGTACTAAAGTAAGTTCCTTTCTCTCTCTTTTACACGCTTTATTTTGAAGTTACACACACCTTTTGGCACATGTAGAGATGATTCTGCGGACCTCTGTTAGTACTTCCATAGCATTCCAATTGCTACTCTATGCCCAAAATGGACTACCTCTCCCAGACCAGACCTTTCAAATTATCCTTCCAAACACAACTTAAGATCAAACACACCTAATGTTATTCGGCATAACTTTCATATTCCTTGTTGTTTATATCAGGATCACCAAGAACATTTGCTTTCCCTTTCTTTTTTTGTTGTTGCTGTTGAGAGTGGAGCTAGCGCTTTGCCGAATAACAAGTGCTGCCTGTTGGTTTCAGGCCTTTTCCTGCCATTTCCCTTCTGCCTTGACCTCCTGCTCCGCCACTCACAGCTGATGTGCGTTTCTTTTGTAATTTCAGCTCCAAGCCACCTCATTTGCCCATGTTACAAGTCAGCCCTTCCAAAAAGGTCTCTCACAACTTCCATGTCCTACTAAAGCTTCAGTCCAACCCTACGCCTTTCCCACCGCTGCCACAAAGCATGCCAAACCTGTGCAAGTCCAAAAATCACAGCAATCCGCTTCTGCCTACATTTTTATATTAAATATGCGCTTTACGTGTATTACATACGCAAACTTTTATAATTTTATTTTTTCCCCTTGGGGTTTCTAGTCATTTAAGAAGTCCTAGAGTAACATTTTTTTAGGATCCCCTCTCCAATGAGAAAAAGAAGTTTTAAAAAAACCCAAACACCCCACAAAAAAAAACCACCCCAAAAAACACCCCAAACCCCACAACACAAAAAAAACCCCAAAACACTCACACCCAAGATTCTTAACTTCCAGTCTTTGTGTTTTAAGAAATTTATTAACACTGGAGATTTTTCATAGCTGAGTTAAATCACCTAAGCTTTTTGTTTTATAGGTTTATATGGTAAAAGAGCTTCTGTGACAAAATAGGCTTCTACACTGATGTAAACATGTCCCTCCTAGGCAGAAGACACTGATTTGTTTTCAGTTCGGTAACTCATTACTCTGTCAGGGACAGCTCGACTCTGACCCAAATGGCATCAGCTGTTCTAGCCTTAAAAAGTGGAGAGCTCAAAGACCTGGTAGGAAGAGTGCTAAAACAAATGTCATGAATAATTAACTGATCAAGAAATTTACAGCAGGGGAATAAAGAACATTGAATATACACTCAAAATACTCAGTTTCCATGTGAAGGAGGACACGCAACCTTTCAATCAAGAGCCCGCTTTAACAAAGGCAAGTTTTAGAACTAAGCGTTTCTAATTCTCACAAGTATCCCCAACAACTTTGTAGCTCAATAATATAGAAAGGGGAAAGATTGAAAGTTATCCTTGCAGAAATAGAGAAAAAATGACTTTATTTCTGCACATCTCTCTCTAGCGCTCTCTCTGTTGTACTCAGGATGTATAAGGTTTTTATTTTTAACCATAAGCCTCAGGTGGTAAAGGATGCTCTCAGAGTGATGGGCAAACAGCATTCCATTCCCCGGGGAGCGGCCACGTCTCCTAACAGTGCTCTGGATAGTTCAGTACCCAGCCCTGTAATTAATAGGAAATAGAGAGGTGAAAGACTATCCCTTCATCTGAGCCAGTCTAGGAACTGGTAACTCACGATGCCTGCACTGAGCGAGGGTTTCTGTTGACAGGAATTAGCCAGGAACTCCTTGGAAGGCAGGCGTGACTGCAAGGAGCGTGCCTGAACTCGAACACTGGGTTGCCGAGGAGCGTGTAAAAAACCAAAAATGTATACAACAGTAAGCTGGCAATTCAGGATTAATTTATTTACGTCTACACCTCTCTGGAAGCAAATAAAAGATTATCACTTCAGTGAACACTGCTTCACTTGAAATCAGCAGACCCTTCCTAGGCAAAGAGGCTTGCAAGGCTGCACAGCAAAAATAAAAGAATCCACATTCCTTTACTGTGCCAGCAATGATTAGAAATAAAGGCCAAAAAAAACCCCAAAATAACAGTTTGATGGTGTTCTGAGCCTGAACTGCTGCCAGTCACTACATTTGGAGTTAAACCAGCAGAGTTTCACCTAGTCGCTACACAAACTACACTCAATTTCACACACGGATCTTACGTGAGACCTCAGCTCCACAGCCCCTTGTGCTTACCGCTTTACTTCTAGCAGCGATCCGGCTGCCTGAGTGAGCTAGCATGGCCAAAATATTTGCTCCTGATCATTTAAAAGAAAGTGCTTTTTTGAACGGAGCAGCCAAGGGCAAAGCTTAAAACCCCTGTTTCTGAAATAAAGCTCTGTTGCACTTCTGGCATGGGATGTGGCAACAAGCCGCGGGCTTCTGCTTTGGTCCCAGCTGAGGCAGCCGGTCCCCAGCACACCCCGCTGCACTTTGTGCCGTGTTATTTACACACCCAGCATGCCAGCCCTGATGGTTTAGCAGCAAGTTGAGGAATGTACAGTATTTTCACAGTATTTTCCTTTACGCCCCAGCTACTACACATGGTGGGGCGAAAAACCCAACCATCGTCCCTCTGACACCGTTTCAGGTTTACTGCCCAGCGCGGGAGTCGGGGGAGGTGCCCTGACACAATGCAAATCTCTTGGGTTTCCACCAGTACAATCACAAGACAAAAGCCAAGCCTTGCGCTAATTACAGGTTCACCTGACTCAGGAAGCTGGAGCTTTAAGGACAAAAACCCAAACAGCTCTTGACTCAGCGGTACAAGCATCTGCCTCCCGCGCTGGGCTGGCTTTAGGTAGCACCCTGCACTTCAATTGTTCCTGTCCCTTCACATTAAATGCTGAAATCTTCTGGTCGTGAACCATCAGAGGAAAGCTGTAACCCAAGCCAATGATATCAAAATGAAAAGGCGCGTTTGTTTGCTAGGCAAATGCTCAGCTGTTCATTTCTATAGGCTTTACAGTATCTCATTCTAAAACTTGAAAAATATTATTTCTGTTAGCAGAGAACAGCATCTAGCAAGAATGATAAGACCTCATGCAGGAGATAAGTAGCTCTTTTGACAGGCCAAATAACATGAAAACAAGTAATAAATTAGCTGAAAAATTGAGTCCCTCTGGATGCAGTGCCTTAGCACGTTTGCTTTGTAATTTATTTTGCTAATACATACAGAATTATTCAACCTTCCAGACTAAGAAGTGAGGTTATTTGTTTGGAACCAACTTCTCATTATACCTGTCTTGATTGTCTTTTCATAAAACGAAGATCCCAAGGTCTTCATTCATTCATTCATTCTTTCTCAAGTATCTCATGGCAGCAGTCTTGAAAGCCTGGTCAGGTACAGAATCACATAATCACAGAATGGTTCGGGTTGGAAGGGACCTTAAAGATCATCTAGTTCCAACCCCCCTGCCATGGGCAGGGACACCTCCCACTAGATCAGGCTGCTCAAAGCCCCATCCAGCCTGGCCTTGAACACTTCCAGGGATGGGGCATCCACAGCTTCTCTGGGCAACCTGTTCCAGTGCCTCACCGCCCTCACAGTAAAGAATTTCTTCCTAAAAGAGTCCATGGATCCCATATCAACGCTTGGAATGGGAAAAAGCACTGGGCAGCTCAGACCACACATTTTCATGAAATCTTTAACTTGGTTTCTTTGGTCATAAGAAAAAGGAAATTGATTTCTTTGGTCATGGTTCCTCTATGTCCTCGAGCTGCAGAGAAGAAAGGAGGTGGGGGGGGGGAAACCACGCTCCGAGCTACCACCCCACCACCTTAATAGAAGGGAATAAACCAATACAAGGCAAATAGAAAGTAAACACAACTCAATGAAGTCTGCAAAAACTTTTCAGTTTGAGCTGCAAGGGTTTGTTTGTTTGCATTCATATTTTATAAATAGTTGGCAGAGTAAGTTTGCCAGTGTGGACATTCAGGGTAAATTAAAAGCAAACATTGAAAATCATTCATGAGTAGCAAATGTTGATGCAGTAAACCTTATAACTATGTAATTTCTTACAGTTACCTAATCCAAAACTGAAGTCACAGACTATATTAACAGCCCTGCTGAAAAGGGCAGGGAGAAAAAGAAAATAAAGCATTTTTCAGCAACATTATCTGTCTAACACCGAACACTTTCGACCAGCTACCCATGTGATTTATGTATCTGATCATAACAGCTCAGCTTTCAAATATCAAAGGCTTTCAGCTCATTCCTAGTGAAGCAGCAGCAGACCAAGGCCTTTTTTTTTTTTTTTTTAATAAAGTCAGAGAAAATACCTGTGAGAATAAATGTTCTTTTTCTGGAAAGCTGCTCAGGGAGCTATCTCAAAGAAGGAGGCCCATATACTTTGAGGTTTGCAGCCTAGGCTCCATACAGCCAGAATTAGATCAAAACCAGTAACACCAACAAGACTCCTGCAGGCAATGGTTACCGATGTCTGGGTCTGGGCCACCCAGGAGAGTTTTTAAGGACTAGGTGGGAGAGATGTGAGACAGCAGTGGAAACGAAGTGCTGCAGCACAGCCCTGCTCAGGTCCTCCAGCCAGGATTTTCATCTGTATACCCCCCTTCCCATCCCTTCCCTCTTTCCCTGTGTAAGAAATAGACTTCTGTCACACCAGCACTTCCCACCACCACCAATTCATCAGTAGGATGTTTGCCTGACACACAGGGAAAAGGCTTTCAGCAAAAACGCCCTCTGGAGTGGCACTATCAGCAGGGGCCACACAAAGGGAGCACACCGACCTCCAGCTTTCAGTACTGTCACTCTGACCCTGTGGTCCTACTCGGGCAAGTTAGCTACATAAAGATTGTGGTTTGCTATCAAAAAAAAAAAAAAGAAGGTATGGCTTGTTTGTAACTTTTTTTTAAAAAATAAACAGCTTTCTAGCAGTATTAAACTGAAAGAAAACAAGTTTCTATGGTGAGGGCTGCTCTGAAAAAAAAACGAATTCTTTATCAAAAGACAACATTTTTCAGGCACGCCCAGGGACACTGAAAAAAAAAAACCAACACCCTACTTACCCCCACAAATATTGCAGGAAGCCAAACTCAAAAATTAGGAAACAGGTCTATGAAGAGAAAACTGTGGATTAGAGATACCCATAGACCTTATAAATTGCAAGTATGTAAGAATATTATTCAGCCTCTTGAGGTTTCCAGGTAGCAGAGAACTACTGAAGCCATGCAAATCATTCTGGAGCTGCCCTTGCTATAAATTTATCCTTGTTGTAGTACTGCTGTGTTTCAGCTTCTAATTCCATTCAGCTCTATTAATAAATTCTCTTCAGAGACCTTGTCTTTCCATAGAAAACTATCCAAAAGGTACTATGTATTCATACACTTGGTAGTATGTACGTATTTCTGAAATCATACTGAAATCCTGCAAAAATAAGAATCAATGAGTTTGGAAAGAGACAAGAGGATCTTCTGTTTCTGTGTTGCAGTCAGTTTGAGACAGACCTAGAACGACAGGATAAAAAGTTTGCTACAATACAATTTTATATACTGTCTGAATTGGGGTGTCTGTTGATTTTGCTCATTGAAATGTCTCCCTAAACCGAACTTTCAGAGGCTACAAGCCCTGTCATTGACATTCAAAGAAGAAACTTAAACCATCACA
Source organism: Stercorarius parasiticus (assembly GCA_013396915.1). Classification (NCBI taxonomy): domain Eukaryota; kingdom Metazoa; phylum Chordata; class Aves; order Charadriiformes; family Stercorariidae; genus Stercorarius; species Stercorarius parasiticus. The sequence goes on from VWZL01001810.1 coordinate 664,760, forward strand.
CCCCCCCCCCAAAAAAAAACCACACCAGCAAACAAACAAACAAACAAAAAAACCCCAAACACACACCACCAACACACCAACAACTTTTTAGGAGAATCCAGGCCTGTTGAGTAAAAGGTCTGCAGTATAAGAGAATGTGAAATCACCAGCTCCAGCAATCCAATATTAACTAAGACAGCTGGGTCTCAAGGACAATCTCTACATATCTCACCTCATCGACTAATTCTTTCATTTTTTCATAAAAGTGCCTCCCTCTACACATATATAAACACACAAAGGTAGTCAACATTAAAATTGTATCAACTGCCAAGAATTCAGCTATCTGTACTTCCCCTAATTTTACTTTTGTAGTTCCTACACCAAGGAGGCAAACACTTAACCAAAAAACCCCCCCCACAAAACCCCCTTTGACCTTCAAGTCATCCTTTGAATTTGACATTAAAGAACACATTCTGCAAGCAGGTGGGGACTTTGGCTGACACATGCTTACCCCAAATAGACCATCTTCAGTCATAAGGAACACCTGCATCACGTGGGAGGCAGTGCCCTTGGGAAAGCAAATTGGGCAACAGGGAAAAGCAAAAAAAGGAACCGATGAGCAGAAGTCTACATTAAGAGCAATGATTGTTTTTTCTCCAGAGCTGCAGGGAGTGTTACAATAGCCTTTATTTTCCCCCTGGTTATCTGCCATCGACTACCGTACATCTTGAAAACATCTAGGAGAAAGGCAAGCAGGCATATCCTAATGTCCTCACCCAAAACAGAGAGACGCCTTGGGAGCGGGGATCAAACACAGAGAACAACAGATGGTGGGTAGGGTAAAACGGTTGAGGCTCACAGATTTCGGAGGCAGCAGCTTGAGGAGAAGGAAGAGAGAATACCTGATCATTATTCAGCAGCATTAAACAGCAGCCAACGGTTTCTGAAGGCATTCAGGGAACTATGAGCTCTCCCCAAGAGTGACAAGTGCTGCCCTGAGCCAGTGGACGCAAAATCTGACCAGGTACTTGCAGACCGATGGAGATGTCTGGACCCCCTGCCCTGCCTGCAAGCAATTATCAAAACTGAAAGGTTTAATGGCAACAGCCTGCATGTGGAAATGCTTTGCTTGATCATCACCCCCAACCTGTGGCACTGCATCACACGGCACAGTCTTTGGGAGGAAAGCACGTATCACTTCCTTCAAAAATACCCACTGTCACTCCAATAAAATTGAGCTAATTTTCATTATATCCATAATTCTATGGACCACTTCTTTTGTAATGCTGTAACCTCCCTTTGGGGCACATTTCCCACCACCAGACACGTACATCCCGTTGCTAGAGCAGAGGACTTTGTCACAGCTGGCAGATACACAGTCTGACCTACCCTTCTTACCCACCACTTCATTCTTTGGAATGAGTCTTTTAAAAAGAAGATGGATATCACGCTCCTGTTGTATACCGTACTGTTTACAGTGCGCCAAGCAACAAGAAGCTCCTGTTGGATTTATGACAGTGTAACTGGCTGTAGTTTCGAATTTGTGAGGATAAGTAACCTAGCTGTAACATCATAACAGCTACAGGAAAGCAGTTACACCGACTAGGAATCATCCTTCTCAAGCTAAATCCTGCTCATAGAGAACTGCCTGTAATTAGCTATCCCCTGATGTTGTTTTTGATGAAAAAAATTTACAGGTTAGCAGCTGTCAATCTCCACAATTTCATTTTTCAAAGATGCAAGATTTTGCTAAGTTTGAACTCCAGAATCTTTCCTCCCCACCTTCATCCTCCCCATCTCTCCCCGGCAGGGATGGGTTTGAATGTCTGTCTGCACAACTGCCCTGCATATTAATAGCTGGCAGGGATGGGTTCAAGAGCAGAGTATATTTGTGACCAAACAGGGTCACCAAAAGACAAAATAGGGATTTATACTTCATTTTTTGTGCCTACGCCTCCTGCAGATGCAGTTTGCTATTGTGGCAAGCTGGGTGTATCTTTATTCTATTCAACGTGAGGAGATAACAGTAAGATCCTTAGTTAGTCATAACTGATGCAATTCTGAAGGTAATCTTGACTCTCCACTAACACAGTCAGGCTAAATCAGTTAAAAAAAAAAAAACAAAACAAATCACACCATAAAAATAACAGTAAGTGCCTGGTCTAGCCCCTCTTAAAGTCAGGGAAAGTCCCTTGCTCACATCAGTTATTTTAGGAACAGTTCCTACTATAGAGTAAGGAGACTAACCAGAGTACAGTGACGGTTTAAATGTATGATCTAAGTTCAACCGACTTAAACCACAAGTTTAAACGAGTTTTCTTGCCATAAACAAACACTACGCAAAACAGTCGTTAAAGAACATCTGCCCAGATTTGCAGTGCCCTGATGCTGGAGTCCTGCGATGGTCTGTACAGCAGCGCAACGCAGCAGAAAGCGCAGCCCCACGCTTCCAGCTACGTGCTCTCAGACAGGATTTCCAGAGCAGGGCTTGCTGCTGCTGTCTTGCATAACGTGCTTCTGGAAGGGAGCCAGCGCTGCAACTTGATGTCGATTTTTCTTAACGCACACATCTCAAATGAGAATCGAGTGAAACAAAAATTATCTGGCTGTGTTACCCATTAGAACTTAGGAAACAAATTACGAGTTCTAGCTAAGTTATTAGATTTTGGTGGGTTTTCCTTTTTTTTTTTTTTAGTGAAAAATTTATGATTGGAGGTGCTGAAGAGTATCTGCTATTGAACAAAAAAAAAAATAATAAAATCAAGTATTTCCCAACTTTGGAGCCAACATACTATTAGTGAAGAGAATTTTTAGCTGCTCATGCAGGTAAGAGGTTAAAGAAACTCGTGTTTTAAGAAACTGAAAAGATCGTTTTTACTGTGTAATTTTCCACTGTATTAATGCAGGAAAATCAGTACCCAAACATTTTAGATTTTTGTTGGAAGTCTTTGGACTCAGTTCATTGGGGGATCCAAGACACCTGCCTAAGGCTGCATATTTAATCAGACTTTATGGGACCTCTACCCTCCTGCAACAGCAGCTAGAGGCAAGGCAGGAATAACCAAAGTGCCTGGTGCTGGTTGAATTTTCCTGTGCTATTAGGCAAATGAACTGAGGACTTTCTGGCAAGATTATCTGATGAGGGGAAAAAAACAAACAAACAAGCAAACAAAAAGCCAAAACAAAGCAAACAAACAACTTTTCTGCAACAGTGCCTTGGAGTTTCTTTCCCTAGTTCCACAACTGGCTGAAGTCTGTTCCTTCAAAATGGGCTGATTCTTTTTATACAGGTTTTATTCTTTCACAGATGCTTTCAAGGATGTAATCAGGATTTCTGAGTTTTTCAAGCCATAGCTCAAAAAAATTATGTGTACCAGATGCAGAGGATACAGTACAGTTACATACAGGCTCCTCAGGGTCAATTATTGGTACCTAAAGGTTTTATCTCTCTGGCTTTTATAGCACCAGTCATTATTTTTTTTATTTTTTTGAACGCATCCTATGCTGTTAGAGCTAGCCTGAAGTTTGGCATTGGTGAGGAAACAATATACACCCTATGCCGAACAGGTAACAAATTAGCTACTATGGTGACTATTTATTCAAGATTGTGTATGTGCTAGCATTAGGACCATGAATATGCTAATCTACTTCAAATTCAATTACTTGGCAACTTTGCAAATTGCTGCAGTGCTTATCAGGCATTAATACTTCCTTATGCTTGCTTTAACATCTGCGTCACAGCTTATAAAATAGCAAGCCGAGCCAGTGAAAGTGAGAGTCACGTAGGGTTGCTAAAGTCCCGCAGGACTACTTGTTAAGACTTCAGTCTCCATCCCAAAGCCTGGTTTGCTCAGCTTTAAGAGATCCCGCAAACATTGAAAATACCACAGGGGCTTTCCTAATTAACCCTTGGTTATACGATTATACATAATAAGCACCTGAAGGCTGCATTTCTCTTAATTCAGACACCTTCGGGGAGACCCAAATTCCATTTCTTTCTTCCCTGAGCTGCTGGCAGATAGTAGATAATAATTCCTCTCATCAGACTCTTCGAGGACCTGCCAAGAGTGAGAACTGCTACTTTGCAATCCTAACAGGTCTCTCACAACAGCACGATGCAGCCACAGGGCAAGGGGAAAAAAGGAAAAAAGAACTAGAAAGGACTGTTTATGGAATGTTTTGCTTGGGGTCTTGGTTGTTTTTTGGGTTTAGTTTTTGGGTTTTTTTTCTCCCCCAGAAGAAGGTTAAATCCCTCACTCCTTACCACTCCCAAGACCTCTGATTTTACCATCAATGCCTTTATGAAAAAGGAATGCATAGGAAAGAAAGAGTCCTGGAGCTATCTGTGCCACAGACTAAAAGCAGCTAATTAAACCCGATAGACACTTAGAACTGTGGTACATACCCTCTAAACATACGGTCTGATAGGATTTTACTTACTGCATTTGTAGCCTCTGATCTACCTCAAGAACTTTTTTTTTTTTGGCTGAAAGCTTTCCTGGCTTTTAAAAAAAAAAAAAAAAAAAGAAAAAAGAGGCAGAAGAGGTTTTCGGATTACAGCTGAAGACAAGGAGAGACTGATCTACTGATGGCCTCTAGAACAAGATGCTATCCCCAACCTTAGTGAGCACTGTCTCTGTGAGACAAAGCCACCAGGCAGAGAAAACCTCCTAACTAGAGACAAAGCCTCAATTTTACTGAAAGTTAATCAAACATGTTTAGATTTACCGGACAGAAGCAAAAGTTACTTTTCTTATCAGGCTTAGGAAAAGCATTAGTACAATCAAAGACAATCATTAGGGTGGTAAAACGGCAGCAATGCCATGAACTCAGGGATATCACTGCATGAAGACCAGTCAAAACTCGTTCTCTCTCACTGGAGTAATGCCTGAGAGGAAAAGAATTGGGTTGTATGTCAGCAGCCTGAGCAGCTGGAAGCGACGAGGTACATTCCTAACAGTAACACTACATCAATTAAACACCTTTCATCTAAAGCATCTTAACAAAAGGAAGAAAGAATTATCCTCATTTTACAGGGAAGGACTGAGGAATGCACGCTTGGTATAACTCACTTGGATGCCAGAGAGGGACCTGTTTGCACTACATACTGCAGGCTTCTGCCAAGCAGATGAAAGTTTTTTTTCAGTTGATGTGCCATCCTGGAAAAAAGAAACGTCTGCGTGAGCGTGTTAGGGCAGCACCAAGCCCAACTTCGCAGAGGAAGTCTTTCACCGTGACTTTGTAGCCTCAGGCGTGGCACTACCTCAGCTAACATGGTCACCTCGTTTTAAAACAAAATGTATAGGTAGACATGAGTACATATCTGCCCCTGTGTCAGAGACTGGACAAAAAAACCCTGAGATTTACAAGCCTGACTCTGTAGAAATTAATGAGAGCTTGGCTACTAACTCAGCTAAAGCCAGGTGTTTACCACAGAGCTCTGACTTGCATGAGCACTGCCCAAGGTCACTTTGCGGTATAACATGCAATGCGCAGAGCCAAATTTCCCAGTGCACAGCCTAAACCTCACCAGAGACCCAGAATAACTTAGGTGTCAGTCCTCTAGCATAAAAAATTGGAAGTGACAAGGGTCCATCTCAGTTTTGTTCAAGACCCAACAAATTTGCATGTGTGCTGTCACACCAGCAAAGCTACTTTAATTTCAAGAGCCAACTGGCACTAAAAAAGTTTCTTGAGTGAACATAATGTACTCTAAGAGAAGAGCTTTCCGAGATAAACTCTTGGTAGATGTTCTGCTGGTCAGGAAGCCCAGCCCATTATTAAAAAAAAAAAAAGTCCACTAAGCATAATAAAAGCCTATTGTTGAAAAGCATTGTATAAAAATAAAATTAAAACATCAGGTCACGGGGTGGGAGGAGTGGTTCCAGCACCTGCTCCCTTCTAGGAATGCTATGTCCTAACAATTTGCAACTACCTACTCCAACAGAAGACCACATTCAAATGAACTGTCCTTTATTTGATGACATTCTGATACAGTCTGAAGAATTCAAATTAATTTCTTCCTACACCTCCCTTCACATCATCAATGTATTTTTGTTGTTGCATTGGACTGTATCACAAAAATACCCAATTAAAAAAAACAAACAACCGGTCAAAGAGTAGCTGTGCATAAGGTTTTGGCATTGGTGCTTGACTTGGATTTGTACTGACCCCAGGGAAGAGCTCAAAGCTGCTCTGATGCAATTTACAAACAAGATTAACCCGTTGTGTGAAAAGAGGCTGTGCTCATAAAAAGAATAATGTCATCAGAGAGAAGTATGGTGACACAGCACAAAACCAACACCCACAAACAGACATCGTTAATTGCAAGAACTTTCAGCTAAATTGCAGCAATAAGACAAATGTGTCCCCTACTGGATCTCTACTTTGAGCCATGCTTACCTTCCCCCGCTGTGAACATGAGCAAAAAGTATTTCTATTCCAATAAAAGGGGAGGAAATAGATTATTATTTACCTACCGAATCTTTCTTACCCCAAGTTAGCTACAGACTGTAAAAACAAGCCCATGTATTTAGGGGGCAAAGGCAGCACTACGGCTGCCCTGTATCCTTGCCAAGGAGAGTGTTTATGATTCAGAGAGCGACAAAGCCTTTGTGTCTGAGCACCACACGCTTTTCAGGACGCGTGCTATTCAGAATGGCGCATTTCAGAGCAGTTCAGAGATGCCATGGTCCATCATGTCACCCTGAGTCACCTTGACATTTCTGAGACTATGCATCATTGAGATGATAGCCTTGGGGCTATAAACCTTCTTTTTAATACATTATTAATGATAATGACTGTTACAGACTGACTGCATAGTCCTAACACCTCCTTTTCCTCTCAGAAATCTAACCGCGACTATTGTGTGCTCTTAACACAACAATATCCTGCAGGTCTAGATTAGGTTTTTGAGGATCACAGAAGATTGAGAGAGATGCAACTGTCTCAGCATTAGCGAGTGTCTGCACAGGAAAGTGTAGTTCGGGTCCCCAGTTCCCTTCCTTGCTTTATGAACCAAAGGACACGGGTATTACGAAGGCACCAGTAGCCTTATGTGTCATCTAATAGAGATCTTGGATGCAAGTTTGTTGTTTCAGTTAGCCCCACAGTTAACCTAAGTTGCTCCTGACAGTTGTACTGAAAGATCTACACAACATACCTATCCTACATGTAGAAGAAAATGTTTGCCAGGCTCTCAAATTGTACACCGAACTGAAGAGTAACATTAGTAGACTATAAAGGAGACCACGCTGAAGGCAGCCTTCAGTATATTGGGCACAACTTAGCTAGGTACAAAAAAAAAAAAAGGAAAAAAAAATAATCTGTCTGGAGACTCCTTCCAGAGCCTTTGGTGGTTTCCAGCAGCTGAGATGGCATGCAGCTGTAGAGTTTCACATTCTTGGTACCAAGAAAGAGCTTTCCAGAAGAGCACTAGCAAAATTCCTCCTGCTTGCATGTGCTTTGCTTACTTGTGGGATGTGATACACATGTGTTTGATAGTAGAGCCTCCTCTTCTTTTACCTGCCAGTTTCATACAGGAGGTACAGCTGGGTTTGGTTGTTTTTTTTTTTTGTTTTTATTTTATTTATTTTTAACAACTATCCTAAATAAAGGTCAGAAATTTCATATACACCCCTTTTTCTCAGTGGGTTAGCCCAGCCTACGTGTTACAAGCAGGAGTGCCCGGCTGAAAGTCTTCCATTATCTCTTGAAAGTCAGCGCTATCTGAATATTAACAACATTACATGGATATTCATCTCGTGCTCTGATAACATTGTTATCTCCCCAAGCTCTTGGGTGTTGAAGCAGGCGGCTCGTACTCCCGGCTCAGCTTTGCACATCAAAGGCAAAGCAACAATAGCGTG
>VWZL01001810.1:676360-704471 GCA_013396915.1 Stercorarius parasiticus
CAGCAATGACTTCTGCCAGCTCCCTCAGCACTCTTGGGTGCATCCCATCGGGGCCCATGGACTTCTGAATATCTAATTGACCTAACTGATCCCTCAGTCAATCCTCCTCAACTCAGGGGAAGTCTTCTTCTTTCCCTGTCACTTTCCCCAAAGCCTGGGACCCCTGAGGGCTGGGCCAAGCAGTAAAGACCGAAGCAAAGAAGACATTCAGTAACTCCACCTTCTCCACATCCTCCATCACCATGGCTTCTGTCTCATTCAGCAGTGGGCCCACAATTTCTCTGGTCTTCCTTTTGCCTCCAATATACTTGTAGAAGCCCTTCCTGTTGAGCTTGACATCCCTAGCCAGGTTTAATTCCAAGGCAGCCTTGGCTTTCCTCATTTCATCCCTTCATGCTCTGGCGGCATTCTTGTAATCCTCCCAAGGGGTCAGTCCATTCTTCCACTTACTGTAAACTTCCTTCTTCCACTTGAGCTTTTTCAGAAGCTCCCTGCTCAACCATGCAGGTCTCCTGCGTCCCTTGGCCGATTTCTTGCTCTTAGGGATACACCGATCCTGAGCTTGGAGCTCATGTTTAGACTCAATGCCTTCAAGGCATCTTACAGAAGACCACATTATTCAGAGGGATTCCACCAAGACAGAAGAGGCCGAAATAGAAGGAGGTGGGGAAATAAATACCTATATGCACACATGCACTTAAAATTTTCCAAGGAGTTGTCCCTGTTAAAAACAGGAGCCTAAGATATACTTGCCTTGATAATCTGTGTACTCATGGGTGTATACAGTTCTTGAAATATATATTCAGGAATATATATCCTGATTAGCTAGAACACCTCTAGGTAGAGAGCTGTCAGCCAGCTTCAGTGGGGTCGGCCTGGTGGGCTTTGCAGGGAGACAAGCTGCTTCAGCTGAGGAACAGCATCAGGCTGATGTAGCTATGCTGTATGGGTTTACTGTGCCATGTGGACATATCAGCCATCTCAAAGTCAAATAAGGCCTCTGAACTTCACTCCAAAGAGTGGATACACCCATATGTTTGCCCATTGAGGGCAAAGTACACACAGGGAGTTAAATTGTCTGCAGAAAGCCTTTGGAATCCATCAAGCTTTTCCACTGGGGTTATAAATTGTAGAGGCTATTTAATAAAATAAGTAAAATAAATCTCACATGACTAAAAAAGTCTTTAACCTCATATGGATTAATGTGCATTAAAATCTTAGTCTGCAGTGGTTTAAGGCAGGGTGGTTGTTTGTATATACACACACACACCCCCACAACCCCCAGCCCCTTATTCAAATTCATTTCCCACCACTTAGAAGAACAATGGTCAGAAGTACAGTGGTAGATAAGACCATGTTTTACGTTTGTTAAACTAGCTTAGATGACTATGAAAATAAAAAGGTAGAAAAAAGAATAAGCAAAAACCAAGCTTGGTGACGTCTCAGGCCAAAAAAAAAAAAAAAGAAAGAGAGCGTTCTGGGAAATGAATTTTCTGTTTGAGGACTCTTTAACCAAGCGTTCCTCTTTGGTTTTGACAGGTCACAGGGTTGAGCCTTGAATTACTCCTTCCCCGTTTATCGCATCAACAGGAATTTGTACGCTTACTCTAGGGTTTCTCTAGGGTTACTCTACATCCCTAGTAGGGATGACTAACCAGGTTACCACCCATGACTAAAAGCAGCACCGAATACGGTGGACGTAATGCAGTCCTGGCTAAAACTTGCCATAAACTGAACTAACAGACAAATATAGTTGCGCACATGCCAACACGTAACAAAGGTGTTGCTTCAACAGTGGAAAGTACAAAGATAAACTAACACGACTTCCTAACAACAAGCAAAGCCTTGCACTGCGGACACTATCACTCTAGCTCACGTGACGTGGGTAAAGTTCACATGAACTTTTACAGTGGTCTCATCCATTCCATGTTGGAGTGACATCACTTTGAAGGCAGGTTAATTATAGCAGGATGCGACAAGATTAAAAAAAAAAAAGAGGACAGAAGACAACTGTGTGAGCATGAAGCAATTTAAGCCAAACACCACCCACCTACATATTGCGAAGAGACCTGCGTAGACAAGAACTCATGGAGCCAGACCTCAGATAGATAGAAGTCCGGGAAAATATGCCTGTTTTGAACAAATCTGACTCCATACGTTTATTTAGATCCAAACTAAGAGCGGTCACTACATTGTGGGTGACCTGTTCATTACTGCATGTCATTTATAGTTCACTGTTTTTCAGAATTAATGTGAAATGGGAAGATTCTCCCACAGGCCCAGTAGCCATCTGGTGCTATTGCTGTACTTCATGAAAAATTCATTGCCATTTTATCATAGTAGGTTATTTCAGAGATTGTAGTGATTTATGTTTTATAAGCAGAATATTTTCTTCACTTTTGATGTTCGCAAATCTGCTTCAGCATCGCAGTTCAACAGATTATGTTCTTTCTGGCTTCAGCCTGTGTATTTCTAGCAGCCTTGAACGCAGCAGCAGCCAAAAACAAATGAGTTTTAGTAATAGCTTTATAAAATGGACGTCACAGAGTAGTCTGTTTTCCCAATCTAAATAAAGCAAAAAAATCAGTGCCAGTGAAACATGTCCAGACATTAAGAGCCACATTACAGCTCCAAACTCTCATTCAGCCATTCAACTTCAACAGAGCGATTTGTCAAGTTGCGTGCAGCGTAGTTTGATGTTCATTCTAGCTCAAAGAAATTTTACATTTCTGTCATGTTCTACTCACAGGAGATTCCACGCCCAGAAGTGTTTCAGCAAGCTGTACAGAGACCAAAATGAAGTCAGTGGGTTAAGGAGTGCACAGGCTAAACCCCTCCTCGTGAGTGCTGGGGGAAGCATCAGCAGTGACGGACTGGACTCGTAACAAGTTATCAGAAGCTTGGCTATAGCACCCACCCTGATGCTGGCCCGTACCATACCAGTATGAGCTGCCTGTGCTGTGGCTTTTGACTTGGAGCACTTAAAGTTTACATGCTTTTTCTCTCCCTCCTTTCAAGCTAACATGAATAAGGCCAAAAGAATTCAGGTAATATAGCCAGGCAATTCCTTTAATCAGAATGAGAGTGCTTGTGAGAGTTGGCAACACCTGAAGAGTGGGTGTAGAATATGTCCCAAACAGTTCAATGCACAACAGGCTGCAATAGGAAGGAGCTACTAAAATTGAGAAGGAAGTGAGTGAATATTCATAAGTTCTCATCAAAACTAAAATCACCTTTAGCAGTCCCTATTCATATCTGCAAATACTTTATCAGCCCACACAAGACTTCAGTCTCAGGCTCTGCAAGTTACCTCAACCATGGGTATTCATATATGCTAGTAGGGTAACTTTTTTTTTTTTAAGTCTTAAAAATATCGCCTTTACCCAAGCAAAATCTCAAGGCAGGTATTTTACTTCCTTAGTTCAAAAAAAACCCAAAAAACAAACAAACAAACAACAAAACAACAAACTAAAATTATCTGACAGCCCTGAATGAGTTGATGAGATCTCACAGAAGCATGCAGAAAAAGTAAAAGGATGAAGGGAAACAGGGACATTGCCTAGGTATATGGGGATGGTCCTAGGCAGGCTGAAGCTCCCTTGGAGCCAGAATTCGTAAAAAATGCAAGAGGCAAAACCAAGGGCTTCTCCTGGTACAGAGTCAGCAATAGCAATATTAAAAAACCAGCATGGTTCTGTTGCTGAATGGGCTGTGAGACATGGTGGTAACAGAAGCAGAAAAGGACTTTACTGGTAAGGTTGCTCTCAGGCCTTTTTGGTTCCTCTGCCTAATGGAAGAGTCTGGGAGAGCAGACTGAATATCTGCCTGGTCCTACAGGCTCGCGCGGCAAATGAGGGCAATGAGACTCCTGGCCAGCACCACTGAGATGCCACTCAATCACCTTTAAAAGGGCATGACAATTTCAGAAGGACCCCAATGACTATATAAAGGCAGAAATGTCACATTCCTCTTCAAGAAGGATGATCTTGGGAAACCACAGACTTAATCACAGTCCCTGGAAAGACTGTGGAGCAAATCTTCACAGAATGGTTCAGGTTGGAAGGGACCTTAAAGATCACCTCGTTCCAACCCCCCTGCCATGGGCGGGGACACCTCCCACTGGACCAGGTTACTGAAAGCCCCATCCAACCTGGCCTTGAACACTTCCAGGGATGGGGCATCCACAGCTTCTCTGGGCAACCTGTTCCAGTGCCTCACCACCCATACCGTAAAGAATTTCTTCCCAATATCCAATCTAAACCTACCCTCTTTCAGTTTGAGGCCATTACCCCGTGTCCTATCATTACACTCCCTGATGAAGAGTCCCTCCCCATCCTTCCTGTAGGCCCCCTTCAGGTACTGGAAGGCTGCTATAAGGTCTCCTTGGAGCCTTCTCTTCTCCAGGCTGAAATCCTCAAAGCCATTTCTAAGCACATTAAGGATGATAAGGTCACGGGGAGCTGGCAATAGGGAGTTACCAAAACGAAATAGTACTTGACTGACCTGATCTCTTTCAGGGTGACCTCGAACAAAGGAAGAGCAGCAGATATCATTTACCTTGACTCTAGCAAAGCTTTCAACAGCCTCCCTCAGCATCCAGATCAGAGGTATGGGCTAGATGGGTGGCACAGAAGTGGAGAACTGTCTGGGCCATCAGGCTGAAAGGGTCAGTCATCAAAAGCCCTTTGCTCCCTTGAAGAGGGAGGATCAAAATAAGGATGACCAAATATTAGACTAGGCTGCCCATGGAGGTTGTAGAATCTCTCAGTCCTTTGAGATAGTCACAACTTGACTGAGCAAGGCTCTGAGAAACTGTACCCAGCTTCAGAGATGGCCCTGCTTTGAGCAGGGAGTTGGACCAGACATCCTACAAGAGTTTGATTCAATGATCTTGAGTGCCAAGACCCAGGCTGTTCTTGTATAGGGAACAAGAAGATACTCAAGTACAACCTCACATGAAGTTTCTTTCACCTAAAGGAGGGAAGAAATAATTTGAAGTAGGATTTTCAGAGGCACTCAGTTCCCCCTACTTTCCATCTATTTTTGAGATGGAAAATTCCAATCTCTTGGAGATCCTGAGCAGAATCCACAAACAGGCAGAAGAGATTATAAACTGCCAAGTTTAAGAGAGCAAACTATGCAACCTGCAGAACAGCTTGAACTTTTAGCTTTCACGCATTACAGATGTCTGCATGGTCAGGCTCCAGTTGCTCTGTTGAGCTGGCTTTGCAGGAAATGCCTACACACCTAAACAAACAATAATAGCAGGAGAGGTAAGAGCCCTCATACCCGATCGTTTCAATAAGATCACCTCAAGATGGTCTCAGAAACATTTACACGCAAACCAGTCAGTCAAACAAATCCTTAACAAAAAAAAAAAAATTTCAAGGAGCAGGTAAGAGAATTTCTGCTTTCAGAACAGTTCTTTCCTGCTTAGGACAGAAAGAGACCGTGGCCTCTCTTCACCTATAGCAATCTTCACACAGTAACATTATTACCTACTGCTGTGGCATAAGGCAGGCGGCTGTTTTTGTTAGTTATTGCTTTAAGCTGCTGGTAAATCATTTCCCAGGGGAGAGAGCGGAGCCATTGTACCTGCATCAGTTCTCACAGATGCTAACACCTCTTTCCAAAGCCAGCAGCATTAGCATTCAGCTAACAGAAGTGAGAATAATCCCCTGCTTCCTTCCAGTACATCTTCTGTCTCACCCATTCCAATCTCCAAGGGATAAAAATTATTAATAGAGAGGCTTCAGCATGGTTTTCCAAGGCATTTTTAGTTTACTGTTCAAAAAATAAAATCACTGTAATATTCAAAGCACAGTATTTCTGTTGGAAGGGGTCTAATTTAGATGACAGCACTAGGAAACCTCAGAAGCCAGAGCTGCCCCTGTGTTTTGTTTCATTACCAGTATGCTATAGTTGTATCCGAGTTCTGAAGGATGCTGGTCTTACATGTGGCCACATAACACATCAGCATCTGGTCACTACTCTCTTAGGTTCCTCCCACTTTCCATCATCCTGTGTTCCTCTGCTTCCTATTCATCTCATTTAAATTACAAGGCTGAGTATTGACATTTTGGTCTGTGTTTGCATAGCCCTTTGCACAATGGCGTACAGGTCCATAAGTAGGTCTTAAGTGCAATGTTCATACAAATTAGACCAGTTAGATCTACTAACTGGGAGAGCAGCGCTCCCATTACAAGTTCTAACATATTTCCTTCAGTCACTCTAGTTTATTGTATAGCAATTCAACTGCTGTCCCAATTCTAACAACAAAGCCACCAGCAATATAACATCAAGTTGCAATAAAAATAATATTCCCACACTCTACAAGTGAACTCCTCTCTCCAAAAAAAGGTGAGCAGGATGGTTTGGAAAAATTGAGCAATTCAGTCAGTGGACAAAAAAGGACAAGAGATTTTGGAGTCAAGAGTCCCTCCCAAGGAAAGCCAGTTTTAGCCTTCACTACCCTGAGAGTCCTTCTGTTTAACTGTCTCCATCAGTGTCAAGCATGGTTGCTCATTAGTATTCCCAGTGCTCGACAAGTTTGGTTAATAGCCTAAAGCTCCATCTCTGATAGGCAGCATTTACTTAACAAGGAGATAACCCACAGGCTTCAGTGGGATTGCTTATTTCTGCTCATGCCGTAGCAGGCCCCAGACATTTTGTACTGATGGAAAGGAAGGAGATAGGATCTGGTCCTCCTCAGCTTACATGAGAGATTCTTTCTGCTAAGAGGGAACGGAACAAGAATCTGAGTCAACACCCACTGAAATCAGTGGAAACTCTCCCATCCTTTTCTACTCGCTTTTCCCCACCCCCATTTCAAATTCAAGGCTTGATCCAAGCATATGCAAGGAAGAGACATGTTTTACTTTTGGCTGCATACATTGAATCAGACCCAGAACTTCAGTTTTGGCTTCTTCAGTTTAGTTCATTTTGTTTTCCCAACCAGAGCAAGATGGCAATCAGTTTAAGAGCTTTTATTGCTTGCTGTATGTAGATATGTCAGACACCTAGCTCATTTTTAAAAAAAATAATTCTTCAAACACCACCTCTAGACACACAATTTGTTCCTAATATATTTCCAAGTTCGTTGCAAGAAAGCATCTTCCAGTGCAATAAATTTAAACTTTCGCTTTTAAAGGGTCTTAGCTAAATTGAGACTGTTCACAAAAAAGATAAATATAGTTTTTAAGATAAACACATTCTTACTAGAACATTCAATTACAGTGTTACCGTAGTAACAGTAATACATACTTGTACCTCTTCACAGCTAAGAAAAAAAAAATGAGATGAGGCCAACTGTCAGGCAAGTGCTGAAGCAAAGTTCTCGGATCACATCCAAAAAGAAGTGGTCACATCAGCTGAGGTGGCATCCAGCAGCGTGACTGATATTTCAGTAACTCACTTTGGTTTTCATTAAGCAAGGAATGCCGATTCATAATCCAGCCGTCAGGTTTAGCCAGCTAAGCTGCTGCAGCATCATTTCCTCAACCCAAAACTGCCCATGCACACAGTGCTGGACACCATTAGTAGTCACTTGCATGAGGCAGAAAAAGCAGGAGTCTAAGGCTCCTACTACAAGGAGTCCAGAGCCTATTGCACTTTGAGATGCATAGAAAAGACAGATTGCCTCGGAATTCAATTTAAGTTCAGCAGCAAAAGGACAATATGCTCTTACCTGTCCATCTGAAGGAAATGGTAACCAAAATTAACTATTTTTAGTGCACGGACCAAGGGACAGTGCAAAGCCTACAGTTTTCCTAAAATCCAGCTGCATTGCCTAGTTTCATTCAGGCTCCTAGCTGGCCCCACTTGCTTTTGAAACATGGAGTGCTTGGCCTTCATAGGGAAGACCTGGGCTATTACAGCTGCCTCAGCCAGTCCTGTGATACTGCTGAAAGGACTTTGCCTCCACCCTGGCATGGCATGGGCCATAAAGTATATAGTATGGGGGAGGTGGCCACCCTTTCCTCCCAGGTGTGCCAGAAGCACCTCATAATAATAGACTTGGTCAACAAATGAGAAGCCCCAAGTCCACCATACACAGCCAGGGAGGCAAGCAGTCACAGTGGAACAGTAACATCAAGACAGTAACAGCTCAAGGGAACAAATCTTTGTAGTCACCATGGCAGATGACAGGTTAAGGATGTTGGAAAGAGCTAGCTTAGGCAGTGACAAAGACTTCTCCATATATGCAAGTGGCTATAGCTGTGCTAACGGATGCACCGGCATTGGTCCCACACCCCTTCACAAACTGTAGAAGGAAGGAGACTTCTAGATAAGCATTTTGTTTTCAAGCAGAAGTGACAATCTTCCCTTTGAAATTAATCTTTTCAAACTGTTTATCACTATTAGTTTATATGATCAGATTCAGATTAGGTAGGATGAGAAAGACCCACTAAGATCACAGACATACCCAAGATAGACTAGTAAAACTGGAAGGTCCTTCCTTATCTGCAACTTCATGTTATGAGAAAAAGCATTTGTTGTGGTATACTGCTTTAACTTCGCTTACCTCACCAGCATAATTATACCAGCACAAGCATTTATTCTGTTATGATCAAGTCTACACCACCAGCACATGTAACAGTATTGCCAAGATGTCATCCTGCACCAGTGCCTTGCCAGGTAAGGCTTCAAAGATGGAAGCACAAAGCCCAGCACGTAAGAAGAGAAACAACAGGTACAGAGATACAACTGCATCTTTGCCAGATTTGCCTTTTTAATACCCCTGCCCCCACCAAAAAATGATTGCTGCAGAAAAGATTACAAAAAGAACAGGTGTATGAAATACTAGCAGTACAACGGTAAGACTTTAACAGCTGGGGACAGCAAGCAGACAAGTCTCCCACGAGAAGGAGCAAGGGAAATATTCCCAAAGGCAGTACTGATCCCTTACATTTGATCTTATCCCCACATCGCAACTCTACACTTTGTTTTTTGGCAAGATGACAGGTAGATGGAGAACGAGTTAACTTCTCTATCAGTGGGATGGTTTGGCATGGTACAAGAGGCACGTATCCTTACAACTACAAAGTCAGAAGACTTAGCAGAACCACCCTGTTTACTTAACAAAGTGACGTCAGCCACACAACCACGCAAGCGTAGCCTTTGTTCTTTCCTCCAAACTATTCCTCTTTTTCCTCAACGCCCTCCCACTAGTGTCTGTAGTCTGTAAACCCTAAAGTGGGTACTGCATCTTTTTAACATCCAAGCATGGTCCAAGTAGGAACCATGAGAGTACCTAAATCATGATAAACCTGAATATAATTGCTGGCCACTGGAATGTTCCTAGAAGCTCCATATATATATATATGTTTTACCATTAATAAATTCTGCTTTAGGAAGTTGAGTGCTTTGAAGATGTGATTATGCTTCACAAAGTATATATGAACATCTCTTTGTACTAAAAAATACCAAACAATTAACAGATGGTGTTATACCATCCGAAGTTCAATTCTTTACAGTGATGTACATAAAGATGGTGAAGCCTTCTATTAATGTGCTTAAGACATGCTATTCGCATGTGGAACAAGATTATGGCATCTATTAATTCTATTGAGGATAAATTCCTGATCTATAAAGCGTGACAGAAAAAACAGTTACCTAATACAATGGCAGACTAAGTAGAACATAGCTCAACTGAACTGTAAGATATCTGCCTGTACATCACAAGACAGGCAATTAGGATAATAAAGAGAATCACACCAGTTTTTATTATTATATTTTAAGTCTCAGCAGGCTTGTTTTCAGTCATTTCAAGATCTTTTATCATCTCACTACCCAAAGAGACACAGAAATCACAATGAAGTTGGACGGATTTAGAGGCAAGTCACATCCCTCAGCTAAGACTGTTTTCACTTTAGGTACTACAGCAGAACATCACAATTATCTATTTTTGTCTAAATAAACACACAAAAAGCAAGGCTGCACAAAAGGCTATGGGGGACCACATATGAATTGTGTTTTCATTTATCAAACAATGAACACATTATTATTATTTTACACGTATAAGCCCAGATTTCTGGCCTGATGCAAGCAGTATCACAGGATGCAACGGGGTGAGCCCCAAGTGGAGGTCTGGCTGGGCAGGAGAAAGAGGGATGCTGTGGGCTGCAGGCAGTTCCCCTGGCTGGCAGCAATGGAACCTGCAGCAACCATCGGGGACAGCCCAAGCTCCTAGTGCTGTTGCAACAAAGTGTTAATTTGGAAGGGAGTAAAGAAGAGGTTGAAACTTCCTTAAGTACACACACACACCCCTTTAAACCCTAATAAATCGACACACAGGAAGCGAGAGGATGGTTTGCCATGAAAGGGGGTGCTCATCTGCGTAAGTTCCAGTTTACGTAGTCACCAGAGTTGGAGATGCCTCAACAGTGAGTCATCAGTTCCCATGGGTCAGATGTGACCAGCAAGACAGAAAGCTGCTCTCTGCCAGAGCACTTCCTCACGGCATAAGGAGAGCACCCAAACCATTCAGGCACCTTGCAGAAAGTGGCACCTTACAGGCAGCTATTTGGGCTGTCCAGAAGCAGTAGCCTTCCAGTACACACTGGTATTTCTCACCCCAGGAGCAGCCGCTGCTGCCCCTTGCCTCGCAGGCTGCCCAGCTGGCAGGGGAAGGGAGGGAATGGCAAGGCTGTTGTGCCAGAGGAGATCAATTACATCCTCCTCCTCAGTGTTATTAGGTAATCTAATTACTAATCTAAGAATTTGACAGACTGACAGTAGCCAACTCTGCCATTACTGCCTCTTTTAAAGAGTTATTTATATCCATCTCAAAAGAAGCTACAGCTCACCTCCTTCTGAAAGGAAAATAAACACTGTCTGAGACAACCAAATAATGTTTCACTTCAAACATTCAATTCAAAAACAATGAAACTGGAAGTAAAAGTGACATTCGCTTCATTATCAAAACAAGCTTTCATACATGTCTAAAATTCTCTAGCCAAGGACTGAGTTGACCAAGACGATTTGAGAAGCCGTCAGCGGACAATATCACTTGAAAAGTTGAATATGAAATTTGAAGACAAAGAATTCCACATCAGAATTTAAGATGCAGTATTGCTCAATACTCAGGACAGCTATTGCATATGTTGAACAACCCCACACTAACTGAGGAAACAAAGGTTAAAAGATAAGGCACCTACAAATCAATTAAGCAAACATGACGTTTCTAAGGTATCATATTTTTTCCCTACAACATTGGTGGGAGGAACAAGAAGAGGGAAAGGAAGAAGTACAGGTACCATTAAGATCAAGGCCTGCCTTTCTTATGCACCACATCAAGAAACAGCCAAGTGGGTCAAGGTACTGTAGTATAACCCTCAGAACACACAGTTCCTTGTCCTCAGCCACCATGAGATCTCCAGGCTTTGTTGGCCAGCCTTCAGGGAAGGATCAAGTTCTCATTCTTCGGTCCTTGAAAGTTAGGGGGGGAAAAAACCCAAAACCAACACCCAACAACTAAAACAAGACCCACACAAACCCAAAAATCACTACACAAAAAAATCCAACCTTCAACAGTCATTACAAGTCTTGTAATTGACCTCACACACATCCTGGTACTCCAGAAATTATCAAACGTAATAAGGGTTTTCACCCTCTGATTTCACTTTTTGCTTCCCAGGTGGTTGCTTTGAAGCTGAAAGCAGGCTTATAGCATTATAGCCTAAAAAATCCCTGTTCTGCAGAAATAAGCTTGTATTTTGGTCAGTGAATCAGAGAGTGAATCACCGTAAATAGGCATAGCAATTACATACTTCCAAAATTTTCAGAAACTTGGAATCCTTGCTTTGAGACTGAAAAAAATGCCATCAGTACACTCCACACTGATGTAACAGATGTGAGCGTGTGTCAGAAAAATATCAGTCATAAGAAACCTTTGTAGATTAAGGCAGACACTGTCAAGAACTGAGGTTCACCTCTTAATTTTGCTTACAGCAATTTCAGCTCTTTATTTTGGCGCTGGCGGTCAGTTAGACAAATGACACCTATCTGGGAATCCTTTGGAGTCTGTAATTATATTCTTTTTTTGCAGCTTTTCAAAAACAAAGAAGAAAGTACCATTTTATTGAATTATGTTTTGCGCATGTTGTTATTACTTCGCAAACACCAAGGCTCTGATTTCATGATCCAGAATTCTTCAGCAGCAAGAGCGCTAGTTTAAGGTACTGCCACCGCTCAGCCCCACCTTTTGAATCCCTGCACGCTCCCCCCTCCAGTTTTACTGTCACACAAGTCCAGCCAGCTGCAGTCTGAACTGGTAAACTAGAAGTTAACCCAGAAAATTTTGCTGAAGCCAGATCAGCTCACTGTAAGGGCCACAATACAGCTGCACAGCCAGCGCCAGCACAGCTACAGGGTGCAAGGCAACATTTTTACTGAACACGTCATACCATAAAGACACAGCCAAAGAACCTAGCAGGTTTTCTGAGGGGAGGGGATTGTTGTTGGTGTTTGGCTTTCTCCCCCCCAGATCTTCCGCCTCATTCTATGAATATAACAGTCAGAGAAATATAAACATATGAGTCGAAGATTCCACTTTTAAAAAAAAATTCCACCCTTAATATTGGAAGAGAGTTTGATAAATAAACAGATAGACCATAATCCAAGAAGTTGAATAAAAACCCCAAGCTACTTTTAAGGATCATTAAAAAAAACTGTTAAGAAAATGCTAATGCTGGAAATAACATTCTTAAAAGACCGCAAACTCTGGCTACAGGAAAGCCTTTTTCCAGACAACATTCCCCTGGGAGAAGCAGCACTCCACCGGATTATGTCTCTTGTGCTTAATCACAGCAAAGAAACTGAGAAGTTGTTAATACCTGGAAGCCACAGAAAAGTTTCCAAGAGGAGACACTGAAGGAGCTTGCCATAACAAGACCAGGCACACGCTACAAGCCACAGAAATGCACTGTTTTGTTGAAGCACTAGAGAAGGTGTTGGGTGCATATCGCCTGGACCAGACACTCCCCGCACCCCTCCCCGCATCTTGCGCAGGTAGCAGGGAACAGCCGACCCATCTCCCCCTCTCTTCCAGAGGATCCTGAGGCAATATCACACCAGCTGTGGTGCCCAGGGCTTGCAGAAGAGGAGGCAGCAGCCCCCCATGGGGCTGCACCATGGAAGTGTTATGTAGCCAGGAGCTGCAATGGGAGCCACTGTTGAGGAGCAGAGATGGGCCAAGCCTCAGCCTTCATTTCCACTGAAGGAAGTGGTTTAACTCACTACTGAGTATCAGAAGAAGAAATTAAAACAAAAAGGAAATAAATAAGGCTGGGCCCTGCTTGACATCTCCATCTGAACACTTCCCAAAGCACCAATTTATTCTAGTGTGCAAACCCCCCAGAGTAAGACCTGCACAGAGCTGGTCTCCAACTGCACCTACCAAGGCTGGGCAGAAGCACTACACACGACATCCACCCTGTCCCCAACTTGTTGCAAGCCCCTCTCACCAGGCAGGCTCCTGAGGTAAGACTGCCAAGGGCTGAGTACCCAGGCTGGCCTCTCCCACCCATCCTGAGGCACAACTGCTCTGCGCGAGCAGAGGACTTTGAACCGCAGGGCCGCCGCCTCAAGCTGCATCTGCATGTGACTGCATACCGAAGCTGCACTCTGGGTACGTTGCGACAGGACTGCCAGGAGACGTGAAGCCTTGCTGAGGAAAGGAGGAAGACAGAAAAGCCATCACTGGGATATACCCTGGGACAGGGCAGCACCTTCAGTCCAGTCACACAGAGACAGGGGCTTCCTGATGGTCCCCCGCTCCCCCTGCTTTGCACCCCTTTTCCCTGGAGGAGAGCATGACCATCTGTAACCAAGAGCCCCTCCAAACACCTAGCAGACCGCGAGTCATCAGTGAAAGTATCCAAACAGGAAACCTAAGAGACATTCACTGCTTTTTCCATGCTAACTTCAGCAAAAGATAGATCATTTCACCAAATCAGCACAAACTGAAACAGAGGACCACGGTGCACGGAAAGGTGAGCATCAGCACCTAGCACTGGCAGCAATACCCACCCCACCGCCAGTCCTTCAGAGAGACAGAAACATGACACTGTTCAACTCAGCATTATGCAATAGCCTCTGTCAAAGTCACTCTAATCGCTTTCCCCAGGAGAGATTTCATGAGCAGGGCAGCACATTTTGGAGCCCGCAGAGGTCAGATAGAGCCTCTGGCTGGTCAAGCAGAGGAGGGCAACATGGATGGCATTGCTCGTCAGGCCCAGAGACACCAAGGCTGACAATTTCTAGCTCTAGACACTCACTGACAACTGACCAAAGAAACGCAGCAAAGGACTGTTCAAACACAATAACAACAAATCAGTCATTAGTCTCCCTATCAAAATATTTCTCAAGAGATCTTATCCTGTTTTTACATTCCTTATGGAAGAGTAGCAAGGTTATTGCAATACCCTCAGTGTTCTCTTTGAGCTCTTTTAAAGGTGAGAAAGAAGGAGAAAATTCAGCAGTCTGCGTGGATACAGGATTATTTGATCCACATCAGGATTTAAAGCAAGCTTTTCAGAATCACACTACAGGACACAGGTGGAAACATGCCAGAGTCCAACACCATTGCTGCAGGGACAGGAACCTGGGGTATGGGGGTCGGGGAGGAAGAAATACACAAAATGGATTCATGTTGAACTGCTATTGGCACCGTAAGAGCTCTTTAGTGCATAGAAAATGCACTGTTTGGGGGATTCCCCCAACTGAGCTGGGTAAGGCAGACTACCAGAGCCCAAGCGAGCCTAGAGCCTGTTGAAAGGAGGGTTCTCATCTGATAGCGCACAAACCCTGGCTTTGGGACAAAAGCCACCTAGTACCTATATCAACTCGGCATGCTGAATGAAAGGAGCTCGCCCACATTCACTGCCTAGCTGACCAGCCCTGTTCCAGAGGGCATCCTCGGGGTCCCATTGCTGAAGGCCATTGAACAGCTTGATAGGAGGAGTACAATTGTAGCTCACTTTGCGCCAAAAAAACCCCAAACCAACAAACGACCAAAAACCAAACATGACACCTTGTGAAGTATTACTGTTACCAAACAAAGTCTAGAGCCATTTGTTTACTGAAGTTCGTTTACTAGAAGGCAGCTACTAGGGCCAAATAAACAGATATGAGAAAAGTTTCTGTAATTAAGTTTAACTTGTCACCTACTGACTAGTGTTTACAACCATGTTCAATAGCTTTTTTTTTAATATATATATAATGGCTTCCAAACGTCGTATTTTTCTTGCAGATTGCATTTTTTTGGGTTTTTTGATTGTTTAAGTCTTTGTTCATAAATCTCTACATTTCAACATGTAATAATAATCACAGCAGGCTCAAGAAAAAAAGTCAATAGCACAACAACCAACATTACTGCACACATTAAAAAGGAGATGAACGCTTGCCAGGTTCCCATTCCTGGAACAGACAAACTCCTAACTGCTCTGCCCCAAACATCCAAAAGCAGCCCTGTTCGTCTTCTAGTCCTTTGCAGGATCACACCCCTGCATCACTCTCCTCTTCTTCAGGATGGAAAACTCTCTGAATCCCAGCAAACTCAGCGCTAGGAAGTGGCCGCACTGTGTTATGCATTATTAATTCACTGCCACAGGCCTGAGAAGCAATAGGTAGATGCTTTCTACGCACATCTGCATTGGAAGAGAGAAAGCAAGCTAACAGGCAGAATGCAGCTTTTCAGCAGCAGTCTCAGTTCCATCTCACATGTCCTCACAACCCCTGTTTAATCCACACAATACACAGAGCAAACAGGATGTTTACGGAAACAGATAGTATCTGCTTTGGAGTTTATGTACAGTTATTTTCTCACTAGAGATAACTGATGGGACGTCACAGCACCTGGTCTCACATCAGAGATAACAAGCCTGCTGGAGGTACACCCTTACTGTGCTTTCACATGATGATATGGTGTTACAGGAGACGCAGATCTCCCAGTTAGCCTGCACATTAGCTTTCTTTTAAGATCAAACAATACCTCAAGAAAACAAAGTCTCACACTTTTCCCCAAGACTACAGAACCGCACAATGCACTCAGTTTAGTCGTTCCCTAAATACCAAAGCTCATAGCACCATGCCCAACATTCTCTACTTTCTAGGTCTCTCCCTTCCCCTACTACACCTCCCAGCATTCCAGTTTGGTTACTTAAAGAAATAAGTTACATACAATTTTAAAGCATTAGCTGTAGCGGCTTTTGAACCCTTTAACCAACAAAAGGTTTGACCATAAAAGATACTTTAAAAAGTATTAAATTATTACAATTTTCAGAACATAAGGACAAGGGAGATCCCTTTTCACACCCCCCTCCTACATTAGGATTTTCTCATCAGAAGGATGATCAGTTGCTCATACCTTGCTAGACAGAAGGAAACCTGGAAACACCAGAGCAGTTCATGATTTCCTCCGCTTACAGAGCTCCTTACTCACACCATGTTTATCTGCTCAGGTGACCCCTGGACACTAGCTAGCAAACTTTCTTTTAACAAATCTCTCCCAGCCTCTAACAATTTCATCCTGATTGTTGGTAGCCCTTCTAATAGTCACAGGAGAGTGATTGCAACTCCCAGCACATGCAGAAGCAGGCACAGGTGTTGCTAGGCTCAATTACAGTATCAACGAGTAGGTGGGGATTTACTTACATTTTCAAAAAAAGGAACATAAAAGTTTACTATCTAAAAGCTTTTTAAGATGGCAGTTTTGTTGCACGATTCTACCGCCTTATCTCGCTCCCACTGAAGTCAATGAAAAAGCTACCTTTGCATACACAAGTAGTTTGACTGAGCCATGGAACACTATAAGAGGAAGTAATTTGGTTTACTGGTTTCTCTAGCAAGAACAGCTGGACTGTGAAATGCAACGCTCACTCTAAATAAAAGCTTTCACTTCCCTTTTTTCTTAATAGATATTATTTAATATACTGGTCTTTGTATTTGCCTTCCACAAACAGTGTGGTCATTAACCATCAGCCAGAAGCACTGGGGCGGCTTTGCTAAGGAAAAGCACTGTGAGGATGGTTTAGAAGCTGCAGATTGACACAGATTTCTAATGGCAGACACCTGCATTTTCCAGCAGAGTAGCTGGCACAGATCTGGGGCTATCATTTAGGATATAAATATAGACAGTTGGTGTAAAAGGCAGGTGTCTATATTTGAGTTAATCAGCTTATGCTTTCTGTAGAGCAGGGAGAGAAACAAGCCACACCACAGGGTGATTTATCTGACCTGCCTTAGATACCACTTCTGAACTCAGATGAATCATACCCTAGACAAACATATTTCTTTCCATGAACTGTAAAAAGATTTAGAGATGCCTAAATTGGACAAGAAGGCCTAATTATTAGAGTTCTACTACTCACTAAAGTGAATCCTGACTGTTGCGCCTGTATTACTGAAAGCCCCCAGCACTGCTCCTCGGGAGGCATTATAGACATGGAAAACTTTCCTTAGGGAGGTAAATAAGAAAAGGAATGAGGTTGAGTGGAGGGTACTCTAAACTTGACCCAAAGCGCTTGAAGCGAGTAAGGATTTTCCAACACAAAATAGATAATAATGGGCACTCCACTCAAAGTGGGAGTTGCTGTTTGGAAGGAAGGAGGAAAAAAGAAAAATTGGGATTTTTTGGTTTGTTTGGTTTTTTTGACTACATAGGGCCTGCGCTAGCTGTAAGTCTTCTGAGCAGATCAGCGCTCCCTGGTAAGGACGTGCAAGAGCTGCTCTGTGCAGGCACGTACACGCAGCTAAAATTAATGCAAAGGGAAGATGAAATATTGCAGATTCAGACAGCTGGATTCTACACCCCCTGTGCAGAGGCTTAACTGAATCCATAAGGAAAAAGCCAGAAGTGATTTAGGTCAGACTAAAGCCATCATTAATAGGGGATCCCTGTATTAGTTTTACCTTTAAGAAAAAAACGCTCTTCTTTGCAAGAAGATACTATGCCTAGGCAAGCTCTGCCCTTAGTAACCCTCAGGATAATCTCAGGGTTATCTAGATGGGGTGAGCAAACATCAAAAGATTCAGCACTTCTACTGAGACTAGAGTCTTCTCCAATTCTATTTTTTTTTTTGATGGTTTAGAAAACAGACTGTAAATCTTAACAAGCATAGGCTGTTCCACAAGAGAGAGAAAACCCTGCATTTAATTTACTTTTACGCACCACCACTGCTAAGAAAATGTACTTAGTGAATGAGAGCACTTGAAATTATATATTAAAAAAACTAAGGAAAGACATGCCCATGCTTCTGTTCTCTGTATATGTCCAATCCTACAACTGTTACTGCATAGGAATAGCTCTACTGACACTGATGAGCGAATTTCACTCACCATGCGTGAGCTCCGCAAGTTTGCGTGGTGTGTATAGGTCTGATTTGCAAACGCCGACGACTGCAACTTTTAACTTAAGAAAATTTTTTCAAAGTTTTCCATTTGGAACTATGAGTTCAGACCGTTTCATTTCAATAAACAAAATTAACTTTGAGATAGAAAAGGCAACCAAACACAATGAGCTTATTTTTTTGTTTATTCACATTCCCCTCCAATATATATTTTTATTTCACATGGTAAAAGGCAAAATTAATACTCTGTGCCAAGTTTCAGACAAGTGTGAAATTTCAAGGCTTAGTAGGTTATTAAGCTTCTGAAATAAGGATTTATATTTATAAAAGAAATGCTGACACAACCTGAGCCCTGAGCAGTGGTAATGCCACCGCAACAGCATGGTTCATGTGCAGCGTGAACAGCCCGGATTACCTTATCCTAATAAAATTAATGATTTAAAACACAGGAAATTATTTCAAAGAATCGTATTTCTAGTGCTGTCATGTTTGCAGTCAAATTTTGGGTTTAAATGATGGGAAAACATGAATCTATTTATATATATTCTCGAGTTACACCCACAAAACTGGATCCCAATGAAATTCTCGCAAACAGGGTTGGCAAGAATACAACAGAAGTGTGTGTAGGTAGGTGTGTGTGCCGAGATGGATTATGCATGTAATCAACATGTAAAGCTCCGTAATGCTGAAAATAATAAATTGTTGTGAACGTGTAAGGGTGGAAAGTGCATTTTACATGGATTATCTGCCCTAGTTCCTGTTCTTATTTTTGGAAAGCAATCAGCTCTTCGTGAGAACTCAGCACCACGCTGAGCCACCCTGGGGCTTTTCATGGCCCAGCCCTTCACTTTGCATTATCATCTGTTAGCAGCCACATCCTGTGCAGACTGATTCATTACAGCCAAGAAAGGCAGGGAGAACAGGAGACCCTCTGAATCCCGAGGTCCGAATCCACTCTAACATACTTCCCTCACTGCGCTATGTAAAATAAAGCTGTCTTTTCAAAGGAATTTCCAGCCGTTTTTGTTACTATTCCAAATAAATGCTTATTTTAACTCAAGATCTTTGCAGATCACCTTTACTTGAAAACTTGCATATGTCTGGTTTGGAAGACCATGTATTCACCCCAATTTAATTCAAAAATAAAACAGAATAATTTTGACTACTGTTGCTTAATAGCTATGGTCAAATGCAAACAAAAATCAGGTACAGATGATACGGTTTATGAATATTTATTCACTGATTAATATGAAATACATTATTACTTTCAACTACGGTAATATTTTTGTTTTCTGTGAAGCTGAAGCTCATGGGGTCAGAGACAATACAGTATGTTGAACTTGTATTTTCAAGTTCTCAAAAGCATTATTTTTGAAATGGAATGATTTCCTGGTGCCTGACTATTGAACACAAATATGTTACAAGTCAATCGAAAAATCCAAATTACCGTTACAGTCTCTCTATTACACTGTATTTCTATAATATCTTAGTATCTCCCAGCACTTTTAAGCATTAATTTAAACATAAGAGCAACTATGAGATTCTTGCTTTACACATAGATGAAGAGACTTCAGGGATAAAATGACCAGCGCCCAGTGGCTGGGCTGGATATACCAATCTTCAGTCTCAAACTTCCAGCTTTCCTCATTAATTCCGGTACTTTAAAACTAAATTACATAGTTTGATGTGTTTGTTTTAAAGTTGCAGTGTACAGCTGAGTCTTTGTACAGATTTTTTTCAAACAGTCCCCTGTGATGATTACAGCAATAGAAGGACATAAGCAAACATCGTATATAAGCAAGTTATATATGACAGAGTGGCAGAAATACAGTTGCTGAACCATATAGAAATATAGTTTGCTGGTACCAGTGCTACCACAGCACAGAGTGAGGGATGCGTATTGATGTGGCAATAGGAGATCTGTCAAAAAGAATCAGTGTGGGCTCAGTCCATGAATCCCATTAGTCTCTAGCATAACATGACTGATTACAGCTGAATTACAGTGACTTTAAATGTACAAGTCAATTTTCTAAGCTAATTAGAATCAGGGAGGCTAGTATTTCTAAGGTTAGTACAATTCAGCTCCTATACGAAATACAATATAATAAGAAAAAAATGGAAGATCAAGGGAAACAGTGCTACTAATAATCTGTAGATTGCCATTTTACTGTACCACTTTTAACAGGAACCAAACAGGAGTAAACTGTGGTTGCAGTGACATTGACACATTAATCTATGTTTCACAAAGAATTGAGTTTCTTTGAGAAACTAAATTGACCCACAGAAACACCCCAAATAGCTAAAAACATACATCATGGATATATAAATTCAGTATTACTGTGGAGATCTTACACTCATGGTCTGCAAACAGCTGAAGGCATCTTAGAGATCATCATGCAACTGGTGTCAAAAACCCAGCAGCAGCCCATGCCTACAACAGCATCCAATAATTGTAAGACCAGAGGAGTTCAGATAATGTTAAAAACGAGAAGATATTTTTAGAAAATTTCCCTCTTTTAGGTCACCTTTGTCCATGTTAAGCCAGCATTACAAAAAGCCTGGTTTTAGCTAACCAAGTCACTGCAGCAAAGGTCAACACTCTTTCCTGACCCTCTTCACTCATGAACTCATCCCTGTGACACCCAACTCAACGATGTTCCAGTATCAAAACCTGTTAAAGCTTTCAGGACAAATGACATTGGAATGGGAAAAGGCTGAAAATGTTAGGCTCCAAAGGAAATTATTCTTATTTATCATTCATAAAGTGGTAACAGAAGATAAGCAGGTGCAGGGTTGGTGGTACCTCTGGACCATGTGTGGTGTCTGAGGTATCGGGCTTCACACCCTTACCTCGCCTGACCTAAATTCTACCATTCTGCTATTTTTAGAAAAGATCTTGAAATGCAGCAGCTTGTGTGCCAGCCAGGAGCCCTCAGCGCAGTTAACAAGGCTCAACACCCCTGCTAACCTTCTCCTTTGTCAGTGGACTCGGAGATTAATGCAGCGATTAGGTGGTTTTCGTAAATGAGGTATTGTTTCATTTCAGCAATAGGAAAACTACAGTGCATAAAACAATAAAGATTTTAAACCAATTAAGCGGCCTAAAAGCATATTTATTTCCCTTAGGACTCAACGTGTCTTGAAAAGCTAGGAAAACCCAACAGTTCCAAATACTCTCTCCCTCCACACACTCCACAGCCAACAACTGTACTCGACCTTCTTTCTAACTATTCTGTCATCTTTAGCTCTTAATTCTGGTGGAGCAGCTGCGTAAATATAGCTGGAACTAAGAAACCATAATCTTCACAGCTCAGGGATTAGCATCTCTCACCTTCCTGAGCTGTTTGCAAGCGGGTATTTCGTCTGGAAGCACTGTCTGGCCTCCCTCCCTGCTCTTTCTCCTTGGATTTTGGGTTCGCCTTAGCATAAAAAAAACCTCAGTACGTGCAGACTGAGCGAGGGTGCCACTCGCCAGCCCGGTGGGGAGCAGGCAGAATGCTGGCAGCCAGACGGACACCAGCCCATTAAACAGGGCACTCACAGAGAGGAAACTCCCAAGTCCTTAATTTGCTGCTCAGGATATTTTTTTTTTTCCAGCTAGGTCTTTGAAACTGCATTTTTGCTTCTTTACAGCTGGTTTAAGACAACTGACTAATGCATTAGAGAAGGGCAAGCTACCAGCTGCGTATCACCCCTTTATTTGGTCCTTAGAGAGGTGGGACAGCTGTGGGAGCATCACCCTGCTGGGAAGTCCAGCTGTGTGTTTCCCCTTAGTTTAGAAGCCCGGGCAAGAGTTTATCCACACAGCTCTGCAGTCTCCTACTGCTCCTAAGAATAATCGCAGCCTGCAGAGCAGCGTGAGAGGGGCAGGCCTTCGCATACCTGTGTCAGTCAGGATTAAAAAAAAAAAAAAAAAAAAAATTTAAAAAAAAAAAGCTTTCCTCATCCCCCAGACTAAACAAATAGGAGCCGCTGCCCATTGACAGCTCTCTACACATCCCTTCCAGCAGCAGCAAGAGTTGGTTTGGCTCAAGGACAGGAGACTATTGGCTGTCAGAGAAGGGCTGCCAGCTGTGACCCTCTCAGAAGATGGGCCACGCACCAGTAAAGTGAAAACACTGATCCAAAAAGCACCAGCTCATGCCTAGATTTCTCTCTCAAAAGAAGTTCAAGTACATGTTTACATGCCCTCATGCATTGCAACCTGCATGGCTGAACCAAGACAGTGTGCTGGGGTCTGTGACCTACACATCGCATATCCCAATGGCCTACATCTTCCACACTCTGCCTTACCCAGCCTTCCTTTGTAGTATCAGTGTAGCATCTAAATCCTCCTCCGATGCCAAGAATGACAGTCATCCCAACAAAAAGTTTTGACCTGACACTAACTAACTGCTATTTGTAAACAAATTATCCAAGATGCAAATAACCCCACCACCACCCCACCCCAAAAAGGCAGAGCTGCCTTCACACAGACCTGCTGGGGTCCAGAAGGGTTTATCTAGGCCCCATCCAACTAGGACTGCTTCCAACTGCTCTGCGATCGCTGTGTCCCAAGTAATAAACTCCTGCTGGACCAAAGTGCTGCATAAGGTGGGATAGAAGCACCTAAGTCAGGCTGGGAACCACTGACTGGCCATGGGTACTGCTTTCCACACAAAGGATCAATCATGTCTCAGTAAAACATGAAAATTTAAAGAGAGAAAGGTTTTACCTATCACCCATCTGTAAAAAAAATTTTTTTTTTTCTCCAATGTAAAGGCACATCCAGCGCAACACAACTTAAAAGCGATGTCAAGAACCTGAAGGAGTCTCACCATCCTACACTACTTTTTGTAGCTGAAACAGTCATAAGCTAATATACAGCTACGCAGCCAGAAAACAGAGACCAGATCCTGAAGGCTGGTTAACTTTAAACGAGTGGATGTGCGCGAACAGCTGAGGCAATGCCATGCCACCTTTTGTAAGCTAAGACAACAGCGATAAGGTTACAAGACCCTATGGTTTGTTCTTTTTTAACAGTGCTGCACCGATTGAAAAGCAATTCCGTACCTCCTTAAAGTAGCAGCAGTTTAAGGTATTTAACTAGTGCCTTGAAGAACAGAATGCCATTTGTAGCTCACTTTAGCAAAAAATATTTTAAACTTGAAGTTGTACAACTCCAGCATTGTAACAAAATTGAACCTGCTTATTCGGTTCCTCTAAAGATTTTCTTACACATACCAGTATTTAGGCCAGAACTGTCAATTCATCGTATGGAAGAAAGTGATCCCAGGCTGACAGAACTGCGCCAGCAGAAACTCAGTCAGCTAAGATACCTGATGCTTTACCACAATCATCATTTTGTTCATAGTTGAAGACTTTGTCACAGTAATACAAAACACAGTTTCAGAGGTACAGCTACATTTGTTCGGTTTACTCAGAACAGTTACTGTAATATTCCAGCAAGAGTTCTAGTACAGATAAAGGTATAGCTTGAACGTAAAACTCATCCCCCACTCAAAGTTTTCTACTTCCAAGTCAGTATTAAATATCACGATAACAGACACAACATCTTAGAAACACTACTCCACCTTTCCTCACTTCTTCCTCCTGAGTGCTAGGGTACAGATCAGTCCTGTCTTTGTATTTCAAATCATTCACTGAAGTTTTTATACATAGAAGAGTTTAGGGGAACAGTCATCAGATAAACACCAGCATGTTCAATATGCAGAACAAAATACAGTTCACTTTTTCCAAGCAGGATGCCTTTTCAACTATTCCCAATAAAAGCCCAGTGAATATTCAAAATAAAGGAATTACTATTTGGTATCGTACAGTTTGTTTACTGAGTACAAAGAGCCAGCCTGTCATCTCACCTTCCTCAGCCTAAGTAGTACTATGCACCTGATAAGAAGGAAAACATTAGCCAGATTATACAAATTACACCCCAAATTCATAGGACTCGACATCCCTAAAACAGCTTTTTCTCAAGACTGACAGTTAGTAACCTACATATTGATGTGCTATCAGTTACATAAACAGAAATGAAAATATCAGGTTTTTGAGAGATAGGTTTGGATGTTCTTGTTCAAACTTCACAATTTTGATTTGTAGACTTCTAAATGAGGTTTGTCTCTTGTCTATGTTCAGGTCCTGAAACTAATGAGAAGCTTCCGTATTTCTTGTCGCATTCTACTCACTGACGTAAAATCCAAGGAGGAATCCAAGGCTTAAGTATATGTGAATCCCTCAGACAGCTTCAGATATATGAGCCTGAAGATACTAAATTAAGTACCACCTGTGAGTACATGTGATAAATGCCGAACATCACCTATTACACATTGCATGTAACACAAAACAGGTTCAGCTATATAAAAGATTTTTCAAATTATGCAAGATCCATCACTTCAGAAAGGAGTCACTGCAGTTAATATTTCTTCTGTCAATATACAGATAGGCCATTGATTTAAAGTTTGTAATGAAACACCTGCAATTTGTAACACCATGAAATTTATGAGCCTCATCACATTTATAAGACTTTGGTTTTCAACACAAGTAGTTCTACTGTTATTAGAATCAACACGTGCACAGAGGCTGATGAGAACGTACTACTGCAGTACAACAAGTCAGACACCTCCTCTCTGCAGGCTTGTTTTGAATTGTTTATTGAGGTTTAAGAAGTCATCCACATTTCTATAAATATAGACATTACTTGAGTAAGTGACTTACAATGTCACCAGTGCAGGTACATATATAACCAACATACAAAAGCTCCACTGGAAGCTACTTCAGTTTATTCAAAAAGGACCAAGATGTCATTAAAAAAAAAACAACACAGCTGTCACTTTCAGTTATTGAAGACACTAAAGTGCATTTTTGGTTACCTCCTGGACAACAGCTGCTAGTTAAAAAGTTTGACTTTCTTTTTAAAAACATATCTAAGTTACATTGATTGACATTCAGGTTTGTAGCTGTCATCCTCCTAATACATGGCAACAAGTAAGAAAAACATATTACTTTGCTGGTTGAGTAAAAGGAGGAAACAGATTTATAGATTTTGCCTTTTTTTTTTTCTACTTTTTTTTAAAATCTGTTATTTCCAACAAAAGTTTAAAGAGAATCTAACATTCTGATCAATTTTTACAGCACCACTAAAGTTAGTCTTAAAAATCCAGGCTCTTTTTTAGCCCTTTTAATTGCTAGCCAAGTATCTAAAGACTCACTTGAAGCTCTGTACCAGTAAGAAAAACCACACTCCCTTTCCCGTCAAGCACTATCCTGCCCAGTTAACACTGTTTTCACACTCTGTAAACAAGAACAGCTTAAAGCATAATTAAAGCAGAACACAGGCCCATCTTGAAAATCTTCTTCCCCCACCCTACCCCCCCGCCTCCGGTAGTGTCAAATGTTTTGAGTGTATAAAGCATTATTACATTCCTAACCACAAAATACTTTAAGAGTCACGATAAAAAAAGCATACGTTGAAAGTGACATAGCAATACCACTTTAATAAAATGGGGTATTTTGGGGAGATACAAGATGTGCTCTACTAATTTTAACTCCATCTTTACTTCATTATAATTTTGTATTATTGCCAGAAAAGTCAACAGTAGAGCTAAGAATGCTGCACTGGTTAGGACCACAACAGCCAGAGTTGTTCTTTAGAGCTCCTTTACTGCAATTAATTTACTTTTAACTTGATAGCAGGAGGACATAATACTCAGCATTCAGAAATAAATTACTAATTTTGAGTAATAGTTTAAACCTGATTAGCACTGCATAATGATGAATGACTACTTCTAAAAAATAAAAAACTTACATACCAAAAACATGCTATATGTTGGGAAACCACTTTTCCATGCTCCAGCGTGTTGTTTACATTTTTTACTTGTCAAAGTCTTTCTTTTATCAGTTGAAGAATCCACAGCACTTAAATTTCAAGTATTTGAACTGAACATAATTCAATTTCAAAAAGTGCCAAATTAAAAAAAACAACCTACACATGTAGCCAAGCTTTCATAGAAATCCCCAAACAAGATAAAAAACAGCCTCTCAAAATAATGGGTTACTAACTTCATACGTTTTTAAAGCTGTATAATGTTCACCTAAACACTCCACTTACGAGCATTAGAAGTTTAAAAACACAGAACACCTTCAATGCAAATTGCTTGCAGAGGGCACCCTCAAACATATGAATACACCACTAAGCAGAAAACCCTCGTTTTATTTGGCTATTTAGACATCCATGTCACATATACCCACCCATCCATTTCCTGATAGTATTACATCATCTATTAGGGCTTCTGAAATAATGCAGAGCCATAAAACTCAGAAGACACTAGTTTTAAAAAAAAAAAAGTTCCATTAAGTGCACAGCCTTCCACACTGCAAGGTTGTGCAACTGATTGTTTAACGTAACTAAGCTTAACGGCATCCAAACAAGCAGGCCTGGGTTTGGAAGCTGTCTTATGTCAAATTTTGACCGTGTAACTACTCTAAAATAGAAAGGTCAAAACAGAACTCATCTCTTCTTTTTCTGCTGCCTCAACATTTTCCTTCGCTTAATTATCATATCATGTAGTTTCTCCAGTCCCTCTTTGAGTCCATCGCCAATGATTGCACAGGTAGGCTGCAAATGCCAGGGAGTCGAAGAACTCAGCTCACTCATTGCTAACATTTTCTCAATTTCAGAAAGGGAGAGAGAGTTCCTCAAGTCCTGCTTGTTAGCAATGATAAGGACAGGCACTCCTTGATTTTCAGATATCCTAGTAATTTTGTGAAGTTCTGTTTTGGCCTCCTCCATTCTCTCCACATCGACGGAGTCCACCACAAACACAATGCCATCGGTGCACCTTGTGTACGATTTCCACAGCGGCCTCAGCTTCTCCTGGCCGCCTACATCCCAGAAGTGGAAAGTGACCGTTTTCGAGTTGCCCAGCGTCACTTTGATTTTCTCCGTATTAAATCCTTTAGTGGGGACAGTGTTGACAAACTCATTGAACTGCAGTCTATAGAGCACGGTCGTCTTTCCGGCGGAGTCCAGTCCCAAGATGACGATGTGGAAACTCTGGAAAGAAGGCAGGCTGGAGAAGATCGGCGTCTGGTCCGAGAGTCCATTCCCCATTGCCAGGAGGGAAGGTGACAGCAGGCTGCCACGAGCAGAGGCCGGCTCCAGCGGCTAGGCTCGCCGCCGCGCTACGCTCGGATCCTGCCAACGACACGACCGGCGTTACCACACGGCGGACCCCCCCACCTCTCCAGGGCCTCGGCCGGGCTTTAGCGGCCACAAGGCGCCAGCCCAGCGCCGCCGCCCCGGCTGCGGAGGAGGCCGCGGGCAGCGCGACGCGTAACGACACACGTCCCCCGGCCCGCCGGGCTCTGCCGCCCCGCGACACGGCGGCGGCCGCTACCGATGGCTCTGCCGCCCCGCGACACAGCAGCGGCCGCTACCGATACTGCAGCTCGCCGGCCACCTGCGCCCCTCACCGCCACCGCCCCTCGCCTACCGCTGGGCCCCGCCAGCNAGGAGCGCCCGCTCCGCCTCGCCGATTGGCCGGCGACAACGGCCACTCATGGCAGATCCCGATTTTATTACCGGCCTCTACCGGACACGGGAGCTCAAGCGCGGCCGCGGAAGATGTCGCCGCCTTCTCCGGAACGCTGGGGNTGCCGCTGCCGTTCCCGCTGCGACTCCCCTGCATCTGGCGGCGAGGCGCCTCCCAGCCCGCGCCTAGCACCGCGCGCCCCGCCCCGCGCGCCCCCATTGGCCTCGCCGCGCG
>VWZL01001810.1:704592-722122 GCA_013396915.1 Stercorarius parasiticus
GAGAGCGCTCGCCGGCGCCTCACAGCGCACCTGCGCCCCGGGGTGGGGAGGGGGGTAGAGGCGGCAACGCCCTTCTCCAGCGGCCCGTTCCCGCTGGAATCCCCCCTGCCCTGGGAAAGCCTCCCGGTGCGGGACGGGCGCCGCCTCCCCTGGGGCGACGAAGGGCCGCGGCTGAGGCTGCCCCCGCTCGCCCGGCCGCTCCCGCTGGCGCTGCGCGCCCTCCCGTCGCCTAGCAACGGGCTATAAACCGCCTCTAAACCGCCTTCCCGCAGCGGTGGCCCTGCCCACGTGACCCGCTGCGCGCGGCCCCCGCCGCGTTGCGCTGAGGAGACGCCACCATGGCGTGGCTGGTTGTCCCTCTGGCGGCCGCCCCGGAGCGGGGCCGGAGAGGTCCGGGCGAAGAGCGGTGCCTCGGGGAGGGCNAGGGCGGGGGGGGGCAGCGCGGGTGGTGCTGCGGTCAGACCCTCGGTGTGCGACCTTACAGCTTCTCATCTCTCGCAGTGACGCAGCAAGTAGGCTCCAGACCACCGTCCTGCCTCCGCGGCTGTGGAAAAGCCCGGGGGCTGCCTCGCCCTCGCCACTGGGAACCCCAGCGGACACTGATAGAGGCGAAGTTAGAGGGGAGGGAAGCGGCGCGAGCGGGGTTTCTTGCTGTTGTTGCATAAGTAAGAGTGGTCCCGGGCCCGGCTGTTTGTTCTTACCGCATTCGTGCATTTCGCTTGTCCCCATGAAACAGGAGACAAAAAGTCCTGGAGGAGCTGTGGATGAGTGAGTGGATGAAATCGTCCTCTTTGATGCCTGGCATATAGAGATAGCAGCAGTGCTCAGGTCTGAATGAACATAAATATCACCTAGCTTAGTTACAAGGAAGGTTTCCCACAGCACAAGGATATGTTAAGTAATTCTGCATTTTAATATCTAAGCCTGATTTGAGCAGTGAAGTCTTTCAAAGTCAGAAGTAATTACTAGTGTTTAGTAAGACATTTTTATATGTTACTGTTTCCAGAGCGTACTGGTTTTAGACGAGGCCTGGAGGAGCAGTTTGTTTCAGATATTATTGCTGTCTCTCCATCATCTTCCTTCCCACAGCTCTCTTCACTTAACTGCGTTTGCCACTAGTTTTTATACAGCTGTGGCAATTTAGATGGCTAATTCTGCCTGCGTTGGATGTATACCAGCTCAGTGTAAGATACCAATAGCACACAAAAGGATCAGATTTGCTGACTTCAGAGCAGGGCATATTAGGAAAATCTTAATCTATATCTTAGCTAGCCAGCCATTAAGTAAATCAGTCTTTCTGATAAAAGCATGTGTTTAACTGCTAACTAACAGCTACTGAAGTCCGCTGTTACAAGTGTGTGTTTTCTCTATTTTGTACCACAGTCATCCAAGTCTTTGACCAGCTGGGCTCCAGTAAAAGAGAAAAGGTGGCATTTTCAATATTAACCTTGCATTTTTTCTAGAGGACTTCCAGGTTTCTTGATGTAGATGCTGAAAAGTGTTGAATTTTAAAGAATGTTCTGGCAATCATGTTTTGTTTTTTTTTTTCTTTGAAAATATTGAACTTTGTGTTAAATCACAAAGAATTATGATGTATACAACTAATTTACTAGTAAAAGGACATTGTATAGCAACAAAAATTTCACAGTGTGCTTTAGGCAAGGTTTTATGTTAATAAACTCTTAAGATACTCATAGTCGTACTAAAAATAGCAAAATTCTCATTGGCTTACATCTGAGATTAATGGTTCACTGCTTTTATCTTTGTTAGTTATTTGCGTCCTGATCTTGCAGATCACTCTTTTTGGAGGAAGTGGCCTGTTTGTATAGGAAAGTGATTTTATATCTGTAGAAAAGTAGGGGTAAGTTACTATCCCTAAGGCCATGTAAAGTTTCTGCTTTGGCAGCATTTTATGCTACTTTTGCATAGTTTAAAAAACAGCACAGTGCACAATGTAATAGGAAAGCATTTATAGTGACAGTAGAAGTGGGCCTTAATTATTTCATGGATGGTTTTCAGTAATGTAAAATTGGTGGAAACCAGATAGAAATATCTTGTTAAGGACTATTACTAGAGATAATAGATTTATTCATAGAATTTGACAGGCTGAAATAAATCAAATTGACCTTTATCTCCACCTACAACATTGTATATTCCTGATTTTTAATGGAAAAATAAGCCTATTGGATATTAAAGTCTCCTAAACTTTCATGTCTGAT
The DNA here is from genome assembly GCA_013396915.1 of Stercorarius parasiticus. Classification (NCBI taxonomy): domain Eukaryota; kingdom Metazoa; phylum Chordata; class Aves; order Charadriiformes; family Stercorariidae; genus Stercorarius; species Stercorarius parasiticus. The sequence continues at coordinate 706,812 of VWZL01001810.1, forward strand.
TGTTACCAAGATCTGTTCACACTTTAACACAGCTTCGTAATAACCTATTTTACAATTAATTCCACAGGGAGTGATATGGTCCAGCTCCTACTTTGTTGGAGGTATTTTAATTTTAAACATAAAATGCGGAAAAATTGCCTTTATCTCTTGCTCTGCTGAAAAGCAATCAATACATAGTAACAGATTTTTGTGCTCTTGAAAAGGGAGGGATACAGAACTGATGATTTTCTGGATATAGCACATCCAACACACAAGGTGGAGAAGAAATCTCATAGATATGTGTTGCTTTGGAAGGAGAGTTTATGACATCACAGAGATAATTTTAAGATTAGAGAGAAATTAACATCTTTGTCAAAATGAGCATATCTGTATTTGTGAATATATACATGAAAATGATCCACGCTGTCCAGAACGTGCTTGAAGAAGCAGATTGTTTTACTTCTCTCTCCCTCCCTCCGGTTAATTTATCTCATCCACCTGTTGTAACTTGTTATAAAGTGAATTATGAACTCTCTTGGGCAGGGACTATTTTTCATTGTAAGTCTTCTTTGTGTTTAGCACCTTGATCTTAATTAATGCCTGTAGGCATTTCTGCAAAACAGCTATTAAATAACAATCCAAGCTGATCAACTCCTCCCATGCACTTCATGCTGCTTTAGAAGTCAAACGTGCAGACTGGGCAGGTGTTCCAGGTGTTATGAAGGGAGTAATGGTATCTAAATTAGTGGGAGTGTAAGAAAGCTGACACATTCAACCTCTGATAATTGAAGGTAAGGGTGAAGCAAGGCTTTGAGTATCCTCTAGAGGTCTTGAATGAAGGAGGGTGGACAGCAAGAAGTACACTTACTTTCTTTTTCAGTATGTAGCTAAATGGCGGGTAGGGGGTTGTTACTAGATGGCAGGTGACAGTAACTGCAAGTTGCATGTGTGAGGAACCTGAATGGAAAAAGGCTAAAGCCACGTGCAGACTCTGTAATGCAAAATAAGGAGCTGCCTAATTTCTGTGTTGAGGTCATTTCGCCTACTGATACTTCCCTCGCTTCCTATCTGACTTGTCTATGGCGCTGAGTACTTTCTGGCTCAGCATTCCTTAGCTCATGAAAACAACTGCAACTTGAGCTTCTCTGGGCTAAAAATCTCTTTCCCTTTCCCCCTTCATACCAATTTACCGGGGTGAATGGTAATATATTATTTTCTACATATTTTTCATACATATAGTCTACGTATATTTTTCCACACAGAAAACGTAGCCTGGGACAAACCTTTGTGTTTCAAGAAAAAGATGCAGCACCGGCATAACATGTGGTTTCTTCATTACAGTAAAATAGTTTTGTTTGGTTTTTTTTTTTAATAAATTCCTAAATGGTCCAGGAATAATTGTGGTTCAGGGGAGGCTAAAGCTGCAGCCATTGACTGCCTCTATGAAACATAGATAGCCTTATTAGGGGTATGGACTATGAAACTGATAGTGGAGAGAGAGGGGTAGTAAATGTTGCCAAGAAAGAATTGGCATGGAGTGGAAAGAGAAGACTCTTGGAAATTTTAATATTGTTACCCAACGGAGACTTAGGTTACCTTTTAAAACATATGACCTCATGTGCTATAGGAGCTATCTCACAGTGCCCACATAACAACAGAAATACAAAGGATCATCAGATGTCCATTTGCGAGGCTGCAGGTGTACTTCACAAGAAACGGTCTTTCATATGGAAATAGCAATTAATGGAAACACTAGTGGGCTTGAATTTCCTTGGCCAGATTAGCACAATAGTCCTTTTGTTTCGGCTAAATACCATCATTCTGTAGAACAGGCTAATGACATTTGTTATCCAATTCAATATCTCATCACCTTAGCAGTTATTTTTTAATAACACTGAGTGTTGTGAGTCGCAGGCAAATCAAATGAAAAGTGAAACATAAGACAAATAAACTAAATCCCATGTACTGCAGATGCAGAGGGATATGGCCAGAGCTGTAGAACAGTAAAGGACAGAAGCGAATATGAGCAAATGCCGAAGGAGGGAGAGGAAGAAACCAGCTGCATCATGGAGCTGAATTAGTCATAAACCACAAAGGAACGAAGTCATGAGGAGAACAAAATTATTGCAAGGACGATGCACTGGCAGCTACAGGTAGCTGGCCTGGAGTGATGGGATCCCAACACCTCTGTCTTCTACATGTTGGCAACCTCCCACCACCAATTCTTGCTGCTCCAAGCGGAAACCGAGCTCATTTCTCCATGTGTATAAAAACGAAAATCAATTGCATTTCGGTACAATGACACGGCAGGCCTCAGCTAGGGTAATATGTATGCAATAATATGTATTACTGTTACAGTAACCAACTGTAGCTTGGTTGTACATTTAAAAAATTGAAGTTACTCCTCTTCAACTACACCCTAGCTCTAAGATTAGAGCTAAAAAAGTATTGCTTTCAGATGAAGTTATGTGGTTCCAAAAGAAGATCAAGTTCCTACATAAAATACTACAGCAGTTTCACCATGGATTTTGAGAACCCCCTTGAAAATAAGCAGTAACAATGAAATTGCTGTCAAATTGCAACACATGAAGTTTTGCTCTTAAGACTGTCTCTTAAATTGACATAAAAAATGTTTTGCACAAAGCAGCCTTTTATCATCTTTGCTAGGTCTGCTGAATTCTTTTATGATAACTTACAAGCTGCATGAATTATTTTGCTTTGATTATTAAAAAGTAGTCAGTGGTAGAAAATCTAATTTATTTCCTCACAATAAATACCAAGGCTTAGAGCAGTAGGAGATGGGGTCGCTGTGTGTTACAATTTAAGTTACCACTCTGATTAGACCAGTTAATTAAACCTGTTCTCGTTTCATACGTACCTTCAGATGAAATCTAACATTTACATTTTACCACTTTCATTTTCATAAATAAACATTATGCCATATAGCAGGCTAACAAACAAAAAAGCCTTGTTCTTTGATACTGACAGTCGCACCAAGTTGCATCTTGAATGCTGTTAGGTGTGTTAGCTGAAAAGCAGTGGTACTAGCTCATAAATTTTCTTAGTCATACGGAGCAAGTGTTGTCTCCGGGTGACTAAAATGGTAATCTCCGCCTTCCAAGTTCTGTGAATTTGGGTTGCTTCATCCCCTGATGGGATGGCTGCGATGACAGTGACTCCAGGCTTGCAGGGCAAAGGGAACAGTTGGATGGCTTTGTGTTGGTGTGGGTGTGAGTGGCATACCTTCTTCTGAGATCAGGTGGAACAGCAGAATGGCTGTCCCCAACAGCATCTGTGTATTAAGGACTTGCATCACAAAACTCTCTACCATATTGATTGTTCATTTGATAGCAGCATGTAATTAATAAAGGTTAAGCATAGATCCTATCTTCATATTATACAAAGTTTATAGTCACAAAATCCAAACCGGGACATACAAGTAGTTATGGGGAAGTTTTAAAGAGCAGAAAAAAGCATTATTGTTGCAGGCACCCCTGGATTCCGGTCTCCTTACCCCTACTTCACTAAGCAGTTGGCACTAAAAAAAGCACAGCAAAGATGTTTCTTTAATAAATGGAAAAAATACCTCCTACCTTAATCCTTCAGTGTGTGAGGTAAGAGTCTGCACCGTGAGTAATTCAAGAGCATTCAATGTGTGATACCACATATGAGCTTTACAGCCTTGGCTTACGTATTTTCTTCAATGGTTTTATACTGAGCAAAAACATCTGTACTTACGTTCAACCCAGCAACAGGTTCCCCACCCTTCTACCCTGAGTTTGTGATGCCATTTTTTTCTAGAATACTGATTTGAATCAAACACGCTTTTTTGCTGAGAATGCTGGGTCACTCTGCTGCTATTCAGACATCTTGCCAGTTACAGCACCAGTTCCAAAAGCTTTTTTTTTTTCCCCAGAAAAGCTGTGGGCACTTTGGCATACAAAAAAAAGCTCTAATCTAAATAGTTTAAAATACTGTCAAGCTGAGATTTCAATATCAGCTACCATCTCACAATGCTTCCTTTAAAGAGAGTTGTACAATTTCTAAATATATCGCTTTTCTTTAACACAGTTTGCAAGCAGATTGAAAGTACTACAGTTTCAAATACAAGAGCAGCATCTGTTTTATTTTGTCCCTGCATAGCTAGATTTAATATGTGAAGGTATTTTCCCCGATCCACAATAATAATGGAAATAGTAGTAGTATGTCAAATACTGCTATTGGCTTTGCGATACTGCTAGCACAGAGTAATAATGAAGAAAAGAGAAAAATGCAATTAAATTTTTGCATTTCCAAAGAACTTTCTAAATATTGTATAAGTATTTAACATTTCCTGGAATTATAAAAGATCAGGTGAACAAACAGACCTTGAACATCTGGGAACTGCTGGAGAGGGTACAGCAAAGGGCTACAAAGATGATTAGGGGACTGGAACACCTCTCTCATGAAGAAACGCTGAGGGACTTGAGTCTGTTCATCCTGGAGAAGAGAAGACTGAGGGGGATCTTATCAATGCTTGTAAATACTTAAAGGGTGGGTGTCAGGAAGATGGGGTCAGGCTCTTTTCAGTGGTGCCCAGTGACAGGACAAGAGATAACGGGCACAAACTTGAGCATAGGAAGTTCCATCTGAACATGAGGAGGAACTTCTTTACTTTGCGGGTGGCAGAGCACTGGAACAGGCTGCCCAGAGAGGTGGTGGAGTCTCCGTCTCTGGAGGCATTCAAAACCCACCTGGACGCGTTCCTGTGCAACCTGCTCCAGGTGACCGTGCTCTGGCAGGGGGATTGGACTGGATGATCTCCAGAGGTCCCTTCCAACCCCTACCATTCTGTGATTCTGTGATTTTTTGATGAATTTGAAAATCTCAGTTGATTGACTGTAGTGGAAAAAGCAATGCAAGTTCTGACTGAGACTTCTGATAAAGTGTTTGTGGGATGGAACATTCATTTAAGCCAGTTATTTCATAATAATCCATCCGCTTGCAACAGTTTCTTGTTTAAAAGCCATGCTTTGTCTTCCAGGTACTGCATATATCCAAGAGGAAGTGCAAGGACAGGAAGAAGCGTTTAGCAAGTAGTTCACAGAGTAGGACTTGGCGTGCAGTTAATGAAATGCTTAAATGACAAGCACTGTGCACTGAAACAGTGCTCTGAGAGAATTTCAGAGATGGTCACAAAAGACAAAACACTGCAGCTCCGCTGATTCTCAGGGACCAGCCTGTCCCCGCAGGTGGCAGGGAGCACGTGCCCGTGCGGCGCACACACAGCTACCTCTTGGACGTGTTCTGACCCTCGTGGCAGCAGCTGAGGGAAGGTGCCCATCCAATATATGGAGCCCGCTGGAAAAATGAGCAGGCTGTTCATCTGCAATAGCTTTGTGTAAATCAAGAGAAGTGCCCACCTCGAAGAGGAAATTCAGTTGCTCATCTCTCCTAAAAATGGCATAGCAGCAATAGAAGAAGGTTTCACAGAGATTACAGTCTACGGAAATAAAATTTTATGGGAGATATGCCTAAACTCCCAGGAGGGCTGTGAAAAATCTAAACTCTCTGCTTCAGTGTATGATGTCGTAGGTAGTATAGTGATAATGTCACAGCTCCTTGTGCTTCGTGTTCAGAGGCAACAGCTAATATAAGTCCCTACTGAGACAATTAAATAGAGCACAAACAATTTGTTTGATGTTCTCCAGCCCCTGTTCTGTTATTTATCAGTGTTCCTAATCATAGGAGCTTGCGAGGCTCCTTATAACTCCCGGTCACTTACAGAACAAATACGTGTGGAATAAAGCTACTCTCTGGCTTTCTGAAAGCATTTCTTTCTTAGATGAGTAAAAAGAAAGACCTGCTGGCTCCCAGATACAGGGGGAAGGTTTTTTTATTATTATTTTTTAAAGAGAGCAACAATTTATTATGAATTTTAGCCAGATAACTGAGTTCAAGCATAGTTGTAATTTATTTAATGATGTAATTAATAGATTAACAATGTACCTGAAGATAAACAAGACAATATATGCTTTCCCAGATAAATTAACATCTTGTTTTTGTAGACCGTAGAAAACTGTCCACTGAGCATCTGTGCAGTCCACTAGTCTTGGAGTGGAAAGAGCATATACCCCCTTGCTTTGATTTCTAGCATTAAAAGTAGGCTTCAGCCAGCGGAACATGAACGAGAGCGAAGCATTCTAGATTGGGTTTTTCCTCAAGCCTAAACAGAGTCGTTTGGCTGCAGGTGATACAAACTCCAAAGTTTCTCCCTGAGTTTCCCCCAGGGTCGTGGACAGTTTCAGTCTCCTACATGGAGACACAATGGGCAACTGATAACTTCTGTTAAGTACTGGATATTTCTTGCAGTTTCCAAAACTTCAGAAAAAAAAAAAAAGGTAATTAGTCTTCTCAGTCACAATACCTAAGAGTATCAGTGAGAAATCTGAGCCTATTACTGTGTGCTATATGACCGTAGCAAAAGGAAAACCAACCCTTATTCTAGGGAACTCGCAAGCCTGTATTATCGTTAGGTGAAAAAAGGAGGAAGAAAGAAACCAAAGAAAAGAGGAGGATGAAAGAACAAGGTTTCAGGGAAGACAAACATTGTGTGGGTGGGGAGCAGTATTTTCAGCTCCTTGCTCAGCTACAGTCTAGAATTTTTAATTCTTATCAGCTCACCACGTCTTCTTTTTAAGTTAACAGTAAATCTCAAAATTACTTCAGTGAATGCAAGATTGGGCCTACTGTTTTCTGAAGTTTAAAAGCTAAAGTCAATTGAAAATTGATTTGAAAAGCTGATCACGAGTGTGCTAGGCGGAAAGCTTGCTTTTGCACTCCTAGGTTTCAATTCTTGGATGGAAACAACAGTAAACTCACTTTGAAGACCTTATAAAAGCAGTCTCCGCAAAATCATTTCTGCTTTCATCTCACAGAGAATACGATTCAAACAAACCATATTATACATTCCAGTTTCATAATATTGAAAAAGAGTCGAAGTCATTCAGGGAATCTGGTGCCTAACAGCTGTTGCCACTAGAGTTGTAAACTCTACTTACGTAAAAACCTGCCAAAATACTAATATTTTTTTTTAAGCCCCATGTTGACATCACAGCTTTTTATCAGACTATAGTTTTCCCCTGCTCTGGCTCTCATGGCCATGCCACTACTTAGCAGGCTTTAAACAAAGTAAGGAAGGCAGATAAACAAACCTCCGGAGGAACAGATTGTTTAGCTGAGATTTTAATCACGTCACTTAACTCCAGTGAAGGGAGACAACACTGCAAGAGCCAGGAGTTCTGCAAGAGTAAGCTCTGCAGTTTTCATCTCATGTTTGAAGGCCTTCCTCTGCACCTCTGCCAGGATGGGACACAGAAAGAAGATTAAAGAAGAGTCCAGGCAGGACTCGAGGAAGCAGAAGCAGCGGCGGGATACTATAATCTTATTTTTTTCCAATTTACTTATTCCATTCAAGGCCTCTCTACTGCTGGGATATAAATGGAAAATAAAACAAATGATACCTCTTTATGTAAGGAGAAAATAAGCATGGACATACTATCAGCAGAAAGGGACTATTTGGGGAATTTTTCATGCTTTGAAGTCTTTGTTTTTTAGATGGCAAGTAGTGTGATAGATGCATGATGCATACAGCTCATGAGTACGTGCAACCCCAGTCTGAATCTTCAAAGGAAGCATCAAAAAGCTTGAAAGAGGACAAACGGTTGCATCCCTTCCTCCTATTTTAATGATGGAAGGCCTCTGAAACCATAGGTTATTCTGCAAAAGCCTGTTATTAAGTCTTAGAGATGCTACCTGCCGAGTCGCACTTTGGAGCCCAGCACTTCTGTTTAGGGACACCAACATCTACGTGGTCTTTCATCTCAGCACAACTCCAGATAGTGGGGTTTTTAGGTGAGCACCACCGCACTCCCTTCAAATCACTGATCTTTGAGTCCTTGCTGAGGATTGATCGAAGGCCCAGCAGTCTAGCACATGAAGCATATACATCTTTCTGTGTTTTTCAGACCTGTGATAATTCAGAGTTGAGATGAAACGATAGCCATTAGCAGCCACCACGGAGTCCCTAACTCCAAGCTTTCACTCTTAAAGAACTAGAAAATTCTTCCTTTTATGTGAAACCATCAGACATTTCAAGAGTGGAGATGATACCATTAAAATGCAAAGTGAACAAGATATTGGGCAGTTATCATCATCCTTCCATCTGTAGTCAGCAGGCACTTTTTGGTCCTCTCATATACTTTACCATGGACAGAACCCGTCACGCTCAGCCTCTGGATTGGAGCCATGTCAGCAGATGTCTGTTACCCACTATAATTCAATAATGAAAGAAGAAAGATCCAATAAATTACCAACAGCCACAGTCCCTGAGTCACCCACGAAATACCACAAGCCAGAAAAAAAATGAGCTTTACTGCAGAGGGGCCTTGTGTCTTTGACAGCAGCAGCAGCAAAATGTAAGGATGTGGGAGATGAGATAAGTTAAAAGCAAATGTTCTCACTCTCCAGGGCAAAGTAAAGAGGCACCTGAGGATTTTGCTATTCCTTTGTAAACAAGGCGGAGCTTTGTCTTCCCCTCAGACTTAACTGTCCCCAGAGCAGCCGCTCCTGATCTGGAGAGGAATTCCTATGGACCTGATGCAGATGCGTCTGTGGTTACAACTTACGAGTTCTCTGACAAAGCAACCCTGAACGGCACTGCTGGGGGGAGTTATTTTCACTCATATCGTGTTAGATTGTATAAGCTTTGCTTCCCAGCTGAGCTGGCTCCAGCCCTTTCTCTGCTGCCCCAATGCCACCGTGGGTGGAGCTGCACCCGTGCTTCAGCAAGTCTCCAAGACATCCCACTTGGCTCATTGTCTAATTTTACTCTGAGCGAGTCTGTGCAGCTTGGCACTGGTAACCCTGGCAGCTGTCTGGATTATGAGCAGTGCCCACAAGATGACAGTGCTGAGAAGTGACTTCACTAGGTCAAGCGTTGTACAAACACACGGTAAAAGACAGCACAGCTTAAATAAACAGAGAAAGGATGGTCCTCATTTAATAGGTGGAGAATACAATAGAAGCACCAAAATTCAGTGATGTACTTCAGGTTACACAAGGATGCACACACCACAGGAAACGCAGGTTGCCAGAATCCTTGTTTGCTACTTTAAATACAGGACAAATTTCCATCACCTTTCCTCACACAATTTTAAAAACAATCACTTTGAGCTTTAGGAATTCACGTGTGGGATATTTAGGTAGCGGATGCTGAAGCACATCTGCAAATGCTAGGATGGGACAGAGTCCGGCAGCAGAAAGTGTGTGAGATACCTACTGTTGACTGGGACTATCTAGCAAGAAAGTAGGGAATCATTAGAGTGGGCTTCTTACCTGTTGTCCTTGCTGATAAGACATTCACTGCCACTCCTGTCTCTTCTCCCTGTTACAACAACTAACTTCTCGCCCAAGTCCAGTAGGAGAACAATCCCACCAGGAAGTGGGAAGCACAGCAATCTCTGGCACCAACAAAGGTAACTAGAGTCCCCTCTGCTGCTTAAACAGGGATTCGGCTGTGCTGCCATGCCTGTGATGCCAGGACATCCGTGACCTTTCTGAGCCACCTCTGTAAAAATCTAAGCCTGGAGGGAAATTTGTCTTCGGTCCCTCCTTGCAATGCTCTATTTTAATCAGGGTTGTTGCTGTAGCTGGTTCTGCTGCAGGAAGGGCATCAGACAACACAAAGCCCTGTCAGCCGTCAGGTAAATAATGTTAAAATCACCTGATTGCATTCAGCCTTGATGTTAATATTGCCAACTGCTGTGAAATCTCTTATAGCACCGGTCAAGAGCCTTTGTTAGAATAATCAAACCATTATTATTGCTGCTAAAGCAAACGTGCCTGTCTCTGGGCTGTGTGGTGGAATGCTGTTCAGATTGTCCCAGCCTCACTGCTTGGTTTCCTGATACATTCCCAAAGAAACATTGCACGTACCTTCACTGCCCCCACCCAGGTAATTTTCTGAGCAAACCATCTGTAGTCTACCAAACAATAAAAATTATTGTTTTCACTCGATGCTTTCATTTAATTTACACGGAGGCTCACATTTCACTGCTGACTGATTAAATGCGCTGGTAAAAGGCACAATCTTGTGGATTTCAGTTACCTCATAGCGTCCTTTTGAGGAGAGAGTTGTTGCCAGATGGAAGCGTGGATGCATTTAGGAAGAAGCTTGGTACAGGCCAATTTCCCTTCTAACTGCTCCCCTGGAAGAACTCAGTTTGCTGTTATTTGGAAGAAAAAATAAAAATAAGCTTACATCTTCTGTTCTGTAGGGACAGATATTTTTTTTTTCTGTAATGTAAATATGCTTGAATGTCAGGAAGAAAATGACCTGCAGAGGGAGAAGGGCCAGAACAGTCATTGACTAATTTTATGGCATGGTGGGCCTCCCAGTTCCCATTGGTCTGCCCTTCTCCCTCTAGAACCTTGGAAGCTTTAATTGAAGTGAGTGTAGTTTATTGATTTTTAGCATAAGGTAATGTGTTAATAACCAGAGGAGGTCAAAGGAACTTTAGGCCAGTCTAGAGAGGATGTAATGAGACATTAAGGACGTGTAGTGGATTAAAGATCTGATTGTGTTTCTAATGAAATCAGAAGTTCCCTTGATTTTAGCAGCAAAAGTCCTAGCCATAAGAAGGGAAAAGTGTATTATTTCTTTATCTATACACAAATTTGTTGTCTTTAAAAAGGAAAAAGCAAGGATTTGGAAAGTCAGCACATTAAAATATTAGCTAACTCTGATTTTATGAGATAATAATTTAGTTGTCTTACATACTTACATTTGGTTATATTAAGCCACAAAGGCACAACTTCAGTGGGATGCTTAAGGAAGCATTTAGGCTTAGGAAGCATTCTAAGGCAAAGTTTACAGATTTTTTCCAAGATTTCCTTTAGAGAAGTGGAGTCTGAAGAGCAACTGCAGTCCATGGAAAATAAGAAGCTTGTTTTGTTGGGTTTTTTTTTTGCCTTTTTAGATCCGGTAAAAACGAAGACTACAACAAGATCGCAAGATTTCTAACAGGTGTTCCAGTAGCCTGTAGAGGTGCCTGAGCACGCTTCCTGTTGTAGTCCAGTGAGCAATATATTTTCTTTATGATTCCTTAGTTCTCCTGTGGGGGTTAGTACCACGATCCCACTGTCTACCATCTTTATGATTTTCTTCTTGTTGCAGGTAAAGCCTGTGTGAATCTGAACTGGGGAGAGATCAAACTGTTCAATTGAATTTAGCTGCATTTAACACTCATTTACAGGAGATCTGATGCTATATACCACCACGTGCTATGGTCAAAATGGGTATTTAGAGCAGTGATTCCGGAGGCTGGCTCCTCTCCTGCATGCAATCTGTAGTTATAGTCTAATATGCTATTTTATGTAAACTAGCAATACTATGTATAGTATTATGATGTCCTGTTGGCTCTAAGGATTCCTAATGTTATCTTTCTGTTGCAATGAAATTCTATAAAATAAAGATGAAAAATGATGCTGTATTTACAACCAATAGAACATATGACTACTTGCTGTTTGGTAGCATAATGAAACTGCTAAGTCAGGGTCTAATTTTGCCAGAACAAATAGACTGAGAATACTGTTACGATTTGATAATAACGCAAGATATAGCCTCTTGACTGAACTCGACTGTGCTGCAAACATCTGCACATTTTTTTCTATTCTGAAAATAGGGCAGACGGGTTTGGTACGTGTATTCATAAAGTTATGTGCTTAAATATTTTCTTGAAAACAGCTTAATCTTGAATATTTCCAAGCACTTACAGTCCGTCCTGTTTGTCCTCCCTCCCTCTCTCTCTTCTTCAAAGAGAGAAAGAAATACATCTTTGTGAGTACTGCACATATACTTATGAAAAATAAACTTCCTCGCTAGCAAGTAAACCCAAGAACAATGTTGCTAGCAGCTGTCGTGCTTATAAAGCCCCGTTGAGAACACTGCTCAGTTATGAGCTCTCAATGCTCTTCTCAACATCAGAAATCAACGTGCCAGGACAATGTATTGTAAACCCAAATGCCCGGGCCAGGAGACCACAAAAGCTCCTCTGTCTTCTGTGAAGGAACTGAAAAGAAGCTTTCACAGCGCTGCAGAATACGCTGGCAGACTGCGCCGGCTTCATAGCCCTCAGTGTTCTGGAAGATGTTTATATACAAGGAGGGCAAATCTTGTCTAATCCTTGGTTAAGAAGCTATTATAACTGTTATTTTTAAAAATGAGAAGAATCATATGTATGTGTCAAAGACAACCACCAGATAATTACAGGCTGCTCAATGGCTGGATGAAGTGCAGTAGCTCAGGAACCGCAAAGATCTTTGTGCTCCTTCCAGCAGGAGAAGGACATGTTACCTACTCTCACAAATAAAAAGCAAGACCTATCCTTTAAAAACATACACCCATTTCCTCCTGTTTTATAAAAACAGTCATTTCTATAGTAAATCATTTTTGCAAGCAAGAAGCCAAAGATTTTGATAACAACAATGGTAGTTGTTCTTAAAGATGAAATCATAACCTAATAAGCACCCAGCTCTTCAATTTTTACTTAGGTTTGCAACTTTAAGGTTGTTGGGAAGAGTTAGCTCTCCTTTGGGTAAAATGTCACCAAAGTAATAAAAAACCCCATACTTCTCATTGCATTGTCCATCTGAAAAGGAAGGTATACAGTGGGTCTTTTAGGAAGTTTTGCTAGACAGCAGTGGAAGCACTGAGCAACGATGTGTCAGAGAGAGGAAGATCAGCTCGGCATATAGAGTTCTGGTTTTTGTAATTTTATTTTAAATGAAATTACATTCAGTTACAGCCCGGATATATTAGCAGAGATTTAAACAAATGTTTAAAGCTAACAGACTCCCGTAATTAATCTCTTAGCTTCACAATTCTTTTTGCCATTGATATGGAATATGAGCTCAAACTAAATTCACTCTTTCGCATTACTCAGATTCAAAATTGCAAATGTGTTAAAAAAAACCAAAAATGTCTAAAATTTTGCTTTCCAACCTAACTTCTAAGAATAATAGAACAGTTAAAACGCCTTCATTAAAAAGCCACATTGAGATGATTTATAGCTGTACAAATTGTGTTTTAAAACAAGCATTATAGGATAATTGTTCAAAGCAGTGCTAAAGATTTGAAGCAGATTTTTCCACTGCCCTTACGTAGACTTTTCTGGCTAAGCTACAAATAAAAAACACTTTCAAAATGTACTCTTAAATTCACCAGAATAAAAAAAATCCAAAATAACTATGTCTGAGAGAAAAGAGAAGGCCATATTCTACAGTGTGTACTCACACTCCCAAATTCCCAGGATGTGGAACGCTACTGATACAAGGGGTTTCCTTGCGCTTGATGTACTTGATATTTGACTAAGACCTGCATAGAAAATGAGTAGAAACACGTCCTGCAGCTGACAAGGTGAACAGTTCGCATGCTGGAAAAGAACTGAGTACCACTGAGTAAGGCAACCGAGACAAAGTATGGCTTAAGTGCAATGTGGTTAAGGCAGAGTAAGTCTTTTTGAAGCTGTTACTTCTTCTGCTTCCGCTTAAAAGCACTAGTGCACTAGAATGTGTCTAAGAGCTTTGGTTAGAAAGACCTGGAGCTGGAGGCTGGTTCACAGAGATAAATCTAAAGAAATCCATTACAATGAGCTAGACAGTCCCTCAAAAAAACCATTATCAACTTAATATTCTTAAAACTACACAGTCCTAAGCTCCAAATGTATGTACTAAGAAGACAAACAAACATGTTAAGCACAGCTTTCTCAAAATACCCATCCCTTACTTGCCCCCTGCAAGACACAGATCCCAGTCTGCATCAGGGATCATCTGAAACTGTACGTGAGTGTGGCAATATTTTGGCCTAGTAAGTAAATCATATCCTGTCCTACCCTCGCAACAGATGTAGAATTAGTCCTTTACCAGGTCAAATTCTGCACAATATTATGCTGACCTTAATTTAAAGGAATTTCTTTGGCATTAGTTTGGATTTTTAATTGAAGGCAGAATTTGGCCCATTTTAATACATTAAAATAAACTGATGCACAGCTTCTGTTTGAAGAATCAATGGATTAAGCAAAGTATTGGCAGCACTTCCCATATTTACTACATGAAAAGCCCCACTCACCCTATTTAACCAGTTTACGATTATCATTTATCCTTTCCAGTGCTAAGAATTTCTAGGGTATTCTCAAAAATGTATCAAACCTTGGGAAAGTGTAACAACAGATGCATCATATTGTTGCATAAGCTTATGCTTAAAAATACTAGAAAGTAGCTGGGCTCTGATCATTCTTTGGCTTGAAGCTGAAGCCTCCTTGGATTGATCAGTTCTTCCATTTGTTGGAGTCCCAAGCCAGGAACCAGCCTGTGAATGTTGGGGGTTCATGCCCCTGCTTCACGATTACAATGGGGGTCCCCTTATCTCTGCCAGAAGGATCCGTTTCAATATAGCGTTTGGCTGAAATCAGAAAGGAAATAAAACATGCAATATATTAGTTCATTCCTTTGGTATAAAAAATACATTAAAAGCCCCAGTGAAAGAGCCCAGGGCTACTATAATACAGTATTCAATTAAATTCTTTCAAAGGCAATGAAATGATCAGGTAGTTGCTGATTTCTCCCAGCTGCCAGTGAAAGAATTTTCCACGAGGTTAAAAGAGAGGGATTGTTTCTCTCATCAGTTCATTCCATACAGCCGGGTTTGGCTCTTGAACAGGAGGAAGCATTTGCTGGTGCTGTGCAAATGCACAAGCTTCATTCCCATTTTTCCCATGTAAAAGACAGTATAGTTGCCCTTGACACCACAACATGACATCAGTACACATTGGAAATGCAGCTAGGTAAAATCCTAGCTGATCTAGGGACATGCCTGCAAGCATTTTTAGCAAAAACTTTGTCAGAATGGCTCAGCTATGTGAACACGCACCAGAGATTACGTGAATTTTCAAGGAGGTGCACTCCATATAAGTTCACAGAATCACAGAATGGTTCGGATTGGAAGGGACCTTAAAGATCACCTAGTTCCAACCCCCCTGCCATGGGCGGGGACACCTCCCACTAGACCAGGCTGCTCAAAGCCCCATCCAGCCTGGCCTTGAACACCTCCAGGGATGGGACATCCACAACTTCCCTGGGCAACCTGTTCCAGTGCCTCACCACCCTCACAGTAAAGAATATTTTCCCTGATATCCAATCTAAATCTACCCTCTCTCAACTTGAGGCCATTACCCTGTGTCCTATCATAACACTCCCTGATAAAGAGTCCCTCCCCATCCTTCCTGTAGGCCCCC
>VWZL01001810.1:732306-827340 GCA_013396915.1 Stercorarius parasiticus
GAGGAGAGGAGAGGAGAGGAGAGGAGAGGAGAGGAGAGGAGAGGAGAGGGAGAAAAAAGGGGGCATTGATTTTTGCTTAGTATGTGCATTTCTATCAAAAAATGCTGTTCATAATATCTGCTTGGTTCAAGGTACAAGAAACACCCTGGCTCTTTTCTCTGAATCTTCCCTTACTGGGCTGGTAAATAAAACTGTTGTCCAGAACTGCCTTCACTTCTTCAAGCAGCGTCACAGTCTGAGTAAAAGAAATTCCCATTGCATCTGGCTGGGCTGTGCAATTTACCACCACCCTTCCCCACCCACTGCTCCTTGTTCAGTGTTAGACATCTCTGAAACTCTCTGTGGGATGATATTGTATGTCAGGTCTGTGTCCCAGCTGGCTGCAAATGACTATACTCCAAACACCTCTTAGTCTAATAAGATGCTCTGATAAGCTGTTCATTGTATTCTGTTTTGAATGAGACTATTAGCAAAGTAATTCACACTCAGCTTAGTGGTCGGAACATTTCCAGCAGAGATGATAACTGCAGCCTCACAGTGCAAGGGTGAGACTCACAGACTAATGGTTTTTTTCCACACGTTATTGTTACCAACAGCAGGAAAGTGAGGATGCACAGAGGAGCACATAGGGACAGGTTCAGAGGGCCTAAGTTGTATTTTATTTGTTTTATGCCTGATCCTGTTGGCTTGGTTCTGCTAGGAGCTGGCAGGTAGAGAATGAAAACCAGGAATCAGGGGGTCAGGTAGACCTTAGGCAATCTGAGCACAGTGCTCCCAAAATGCTCTCTTTTAAAGGATGTTTCCCTACCTGCAAATTAAGTTTTCAAGCAAAATGCTTACAATGCTTCCCAGACTGACTTCAGCAGTTTGACAACTGCATTGATTAATTATTTGCTATTGCACATGGTAAAAAGAAATGCAAATGCCACAGAATAATTAATACACTGTCTCAGACAAGAAAGAACTCAGCACTGGATGCAATGGCAGCACAATCATCCAGCTACAAGGGGTCCAGTCCTAATTCCCCAGTAGTAATATTTCCCTGGGAAATGTTCAGTCAAAGCAATTGCAGACACTCCTACAAGCGCTGATGATACCATAGAGAAGTATTCACAAGAAAAAAAGAGGCGCCAAAGTTGATGCTTGGGACACTCACCTTTCAATTTCACACATCTGTGGAGTAATGTATGGAAATATAATGTCTACCCATTATCAAACCTCCAGAGTCCAGGTTTTGTCCCAGAAGATAGTGATTTGATGGCAATATACAGAACTTGTAGGATTCTTTGTGTGTGCTCTATAATTGCATTTAAGCACCCAGGCTTACAGATGCCTCAAAAATAGACAGGATCCATAGACAGGACTTGGTCTTGAGGCCCTTACTCACATGAGCAATCCTTGTCCATTGACCGCACCAAGGAAGATCTGTCTGCAAGGTTCTGTGTCCAGCCAGCATTAAATTCTTGCTAGTGTCCTCAGAGTGTTGTGTGAACTCCTTAGATATGCCTGTGTAGCTTCTGCATTTGCAACAGAAGTGATCTCTTACCTTTCCACACAAAGATCTTCCTTGCAGCACCATTGTCCAAAATGAAGCACTCCTCAGACAAAAGCATAGCCATGGAGAAGGGGTTTTCCTCTGCTACCACGGAGACCTTCATGGATCCACTTGCATCTGACACCTAAGAAAGCGATAATTTCAAATTTAGATCAACTCTGCCGTTTATAACTAAATTCACTTCTGCTCCTAATATTACTAAAAAAGTCAGACGTGATTCCTATATAAACAGCTATATAAAACTTGTGTGCTGCTGGAAAGTAAGGTAGGCTAAAGATTACTTTTTTTGTTTCATTTCATTTTACATCCAATAGAGGGAGATGTAGTGTTAATTTTAGTGAGTTTTTTGGATCCCTGTCTCACAACTTCTTAAAATAAATCCGTTTCTCTTCCACTTTCAATTCAACTGCTCATGCAGTGAACACCTCACAGTTAAAAAAATCCGTATTTTCTTCAGCCCCTCCTGTACAGTCAGCCAAACTGGTGGAGTCCCTAGGTGTCATCTTCTGCTACCAAGCAACCCTCACTGAAGCCAAAGGTATACATACATGCTGAACAAGAGCACTTGAAATTATAATAAAATAGTCCTACACTGATATTAACAAGTGAAATACCTACATTTGTAACCTACAGTTCTTTAATTGGAAACTGTAATATAAGACCTATTGGAAAATCTCCTATGTAACCTCTACCACCACTGTAAGTTCATGTAGACCTTTAAAACCTTTTAAAATCCACTCCTGCATGGCTGAAGAGACCAGCTATTACTACTGAAAATAAGTTATTCCTATTGTAATAACTCTTCCAGCAGTCTTTATTTCCTTTCACAATTAAATATTAATTTTAAATATACCATTATATCCTACACTGTGTATTATGGAAGCACAAGATGGAAATCACCACTGCATGCAATAAATAAAAATCATCTATTATACCTATTGTGAAGGCTCACCGTAGACCTGTCTCTTGACTTTGACACTCGCTATTATATTGCAGCAATTTAAGTTTAGCTAACAGAGCTCTGGTAGTAGAACCCATGTACTTAGAGGAATTTATTAGATATCCACAGAATTTTCTGAGAGTTCTTAGGATTCCAGAACTCACTGGAAGCACTTTTCTCTTCTCTAGTATTGTCTTACTACAATGGTCCTGATCATACCTGCAGGCCGCCTTCTTTTTTTTTTTTTCCCTAAACTCCTGCTATAAAGATTAATATGTGCATGATTTTTTGTCAAGCATGGAACGATTAATGGGAACTAAACACAGGACATAGACAACAAGGCCTAAATATGGTCTTTTAGCAATGATCTCATATAGGCTTCTTGTAAACCCCAGGCACACGTGCAGGCAGGGGAAGGATCACGTAACAGGTAGGGAGAAGGGTGGCTCCAACGTGCTGTGGTCTGTGGGATGCAGGGGCTGCGGAGGGAGCGACTGACCCTCTCTCACGCTTCACAGCAGCTTCGAAGCTACTGCACACGGTACCTAAAAGGTCACACATGGGGATCCAGTAGCACTTAGTGCTGTCAGTGTTGCCACTTGTTGACCAAACCCTTCTCGTTACATGACTATAGGGAAGAATGTCCATTGTATGCCAGTGGAAGATTCTTTTCTACCACCACAAGGCAACCTCATTGCATGAGTCAGAGCACAAAGTGCTGAAGAGAAAGGTCCAGATCTCAATGCTAACGGGGGCTTGTAAAAAAAAATACTCTTGCAATCTTCAGAAGAAAATAGGTTTTTTTCTTGGTGGGGGCGATAAACGTCTTTTCTAGATTTCATTAAAAACATCCCCTTTTTCCAAATCCTTTCTCACTTCTTTTCTCAAGTGGGAGAATATGAAAGAAAGGGGATCTGTGAAGAAAAAAAAAAAAAGAAAGAAAAGAGAAAATAAAAATACAGGCCTGGAAATACAGTTCTTCAGTTTTTCAGTCCAGTGGCTTCTTCCAATGAAATTAAATGTCTATACATTTTAATTTCAAAACATTTTTTTTTTGTGAGAAAGGATCAAACACAAAACCACAAGTCTGCTTTGGCACTAGTAATGAAGAAAACATTTTGGACTACTACTAAAGTTAATCAGAGACTATTTGTTGAATAAAGTATTCCATAAATGTAATAATAAAATTCCTACTGATTTAAATGGAGTAAAAAATGTATCCATTCTGTTTATAGGTAATTTTTCTGACATTGTAAGCAGGTGAGGAAGGAGGAAAAGCGCATTGCAAAAGAAAGGAGTTTTCCATTCAAATTCTATTGGATTTTGATCAGAAAAATATAACATAACTGTCCATCTCTCAAACTCTGCTAAGAATAACTAAATCATATATGACTACTAAAACTCCCACTTTTAAAATCAAGAAGACAGGAAATATAGTTTAAGACCAGTTAATTCTTCTTTTACCTGCACTGAGTGGTTCATAGGCCATGCTTAACTTGTTTTCTGAGTAAATAGGACTGTAATCCTTTTTTTTTCCCCAAATTACCTGGGCTGTCTTGATTGACGTCCTTTGAGAAACTTGTGCATTGGCTGCAAATCAACTAACACAACTGCAGTTCTGTAACTGAAGCCAGAACTCCATATATGAGGGCACTACATGCTTGAATACTGTTCAGTGTACCTAACTAAAAAAAATAAAAATACTTACCATATATAGTTTAGCGCTTCTCCTGTTTGTAATATCGGCCAGCTCATCATCATCATCATCACATTCGGGAAGCGCTGGCTTGCTCCCTAAAACCTGTACAACAATAACAAACTCAATGCAGAGAGAGAGTAGGTGCTATAGTATAAATACCTAAACACTGTAATGTTTTGTGCCAGTAGTCAATTAGTCAGGATCTACATTAGATCTACATGCTGTCTTTCCTGCAAGCCAACTTGCTGGTCCTCTGTAGACTAGGACAGGAAATGCTATAGAGAAAAAAGCTTCAAAGGATACATACACACACACATATACAGAACAGAGGTTCACAGGATCCTGCTCTATGTGTGTGTTTATATGTCTGTCTTCCCCTTTTCCTCCCAGTAACTTCTAACTGTCAGCAAGCAAGTCTTATAAATTTTGGAATGACATTACTCTTAAAATATTTGAAAATACTAAAATTAAAGTAGGCAAAGTGAAATATATAGGTGAAATTACCTTTTAAAAATATTTCAATTGGCACTATAAAATATCCGATTAAGAGTTAAAAAAATCTAAAAACTGACAGATTTTTAACCCTATTGTAAGGAGGAAAAATTAACTAAGGTCTTGAAAAAAACTTACAGGGTGAGAAAAACTTATTCTTGCTCCACCACCAGTACGTCAGTTTTAACACTATGGTAGTTTTATATCATAGTAATTTTACACCATGGGTAACCTTATAACAACTATCACTACAAGAAATTTACAGAGGTTCATCAAGAACAGATAACAGTCAGGTAGTCACTATTAGATCCTAGTGATTCATTCTTAATGACCTTTCCTTAATGATTCATATATGACCAGATCCGAATGTTACATACAGAATTTTATGTATTTCTATGAAATTATGTCCCAGAGTGAAGGCAGTAGTAACTGATATGTCAGAGTAACTAAATCTCAACATCAAGTACAAGGGTAGTGCCAGCCTTCTTATTGACATAGTGCATTTGCATGTAGCATGGAGTCACATGCAAAAACACTGTAAATATTTCATAACAGGGAAGCCTGACAAAGCACACAGCTGCAATTTGGAAAAAAACCCACCACAATATAGCCTAAATATTTAATATATATATGCCATCTGTGGAGTCTCCTGACCTGGTAAAGCCAGTAAAATACTTGGCCTTGTTAAGTGTGATCACTCCAGTTTAATCTGAAATATTTTATTCGTTGAAAAAGTCATGTCCTGAGTGTTTAAGAAAGATGTTACCAATAGCTTTTCAGTAGCTATCAGTCAGCATTTCTGGAATTTATGCTACGTGGCTGCGGATTTACTAATGTATAGGCCAAGTAGGGCTACATTTTCATAGCAGAGTGCCACCATGGTGGTGAATGGGTAAAAGCAATGGGTGTATGTGGCATCTCGGCACAAGCTTTCTGAAAGCATTTCCCTTCCTAGGTTTTCACACTAACCAGCAGCCTACACACATGCTGTAGACCACCAAGAACAATGTTGTCTTTGTAACACGAGGGTCAGAAAATTGCCAATTAACAGGCATGCTTCTTTACCCAAACAGACACTGAACAGGTTTGAGGTATTTATAACATTTGACTTTCTGCAATGATTAAGATGATAAAGAGACCTGTTAATAAAACTTCCAGAAGTCCACGCGCTAGTTCTCTGCTTAATTAGGTATTTCCAGCAAAAAAATACACCAAAAAAATTACACAAAAATTGTGATTCCTGATACAGTTATAGTCAGCATTTTCCCTTGCTGTGCATATAGAATACCTGTGGCACCACAATTATTTTGCAGCTTTGTTGTGAGATGCTAAAAGCGATATAAAAATAAACTGCTCTCAAAATTTTCTGCTTGCCCAGGGGTCTTTGAAAACTATGTGAGTGACATGGAATATTTTTAAACAAGGCTAAATAGTGCCTGTTGGTGTACACGAAACCATCTTGACAGAAGCAGCCTCTCTATTCACAGCACAATGTGTAGGCACTCTGGTGAAAATTAAACCAAGCAGCCCCTATAATTTAAAAATTGGGCTTTAAAATTGGCCCCAGCACAGTTTAGATTTCTGGCCTGACTTCTTGGTGCCTTAAAACTGCACATAGAAATGTTTTTCTGAACTAGATAGAGAATTATTGTCAGATTCTCTAAGTCTTATCTCAAGAAATCTCAGTTCCTCAGTATTGGCACAGTGAGGGGGGTCAAAACCTCCTTTGTGCAGGTGTAGTTACAGGTACAAGATGAAATGCCCTGGAAAGGGCAGAGACGTTCTGGTTCTGGGGAAATCCATTCACAATTCACTAAACAGCAGCTTGCACAGTAACTTCTCTGGCCAAAGCTAGTCCTGTGCTTCAGCATAAGCAAGCAGAAAAGGAACACAACTCATTTTTGTAATTCTTCTGCAGTTTCTCAGAGGAGCCCAAAAATAAATGGAGAAGGGTCTTGAGGGTGCTCCCTTCTTCTGCATTTGAAGTCACAGTTGCTTGTAGATCCTGGTATTTTGGGGACCCTTGTTAAAAAGGGACAAGATGTGCTTCTCCTCCCACCAGATAAAAAGATACAGGATTTATGAGGAGAGCTGTGCAGCCAACACAGCCATTAGAATAAGCCTTGAGCTGAATCACTAACAGGTGTGTATAGCTATGTGTGTTGGCATCAAAACCAGAAGATGATACAAGGTTAAAATGACCTGAGGCATGTGAAGACATCAATTGTGAAGAGATACAGCGTGCCCTATAGGTACTTAATATATGAAGTGATACATATGAAATACATATAGTCAGTACACTTTTGTATTGCTGGGAACAACTTATGTCATTCCCAACACGCATTAATTTCAGCCAGTTTGTTTTACAGACTGGAGGATGAGAGAGATCACGGGAGGAAAAATTCTGTGCTTAAACAGGAAGCATTTTTGCTGTAAAAAACGTTATGTTCTGTCTGAAAGAAATACCTTCCAGAGAAGTTGTCTTTCCTCCTAGGGCAAGCTCCTGCACAATGGCTGAGTCCACATGCAGCCACACATATGCCTGGATGTTATGACAACTGATAATTTTATCAGTAAGATTACAAAATGTGTATTGAACGACAGCTAACTGCTATGCTGGAATTGGGTTGTATTGTTACTAAGCATATGGCTGGCTGAGTTGCAGCTCTTCAGGGTACCTCATCTTTATACAGATAATTTTCACACAATACATCAAAAAGAAAACAAATCGTGCCAGCTGAGACTATAGCCAAAGGCTCCCAAAGCTTTTCAGCAAGGTTCCCCAATAAAATGACTTAAACCAACAGACAGTTCAAAGGACATTGAGTCTTCTGATTCTTATCTACACATAGTTTCACACAAATCCTGTGGTAGCTATATACACAGGACCTCGCTCATCTAATTCTCCCTATACAGACAGTCAGGCTGCCCCAGTGGGTCCTTAAGTCTTATGACCCAGAGCCTAGGCTGGCTCTTCTGGGCTGCTCTGAGGTTCAAGACCCCAGCTCACAAACCTGCCAAGAATTCAGAGCCACAAATCCACCCTACACACCTGAAAATAGCAATGCTCTCTTGGGGACGCAAAACAGCCTAGCCACACTTTTCCCTGGATGTCCAACTATATTGGCAACTTCAAAGCATACCTCTCATAAATACACAGGTGCAGAGACAGGTTTTGAAAACACTTTTAAAATCATTATTATTCTTTACTGCAGTAGAAATAATCTAAAGATTAATTATGAGTCCTGAAAGCATACCCATGCCCCAACTTCTTCATTCTTTGGGCTTAGCATCTTTCTTTGCAGCTGCTGATTTCCAAGCCACAGAGACTCTTCATATCACTTCACCTTATCTGCCACTGACAGATTAAGGTATCAAACCAGCCCTCACTCTCTGTTGCTCCACCACAGAATGATGTTTATCCTCTCCCCAGCATTGCTTCCTACGTGCAGGTTTTTCAGAGTCCTGCAGAAAAGCCTGAGCAGCTCTGGCCTCAGCGAAGGTGCACGCAGGCGTAGTGCTGCTGTTCTGCAGTGACTGCTCTAACCTCACAGTCCGCATGAGGTTGTTCAACCACTCGGGGCTTAATCTGCTTCACAGCCATTTCAGAATAAGACATGCCCATAGGTGGCTACGGCAGAGCCTACCTTGCTTTACATGGCTGTAGCCTAATGCCGGCTTATTTCTCAATGAGAGCATCAGACAGATGAGTTAGCGTTGTTTTAGCAAAAGTATTCCTTAACTCCATACCTTTAGATCTTGTCTATGGGGTGGGGGTGGGGGGTATAACAGGAAGTCAATCTGCATTAATTTTATAATTTTTTTAAGTTCTGTTAAACCTTTGGGTTAGCACAAAAATAGCATAGTGGAAACTGACAGAACCATCAGTTCTTCTACAACCACTGCCCAAGTTCACTCTTATGTTGTGGGAAACACAATGGAGCTTACCCTGCCTGCAAAACCATAATTCCCGTCCATATTCTCATGTGCATGAGCTCTTCTCTGTAAATATCTGCACCCCCTCAGAGAAGTGCAAAATACAGAGCCAAAACTTTTACTGACAAGTGAAATTTCTCTCCATTGCCCTTAAAAAAGAATAAAAGAAATCACAGCCAAAAGGTTTCTAATCCATAGGAATGTGACAAGGTAAATAACTTAAAATAAACTCATCAAAAGAAGAAATTTAGCAAACATTGTCTTCATAACTAGAGAAGCCAGCTCTGCAGCATAATATAGTTGATATTGATTTAATAGGAGCAAGAAGTTTAAAGAGTTCAGTGAGGCTGAAAATCCAACTAGGAAAACAATACTTGGAGAACACAGCAGGTGAAGGTTAATTAAGAGAGAAAACCAGTTTTGTACAGCTTAACTTCTGTACACTAGCACTGTGTTTGTGTTTCTTCTCACTATAAACAGTTTGGGTTAGGTTTCTCGATCTGAAACTGAACTATTTGTTGTGGCTGTGATCCCAAGTGTCAGACCTCAGAAACACTCAAATTCCCCTCTTTATATGCTAAGAGCAATGGAAAGAAAAACAAGACATTTACATAGCTTAAAGCCATCTTGTGGGCCTGACATTTTATTACTTCATCCTTTTGGAAAACAATCAGGATTAGTAGCTCATCATTTACTTTCTTGAACGCTCTGACATAAGCAAGTATATCCTGCTCCCACAAACTCAAGGTACACATGTAGGCTGTGACAGAGAATAAACCCTCCATGCAGGACAATAAGTCTGAACTATTGGCAAAGCGTGAACTCATTGGCAGATAAAGACTTATATTTTTATTAACCTCCAAAGCCAAGAAAAGTGTTACACAGAACGTCTCTTTCAAATAAATGCTGCCTCAAATATCTACTCCACTACCCTGTAAAAGGGAAAAATCCAGCACAGAGAGGAAAGGATGAACATGATGCAGGCTAGTATCCACTTGGCTGATGCTGGGTACCGTCACGGACATACACCCTGAGGCTCATTGCGAAAAGGTGGCTTTAGGGCTTTGCTGCTTAAGTGACTGGCCACAGTTTCACTTCTAATCATTTTAGCTTACTGGTTCTCCTGCCAGAGCACAATCACTGCAGAGGATGTTCTGCTCCAGACAAAACGGACTTTTAACATTGGTCAGATTATGAATAGCTGAATATGCTTATTTCACTGCTTATTGTAACCTGGAGCTCTTTCCATCAATCTGAGCAAACATTCATAGTCTTAGGAAAAATTTACACTCCCATCAGGAAAAAAAAACAAACAAAAACCTTTCACTAATGCTCCCAGGTAGCCAGCAGGATTTCTGCCTGAAATTGCCTCTCACTGGCAATGCCAGCAACAACAGATGTCATTACACTCTCACCTTGAGCAGAAGACCTCCCACCTGCCTAAACAGAGATTGAAAATAAGATGGAAACAGCCATAATGCACTAAGCAGCAGACAAAAGGATGGTTTATGTTAACAAATAGTTCTGGTGTGCTGTTAATATTTGAGGGTTTACCATGTAATTTATCAAAAAGACTTTCTGGTATTAAGGTCTAAACCTGATCTGTATGCAGTCAGGTTGCTATAAAATAGCAAAAAGCATCAGTTGCTCATGGCACTTTTGACGCATAAATTACGGCCTACATTTTTCGCCAGTTTCTGTTGTCTCAGGAATTTCAAATGCAAATCGTAATTTTATTCATAGCTCTATGCTTA
Source organism: Stercorarius parasiticus (assembly GCA_013396915.1). Lineage (NCBI taxonomy): Eukaryota > Metazoa > Chordata > Aves > Charadriiformes > Stercorariidae > Stercorarius > Stercorarius parasiticus. Next base: position 742,683 of record VWZL01001810.1, read on the forward strand.
ACTTCCTAAAAACAGGGCATTAGGCTTAGGCAGCTTTTCATACAATATTTGCAACTTTGCATATCTGTCTGGGATAATTTGAATATAAAGCCTTTACTAGTATGAGAACGATATTCTAACATTAATTTTCTGCTCTGTGAAACAGGCCACAGATAACATGTTCACAAAAAAAAGTATCTAGATCAGTCTTGAGAGTACGAATTCGATGTTTTTCAATAGTTCGCCTCCGAGGTAACAAAGCCACCTTCTGTCCTGCTGGGACGGCACAGCTGGCAGTATCTAAGCTAGCTATTTACACGGAGACTGAGTGTGCATGAAATGAGTTGAGGAAAACCCCAGCCTATGTTATCTTCAAGCGCCTTCAAGATGAACAGTGATCCCATGGTAAAGAAACTAGGAGAGCGAATGGCAGTAACTATGCAAACACAACAAGACTTTTTGTAACCATTACTGCCACTGAACATTGAGAATTGAGCTGTTCAGCCACCTGCCTACCTGCAGCATAATTAAAAATACAGTAAGCAATCCCCCCTACATCTTTTTTTTGCATTTATACTAATCCTCTCTGACTCATTTTTTAAATCTTACTCTTTTGTTACATACTGCTCTGATACCAGCAGAAGTGTTAGAAATGGGACTCAAATCCTGCAGAGACTTGCACGTATGCTTGAGATGCCTGATTTTTCCGCTTTACTGGGACATAAAGTCAGGCACACACTGAGGCCTCTGTAGCTTTGCAGATCTCTGTTTGAAAGCCTTATGGATGAAAAAAAACCTGTATGTGCTGCATGACAGTTAATGCATGCCTAAGCGTTGGAAAATAACTAATGGCAATAAATCAAGTAACTAACGCCAACAGGGAGGCTCAGACACTATCATCGGCTAAAATTCAGAAAACTCCCAGGTTTTTGGTTTGTAAGCACCCATGTTTTTGCAGCTGGGCATTTGCAGTACCACCACGGAGGCTGGTCCTGAGGCTGTGGCAGGCTGGTCTATGGCAATAGTGGGTTAAAAGGAAGAGTATGGCAAATACTCTGTGGAGCTTGAAGCAGCAGGGAGCAAGCTGGAAGAAGCAGCAGGCGACTGGCAACCAGCCACCCTGCTAGAAAGCCAGTGTTCCCAGGGGAACTAGAGTGGCTGGAAGGAGAAACAGGCAGCTGTAATACCTAGCAACATCAGGGTGTGCAGAGGGAGCTGCAGCAAGGTGTTTCAGCGCTCAGTCCATGAGGTGGGAAGGTGGAAAAAGCTACTCAGGGCACTGAGATATTTTCCCAGTGCACCACTGTCTGTATTCACAAGCTCAGCATTTCCAGTCCCATAGAGCCCAATAGATCAGGTATGTCAGGGGATCCTCTCTGGTATGACACCCAAACTCTTGCATTCTTGACAGAGCACAGATTTGGACTCTAATGTTTAAGAGAGCAAACCAGAGATTATTTTGATAAATTTTCTCTAATGCCTCCTGATGAAGCTTGAAATAAATTAAATATTTATTAGGACAGAAAAAGAGCAAGGATGTTTCTTTCCCCTGGTTATATAGGAGATACATCCTGCTTAGCCCTTGGAAAATCGTTTCCACCTGCTAGTTTATGTCCACTAACTGATTTCTGTTTTTAAGTTCCTACACCTTCTCGAAATTTATTTAGAGGAGACAATATGCTCAAAGGGGCTTTGATTTACAGCTCTTAAAAAATTAGACGTTGAACCACTGATTACTCCAATTTTTAAATCCATCTCATGTAATTTTATCTACGTCTTATTGTACAGGCAAAGCCAGGTAGTATCAAAGTCATAGGCAGTTATGTAAACAAAAGACTTGGCCCTAGTAATCTGCTTTGCAGTAAATACAACAATTATATTTACATATTTCTTCAGTGTTATACAGTCAGTGGTGGTGGAAATACTGAAACTGATCCCACGACACATTTCTTCTATACAGCTGTTCTTCAACCTTGCCCAGATGTGAGAAGACTTTTACTCCAGTGTTATATTGCCTGGTTAAAGAACAGCAATCTGTGCATATCCAGACTCCTCTGAAAAAACAAACAACCTACAAAGTTTTCTTCCCTGAGCCCTTCCTGCACTTCAGAACTTCCACTTAAGAAAATTCAAAGGCAACCTTGAGCAGAGATCCCTTGAGAGTTGCTTTGCACAGGGACTGGGATGAGTCAGACCTGCATAAAAACCAAGGAAAGAAAACACCAAGAAAAGAAACCCAACACCCCTTTCAAGGTGTATTTGTCTTGGGAAGATGCTGGATTCCAGGGACAGCATATCTCTGAGCTCTTTATACAGCAAGGAAATTCTGCCCTTTCAGTTCTTCTCCATTAAATCCCCCTGTTGCTAGACAGTACATAGAAATAACCGCTAACGACTCCACATGGAGATAACTGCTAACATCTCTTTTCTTTGGCCTTGTCTTCTTAATTATGCTCATTTAATAACTGAAAATTATAGTGGTTTTTCATCAATAGATTTCTTGATAGTCTAGCACAAAAAGGAAAAAAGCCATTACAAACTCCATTAATATGCTAACATGTAATTATAAGATTATAATTGACTAACATGGTAACCCTGCAAGCGCTACAGCTGCTGAAGAAAACATAACAAAGATGAGTGGTTTTCTCACCCACAAGAATGCAAACGAGACACGTTATAATTTAATTGCAAACACTTCCAGATATTCATTGCGATTTTAGAAATTCACTAAAATACCTAGTGCAGAAGCTTTTTTCCCAGCACAAGAAATTAAGTTTTCAACTATTTTTAGAGCTGTTGTTAAACGATTTAGTTCATGCCATGCAGTACGACATGCCTGAACATTTTCTGAAGTAAAATTTCTAATGCAGGCACTGAAATTTGTATTTAGAGACTTAATTAAAAGCCTGACTTTCAGATGTACTTGCCACCTGCAGTTCCTGTTCAGTTCCCTGTCATTTAAGTATGTGGCTTCAGGCATCCAAGATTGAAAACTGCAGCTTGAAGAACATTATGGGTAACTGAGAACGTTGCTGAAGATTCCTCCTTACCAGCCTCTGCCATTCTCGGGCAAACCCCCTGCCGATTTACTACGTGGGCCTGGGGAAAACACTGGGCCAAATGCTCAGCTGGTGCAAAGCAGCTAAGCCGTACTGAAATCCAGGCCGTGCGTGTTTATGCCCGAGTACCGGTGGCATAATTAGTCCTTTAAATGGAAATTTGCATCAAGAAAAAGGACTGTCCTTAATGAAGGAGATACACTCAGTAATTAGAAAGAAAATGGGACGCCTGGTTCTGACAGCTTGAAACTGGCTCCCTGCAGGGACAAAGGGTTTGTACTTTGTATCAGCACTCATAGCCCATCATAAATTTTAATTTAACGGTGTAATGATTAATAAGTTGCCACTCCTCAGATTGGACAGATGTTGCTGTGAAAGGCGCACAAGCATGTGTAGTATTTTTCCCCCTAGACTATTTTGAGTTCATATCCTGCAAACTCTCACTGTTCAAAATGGCAAAACCGAAATCATGTTCTTGTTGACACCTGCATATATCCAAAACCATTCCAGTGAAGAAGCATATTTGTCTCCCTGAGGGGTGAATTTGACCTATAGTATGAAAGGAGGCTGAGAAAGCTTTCTGTTCATTTGAGTAGCCAATGCAACTACAGCTAGTAACTATAGCTAATAGTTCTGCTATTTGCTGCCCATTAGCTTTCTTAAATCTTTGCATTCTCATGAAAATGTAGTTAAACCCTCTCTGTGTGTCTGACTGCTTAACATAGTCTTTGCATTTGGGACTGGTACAATTTCCATTCCCCTCACCCCTCTCTCAATGCATTCCTTTTCCTTTGTATGTGACTGTTCAATACCGCCTCTGCCCTGGGACTGAAATGCATTTCTAGTATTTATTTCACAAAACTCCCTGGAAACTTGTCCATTTTTTCCAACTGTCTCAGTTTAGACAATAAAAGATACTACTTTGGCTTACATATTCCCAGAGCCATGGATAATTTGGCCTAATATGACTTCATTAAGGTATTTTTCATATTGCGCATTTTCTTGCTAGTGAACAGGTCAGGCTGGCCCATAACACATGCAATTCATTACGTATAAACTCATAGCTTTTGAGTAAAACTGTGTACAAGCTACCCAATTAAACAATTGTTTAATCCCTAACAAATGCCTAGAGCTTGTATTCTGCAAAAGAAGTTACCCCTCTTCCTCCTGCATCACCCTCACTCCCGGTGTTCCTCCACTCCTCTGTATACAAAACAAACAAACCTCTCCTTAGCATGACTTGACCTCTTAATACAACCAAAAGCAAGGCAACAAGAAGAAATGCAAATGTTATGAGAGCAGCAATAGCAATTTCTGCTTTTGCAGAGTTGCAATGGCAGATCCTACTCTCACTGGCTCTGGAAAAGAAGCAGGTACCAAACTGGTGGGGCATGTGCTGCCCTTCAAGCCTTATGCAATGATCCATGTGACAGGACCAGAGACTTCAGGAACCTGCCTAGCTCCTTCAGAGAAGGATGCCCTTGCACTGTCAAACCCATTTATGCTGGTCACAAGTCACAGCAAGCCTTTGTTTTTCCCAGCTACCTCACTGTGCTCCGTGCTGCTCTTCGAAATTATCTTTGTTTTCTATCAAAACATTTGTAGGGGTTTGAATTTAACAAGGAAGAAGGGGGGTGGTCCTGCTCTTCTGTCCATATGCCCAGACATGTATCCAGCTAATTTAAGATTTACTGGAGCTTGACGTTGTAGTGATGTTTGCATTATTTGGGTCTCCTCTGTAACTTGCATTTGCAATGGGCTCTTAGTTTCTCCGCCCTTGAGACTTTATCCACATGACTGAGTTAGCACTGTGTAGTGCTACCAGTCCCTTTCCAGTTACAGGTGGAAAGGTGTGACTGGCTGTAATATGATCAAGGTATTACCATACCTTTGTGCGTAGTATTTATTCACACCACAGGCAAAAACAATTATCACTGAACACAATGACATTCAGGAATTGTTAGGATGAAGCATTTCTTAGGAGACTGAAAGAAAAAGGAGGGAGGAGAAAGGCTGCATTATCAGAAAGGAGGAAGAGATTCCCTCTGTTGCTCAATATTTAAACTAGATGAATATTTACACAAGTATTTTATGAGAAGTGAGTTTACATTCTTGTGTTGTAAGGCCACTAGAACTCCAGCAAAACCAGGCTAATGACAAATGAAAATGCTGAGCAAACAAGAGTCAAGGCATTTTTTGTTTAAAGGCAGAAGAATGATTTCAAAGATGAGTACTAACATGATCCTTCATTTTCTTGTGGTTTTAGACCTCTGCAGTCATGTTTCTCAGGTTTCATTATTTCAGCCATGAATATTAAAAATCTTTACAACAATGAAACAAAAGCCAAAAGCCTCAGCAGTAAAAACTGCAGCAATCACATACTACCATAAGCTTCAGATTTAAGGAAATCATTTGTAGGGGAACAATAAAACAGTCCTAAGAATCAGTTTTGTCTGCAGAGAAAAACAGAACCATCCTGAAAAGCGTTAGCTGAACACTTATGATTAAATAGAAGGGATAAATGCAGGCTCTATACTTAGTTTAGTTAAATATCAGTCTATCCTACTTTTGCATAGGCTCTTATACCCTGCAGACAGACTGTCACAGGTGCCTGAGATGCTTAAAATATATCACAGGGAGATCAATCTATGTAGTGAGAACAGCACTGTAAATCTAAAAATCTTATAGGGTGTCTAATATATTTATTTAATATTTCAAATTACACAAATATAGTAAAACAAATATACTAAGACTTTCTCTTCCTCTCCTACTTCATCTCTAGAGGTATGAAACCAGATCAAGGTGCTGGTGCGCTACACACGGAGGACTGGATGCTTTGCATCGTTCCCTTGGGTGACTCAGAACTGAATTTCTGCGTTTCCTGCATTACTGCAAGCAGCTTCAGCTCGCTGACTGACTAGAAAACTTCACAAAACCAGATATTTCCAATTCTTTCTTTGCCATTACTCTGAAAACAGAAGTGCAGCTTACACATTCACTAGCCAAACAGTGGACAGTAGCTTCCCTGGAGAAAGAAAACAGGGTACCTTGGTCATTCACTCATCCCACTCACCATTTCCCACAGTGCTGAGTAATGAGATCATGGAAAACTAAGTTTAAAATTTGGCTTCCCCAGTTCTGTCCTCTCTTCAGAATTAGAGCAGAGATTCCAGGTAGAAAATTGTCCACCCTGAGCACGGCTACGTGTTACTGTGGCTGCACTCTCAGACCTCAGCCATCTCTTCGGTACACAAACGCGGTGCTGTGAGATCTCTGCTTACCACTGTGCAAGGAGTCAGAAGGACAAGCAACAGTGTCAGTGCTGTGGGCCCAAGAGAGTTTCTGACAGGGCTAGCAACTGACCCTAGAAGATTTGGTCCTAGGTTAGCTTCGAAACCATATATTTAGTGCTTCTTTTGGTCAAAGAAAAAAAGAAAACAAAGAAGCATTGTTAGCTCTAACGCTAACATGGTCACTCTAGAGCAACCAAACTGACTCATGCAGTGGTAAGACCTATTTTTGGTTTGGTCCCATGCAGATGAAAAACTTCCTGCAACACAATTTGAACATTCAGGCCTAAGATTCAGCAGAATGAGTAAATCTATTCAGATGTTTACCTGTGAAAATCAGCAGAGTTGGCCTCTGGTGGATTTTACTATGGGCAGCTGTGACTGTGGAGACCAGTCACAGTCACTGAGCAGCAGCAGCAGCAATTTGTCCAAGGTGGTCAGTTTAATTTTTAAATTTCCAAGGCAGCAACCCCATACAGCACGGCTTATTTAAACCTGCCAGTCAGTACCTCACCTAAAGTGCAAACACAGAGGTGAAAGCAGCTAGATTGAATACTTTTGATGTGCTTGCACAGAAAGTTTCTGTCTCATCTTCGCAGTCGAAGAGTTATAGTGATTCCTGAAGTATCTTAAGAGATGACCCATGCACCCACCGCAAGTCTGAGATTTCCAGACACACTGCATTTCCTGAGTGCGACCACAGGACAGTCCCTGTGTGTTCCCAAGTGGCCTCTCGTCACTACAGCAGATGAAAACAGAGCTTGCTGCTGTCAAAACTACTGACGTACCCAGTTTCTAGCCACTCTCCTTTCCCAGGGTGAACAAGCTGTATCTTGCTGGCCTACCACAGCAATTCATCCAGCCCTACAGCATGCTCCAGACAGCTCTCTCCCACGGGGAAATTGTTCAAGCAGTGCCAGCCTGTTCCTAGTTGTTGCTAAAAATGGTAGTTGGGAGCAGGCAACCACCCTTGCCAGACTAGTTCGCCTCACCCGCAGCTGCCCAGCTCTAACAGGAAAGCAGGCTGGCTGGGAAACACCAGCCCGGCATGGCCACTGCTGTCTCTGCTAATCCCATGGCAGGGTTTGTTGAATCAGCCTGTGTCTTGCCTCCATGGTGGGGCGTAGGCACAGCACTCTTGCTTTACTGCCTGGGAGTGACAACTCTGTGCTTACAGAGTAGGGATAAGATCACTATTAACTCTTTCCATTGGTACGTGTGATGGGTATGTCAGCCCCTGCCTGGTGAAGATTTTTCTAGCAGTGCTGCACAAGCAAGTTTAGCCACTGACTTGGAAGCAGATTTATAGCTCACAGGAGGGGGAATCATTCCTGACATTTATCAGAGGAGGTAATTTTAGGAAATCTCATTCTGATTTCAGTGGCATACTGGGTGACAAAATGAATATCTAAAGTACATAATTCTTTTCCCTAGAAAATAAATCAACCTTTTTCTAAGAAAGCTGGAGATTGCAAAAATCCATCCTTCCTGATGTGGAGGGAAGAAACAGGCACAATGCTGGTTTCAGAGCAGTCAGCCCCAGCAAATGCTACAGCAAGTTAGAGACAATTTTGTGGGAGCAAGGAGAAATCAAAATGAAGAGCACCAGGAACTGGATACAATTTGAGCAGGAATTGGGATTAATAGCTTTTACATATTTGTGAGGTTAACTAGCTTCCCGGTTTATTAGCAGCACATTTCACAGCTTGGACTGCAAAAGACACGGCCAAGCTGCAAGTGCCGTTACGTGAGCAGCATTTCCAAAAGTATGTTTACCTAGGATGATACAGACTAGAAGGTAAGCTCTGGCTGCTGACAAACTCACTTGAATCAGGCTCATTATGGTGGTGGCGATAAAAGCCACAAACCTACTTGCACTGAACTAGCCATTTTTCTTCCTTCTGCATTCACAATCCAAAAGGAAAAGCAGAAACTTCTTCATACACTGCTGAGCAAGTGAAGAAAAGACTTAACTCCCTGATGCAATAACAATGCACTGCAGGATCAAAATGCAGCCTTGGCGTTTTTCCTGCTCTTAATCATGTGTCAAGGTTGCTACAAAACAACAGTTGCACCCAGCTGCAAAAAAAAAATCTGGCAAAGAGATGCAGTGTCGAGGCCAGCATGTGTGTCACTCATAGCCTGTCAGGGGGAGGAGGCAGCTGGCCGCCTGACGGCCAACCCTGCAGTTGCACAGCAGTCTGACTTCCCATTTGCATCTGTACCTTAGGCAAGAGGTACAAAGTGCAGCTGTTCTGATCAATGCTCCCGAACTCACCCGTTAGCTTATCAGAAGTCCCGTGCAGAGCCTGCAGCAGTAACCCTGGGACGGGCTCGGCCCTAGGAGGCTGCTGCCAGGGGACCTTGCCAGCAGGTTCCCACAGTGGCACCCAGCCGCAGGCTGCAACCCAACACCATGACTCAATTAAGGAGCAGGAGGTTGGGCTCTAATTGCCAACTTGTGCTCTTTGCAGAGAATTTTTAGGTGTAAAATATGTGCCACATCAGAACCTGCGTGAGAATTCTGTACAAGGAAGCAAAAGCCAGATAGAGGGCTGTTTTGTTTTTTGTTTGGTTTTTTTTTTTTCCTTCAAAAATCTCAGGTGCACTGGGTGCCACCTCCCCTACTTCTAAGCACAGCCACATCTGTACTCACACCCAAGGCAAAAAGTCTTTGCTGGCAGAGGGACAGATTATCCAAAGGCATCACCACAGCTAGCACGGCCACGGGCTGGCAGCTCAACACCTGGCACGTTTTGCTCCTTAGGCAATAACTAGTTATAGTTTGCGTGACAAAACCAAGTGTAAGCACCATCAAAAATAGTGGCATACCTGCATGCACCATTAGCATTACTTCCTGAAGTTAATCCGAAGTACAAGATAATATTCAAATTGTACATTTTCCATTTTATTGAGGGACTGCTTTATGACCCTGCTTCCCTTGTCTTTTTTTAGAGAATGAATGGAAGAAGCTTAAATTAGCACACAAATGCCCAGTGACAATGCTTTTATTAGTATGTTGCCTGCAACAACGCATCAGTACTCAATTTTTTCAAGTTCTGACAACTCCATAAGTTGGGGAATATTTTTTTTTTTTCCAATCTACTTTGATTAACTCAGTTATGAAATCTAAATTCTGGTGTTTAAGAAAATGGTTAAACTTTCTAAACATACGAGGAATGGGCTCAGTAGGGTTACTAGAGGTTAGGTGCATAGGAGATCGTAATAGAAGTGGTGATGCAAAGCAGTGTGCTTGGCCCCATGCATCTGCATGCAATTTGCTACATTTGTTGACATCCTAGGCACAGTAATTCTATGTACTTCCTCTTGTTCGGTGCTGGCTCACCTCAATGCTTCTCTTCCCTCATACAGAGTACATAGCGTGGTTCAGGTACGAGCTGTGCTATCAATTCAGTCACCCTATGGCTAATTCAATCACCCTATGGCTAATCCAAAAGCGCAGACATTTAGTTCTTGAAAAAGTATTCTCAGATGGTTAATTATCTCAGAGTCTACTGCCCAATAGACTTAACACTGCTTGGATAAGGAGGGCAAAGTAGTATAGACTGGCCTACTATAACCTAAATCTGACTTCCTGGAGTCCTTAAAGAATACAAGGCTTAAGCCCAATCTTATTTAAGTTCATGAGGTGTAAAAACATTTTATTCACAGCTATTTTAGTAACTGGTATGCATATTACAATACCTCTATGAGCTGGTCTGGTTCACTCCCTTCTTCCACAGTAATTAATTTAGACCTTCCATTTCGTTCATTGTCCCGAATGCCAATAGCAACTTGAGTAGCCTTCAGCCGCTCATACTTATTGCATGATGAGCCACACCACTGATAGATTTCCTGAAATAATTAAAAGCACACACACATTAGCAATAAGATTAAACACCGAGCAAAATTATGAAATTATTTTATTAATAATTATCTTACTGGATCTAAAACACCAGAACATCAGTGAAGCTGTATCTTTCAGAAATAACTGTCCAGAAGAGATTTGCTAAGTCACCTAGATATTTGCAATATGCAAGATATTTATGTAATGTAATTTAGCATCTGCATCTTCGGAGATCACTCAGTCTCAGAATAGTCAGAGTTTTGGTTTGACTGAGTTTTATCCCAAATACAGATACATCTTCAGCTATCTAAAGAACCTGAAACTCCTGAATTTGCTTCTGCAAATTGTTTTTGTTTTATATCTGTTCCTCTTCTATGCTACTTCAGCAGTGCTGGTTCTCTTCTGTGGCAAGAAACAAAGTAATTTCAAAATCTCAAGGAAAACTCTGACTGTATCTGCTACTCAAAAGGTAAAGTTAGATCTTTCAATCCAGTTTCTATTGTGGTGACTTTTTGCTGTATAATGATATTTATCATACATTCTGCTGCATCAAACCACAAAACCAGCTCAACTGCAAACAGATGACACAGGTGTTTTCAATAAAAAGTCATGTCCACTGAAAGATTTTTCCTCAGTGTACAGCTGACCCAATGCTCACAAAAGTTTATTAACCTCAGATTAATGCAAGCCCTTCCAAGCGTAGTTATCACAAATGTCTTTATAAATTACTTCTAAAGATGTGAGGAATACACAGTTTTTCTGGTCAGTTAAACCACCAAGTTCCTCCACAGCAGAAGATGGACACATACCTGGTCCCCCGTCCTGCCTCAGAAACTGACTAAAATAAAGACAAGAGACACATCTGTAAAAGAAGCCTCCATTCAGGAAAGACAGCACCTAGGAGTAAGCTGCTGCCACAGGTGCAGTCCATCCCATCAGAGCTGCCACCTTTACAAGGAGCTCCTCAGACACTGCAGCAGCGGCTCTTCATGTTGATGAGCAAGTGCTCTGGTGGCATAAGCCAACTCCTGGATACCATCTTGTGGGCCTTCAAGGCCTTCCTTTCATCTGGCTGAATAGGTAGTGAATGGGTATGCCCTGCACATGACTGGGAAAGCATGATTTAACCATAACGGAGCATGTTCCCAAGGCACTTCTCAGAAAGGAGGGCCACCATAACTCACCTAAGACAGGTCACCTAATCCAGTCACATCACAGACCAAGGACCTCCAGTTTTGGCAAGTGCCATTATTCATCCTGAATGCAAAGCATTTCAAAATGAAGAATTTAGATTTCAGTCTTGATTAAAATTACTAAGAAGAGGCAGAACATAAGCTGCAGAGCCACTAGAGGCTGAGCTGGAAGGAGCTAGTCAAAGGAAATTAATCAGCTTGGCTGGTTGCTTTTTTACCCCCCTCCCTTCTTCTGGAAGAAAGTAATTTGATTCTTCTTCACATGATTCTATCAAATAGCCCAAATAGTACAGCAAGAAAGGTACACAGTAATTTTCAACTTTAAAAAAAGTTGAACTGGTTTGTGTTTCATCTACAATGCAAATAACAAGGACTTCATCAGAGCCCTCACTGAGCAAATTATTGGTGTCTTAGTTTTACGATGTATATACAAATGTATAAAACTTAGATTTGAGATGAAAACCTGTTTCATTCAAAAAGAGTTTTTAAGCTAATTCTGCTGACCACTGTTGTTATTTAATAGCACTTGAAACAGTGGCTTGAGACAAGTGAGAGATGAAGTGCAGCTTCTCAGTACTAGCAGATGCAAACTTTTAGAAGACAGCTGACATTGGTGCCATCTGCATGCAAAACAGCGCTGGTACCTTCTGATATTTACTTTTCACCAGCTTGGACACAAAAAAACTAAAATAAAACCAAACTCCGTGATCTCACAGCCAAGTTCCGTTCACTTCCCTTTGGAAGCATCCTTCAAAGACAAATCTTTAAGCTTACGTCAGGATTACACAGATTCCCAGAACTGGATCCCTTTCAACTTGCAGATGTTATGCAATGAAAGCTGAGAGATTTTCAGCTTGCCTTTACCAAACTGACTGTAGGCTTAAAACAAGAAAAAAAAAAAAAGAAGCTTCCAAGTTCTGGTTTAAACACTGTCAGCTTACTAAGTATCCAGAATCTGGAGACATACTTGGCTTCAGGTCTGAACCTTATCTTAAATCTGACTTTCAACATTTACACAGGAAAAAAAAATAATATCTGTGCATACTTGGAGAAACAGAATTTTCTGAAGAATTAATGAAAGACTGCCTTGAGCGTGTAGAAAGTCAAAGGTTTCAATTTAAGCAAATTTCTTTATATAGTTATTATAGGCATGCACTGCTTCAGCCATCTTCTCCCAAATTTTGGGAGGCTTCCCAAAACACAGACGCCTTCAGTTTCCGAGAATTTTGGCACTCAAACTTACTCATTCTGATCTTGGCCTACCTCCTACTAATTGATCTTATTTGAAATTATGTGAGAAAACAGGAGTCACTAGAGATACAGCAGCAATAAATAGGAACTCTTTCTTTAACAGTCTATAGAAGCAATAAGGAAGATGAAGAAGACATATAGAGAATTAGCTGAAGAGGTTAGGCAGCTCTTGCCTTATCTCAGCGTGCATGCTGCAATTCATGGCGATTACTCATTCAAAAAGGTTAAAAGTTCAGTTTCAGTTGTATGTGTCAGCCTTCTCTTGGTCTTTTGGTAACTGACCATGCAACCTCAGATAAGTATTCTCATCTACAAAACGAATAGTATTTACTGTACTGACCACAAAGGATATTGTGAGACTTAAATTGTCACTGCAAATTACAAAGACCTTTACTTCTCAGACAATAAATTCACATTTTCTTTTCTGAGCATCTCCTAAAGGTCCCACTGCACAGTGCGCCCTGGCTAGCCTGCATTCACAGCGTATTCTCCCACTTTGCCTTCAGTCAGCAAGTGACTAGACTGAGCTCTCCAACAATCCACTGGCTCTAGGCTGCAAATCAGCCTGAGGAAGGAGAAAGACCTTTAAAAATCTACAGTAACGGATTTCAGATTTTTGATTTGCAGACTTCGTTATTTTCCTTATGGAGTCCACCTTCCTAAACTACAGAAACATTCCCACAAAATGATGAGGTCTAAATACTTTTGTCCTAAAATAGAATAAATACATAGGAAATTTTGTTATCTGTAACCTTGAGAAGCCTCGTGTGGTAAGGTTTTTTCCTACCGCATAAAAAAAAAAACTTGAATCAACAAGCAGTGTCTAAAAACATCCTTGATCTGGACTTCACGTGGATGACACATACCATTCCTATAAGCTCCATATTCCCTAGTTATTTAAAAAAATAGTGATTTTAAAAGGTAGAGAAACAAGAACCTGATTCCTTTCAGCACTAGATATTAAAGACAGTATGCTTTTTTAAAAACACTGACAGCTAAACTTCACATACTGTGTAATTTAATAGAAGGAAGTGAGCAGCCACAAGTCATGAAAGTGTTCCAGAGTAGATAACATTTTATTATATATATTATGAGCACTAAACAAATATCTTAAGCATTCAGTGCTACAAGCCTTCAGGAGCTTGGGTTTAGTTAATTTTCTCTTCTGAAGTAAAATCTTCTCAATTATTTTTAAATGTATCTAATGTTGAGGCCTCATGGTAGACATTCAGCTGGATATTTACAAGTTTGTCTGCCTGATGCAACTTACCCATTTCATTATCCATGCAGATTGGGTTTTTAACAATTTAAAGCCAGAAAAAGATATTTTTAAAAGTTAAAGCCACAAGGCTAATATTTAGATCTGGATTTAACTGAAATACAGTCAGCTAATTATCTAACCATGTCCAACAGACCTGAGGCACCCGAGGCACTGAGCCTTTGACTTGTATTTTATTACTCATGTATTTAATTTTAGACATATATACAGTGCTCAACTAGGGACATAATATGGTGTTCAGCTTTAGCTCACTCAGTGCTTTCACAATTTCTTAGCTGTACTACACCTTCACTATTTTTAGGCTTGTTTTGCTAACCTTATTTTGAATTGGCCAACTGACAAAAAAATGTTTCCAATGAAATGAAAATAGAATTGAAATGTTCACTCCCCTCAAAAAAAAAAAAAAAGGAACTTCAATCATCAGTAATTCCTGTGACAAGCCCAGTTTATTCCTGAGGGAGGTTGGGAAGGCAAACCGGGTCTGTGATGTGCAGACTATGGTCATATTGAGGTCTCTCCTCATCTGCATGTCTCGTGGTCTTTGGGGCATGCAGTTTGGTTTTCTAGTTCTAAAGTATCAGGAGTCACTACTTTTATTCTTAACAGCTTCTGGCCTGCAGAGTGACCTTGAGCAAGTCATGTGAGATTTCTACAGCACATTAAAAATGAACCAACACTTAGCTTCTATATAGAAGCCTGTGGCAGGATGATTATGTATGGCTTGTGTAACTCTTACTCAGAGTACCTTGGCACTTCTCCCTGCATGGAGAGGGATTGTGAAAGTACACCTCCTGCTTTCCTGCTCCGGCCTCAAATGGCATGTAGAGCAAGAGAAGGAAAAATTAAAGAAATTGTGTATTTCAGAAGTGACATAAAAAACAAGTTTTCCTTTCTAACACATAGACACCTCTGTATTCAACTGGCACCCTGCTCAGTTTGGAGGCAAATGAAAATATACTCTGTGTCCTGGTGTCTTTTCTATGAATCTTAGTCAGGACTATGAAAGCAAAACCAAGCAGCTTAAATCTGTGAAGAAGTCACAATTTTGTCCTAGTAACTAACATGCCCTGAACATAAAAGTGTTTTAATCCTATGTCTTTGTTGAAGTATCTATTAATTTCCAGCCCATACTGTAAGTGCCTGTTTGCATTCTCTTACTTGAACAGACATTAAAAAGCTAAACAAATTAAATAGGTTTCGAAACTCTATATTTGATGCAAATTTGTTGCAAAACTCCAATTTCAGTAGAAATAATAGTGAAATGTTTAAGGGATTAAGAGTCACTCATCTTAAAATATTAAAATAAAAATTTAAGCTTTCATTAAGGAAAGACTTGAAGCCAAGAATCACAAGCTGGTGTGCCTCTGTTCTCTTTAGCAGGCCCTGATGCACTCCAAACCTGTCCACCTTTGCCCACACCTACACCAGAACGTGCACTCCAAATGTAATTGCACCTCAATTAAAAAAATTACCACTCATTTAAGAGTCAGCTAAATCTATAGTGTGGATAGTGTCATGTCAACATGGTGTAGCTTATGCTGACTTCATGTATGTCAGTCTGGATGTTGTCTTCTGTTCCTCTAAACCACAACATTAGTTGATGAGGCACAGCTATGGAAACAGAGGTTCTTCGTGCAAAAAAGACCTTCAGCTAAACCCCCCTCACTCATGTGAAACAGCATTCTCTTTACCCCCACAACTCATACAAATGGGTGAAAAGCAAGAAAAGAGGGTTTGTAAAGTTATTACTTCCTTAATTCCTCTCTTCTCTTTGGCTTAGCTACCTCTGTTTATTAGAATCAGATCAGAGCCTGGGCAAATAACCACATCACAGAAAGACACAGTACTGGTTTCACAGTAGGTAGGTAGAAGAAAGGCTTGTAAAGAAAGGTAGGTCAGGAGGAGAGGAACTGTGATACAGGAGTGCCTAAAGGAGCCTGCACTCCTAATGTCACATGTGAGTGAACCTAAGACACCACTTTCCTTAAGGGAAGTAGAAAAAAAAAACTATCAAAGCTATGGGCAAATTGAACATGCCTGAGTATTAGCAAAGCTTTTATATGTATCTTATCATGCTCCTATGTTTGTATCAGAATAATTGGCATGCACTCAGCTGAGACTCCATTCATTCTCTTCATGGTCATTAATAAACAGCTGTTCTGATAAGGCACAAGTTCATTCTAGCTGAAACTGGTTTTGTTAAAGTCTAGTCTCTAAAGTTAGATTTAAAGGAAAATGCCAATACAAAATACAAAGAGACTTGGAAAAAAAGCTTTTATATGAACTGCAAGCAACAGAAATGCTTCCAGTGCCTTCAGTTCTGTAAATAAAAGTATTTGTAAACAAATGCACTTTACCTTGGGAGTTTATAATTCAAACACCAAGTTCTTGGAAACTAACTGGAGACCCCTAAAGCAAGAATGTAGAGCTTTTTTATAAGCAAAAAAAGAGTGCTAAATCAAGAAAGCAGTACAAATGGTGGGGAAAAAACTGAACAGTAAAACTGAATTGAAGTGACTAGGATACAGTACTTTTTGTCAGTTCACTGACATTCAGTTTTTTTAGGAACTGAACATATATATTAAGAAGAATGTTTGGATTGAACCAGGTTAATATAGACCTCTGGAGACATTTTTCTCCTTAAATTATTCAGTGCTTTTTTTCTTTTGACTGTTAAATTCTTGATATGGGCAGGGAAAAGAAAAAAATAATTTCACATATTCATCAAATCTGCCTTTTAACATTTGTTGAAACTGTAATACAGTGACCCATTGAAAGTTGTGGAGTTTTGATAATCCAAAACAAACTCTGAATTCATTCAGCCAGAACACTGCTGAGGCCACCACAAGCCTGGCCCTGGTATAATTACAATAGTGTCTTTGTAATCAGTCTTGGAGTCTCCCAGTTGATTCAACTGGAACAAATTGTCAGAATAAAAATAAGTCAGATGTACCACAGTCATACACTTACTACATTAATTTTTCCTCTCACACCTGTTTTGCTAGTATATTCTGGGAATAGCTGTTGCTACTAGGAGGATATTTATTCTAAATAACAGCAGCTCAAGCAGCAAAACATCTGGATTTCCTACAGCATCAGAAAGACAAGTAACCTAACTAAATCCTTGTGCATATATGTATGTCCCATCCACCTGAAGCTTTAATGGTGGTCTCTGTTTCAGCCACTTTTCTGCATACAAGTGGGGGTGAGAAGTTTTCCAGTCCATAGGGTATGAAGGAAAACTACATACCCTGAATACTCTAACTGAAGTGGGAAAAAAAAGGCTTAATATTTATTTTCTCCATCTAATGACTTGGGGACTACAACAGTTTCCAGAATGCTGGAGTTCACACTTCTGGAGCTGTAAAAATGATTGGTTCACAGACTTACTGAAAAATGAGATGCTTGCTTACTAAGATACACTGTGCATAGCTATAATCACATTTTTTAAACTGTTAATAAGTCCATAAAGTTAATAAAGAACTAAAGCAGTTTAGTTCTTCCAATCTCTGCTACCTGTTTGGCAGCTCCCTGCTACAGCAGAGCAATAGTTTAACTCTCAGCTGGGGGAAACTGGGGAAGAGGTTAGTTGTAGGAGAAACGTGAATGAAAAACATGGAAAAAGGACACGACTAGTCAGCTGTTAGTGCCAGAGAAAGCAACTAGAAACTTACAGTGATGAGCTCCACCATGCAAGAATCTGCTCTTCCACTCCTGTTTATACCCAAGCATTGACTTTAATAAAGTGCTGACTGTGAACTGGTTTCTCTAAAGGAAGAGAAGCCAAGCCACCTAGAAGAGAGAGTACAGGCAAGAAGGCAGGGAGATTACAGAAGCAAGGAAAATTTCAACTGTGTTTAAGGTTGCAATGTGATGCTGAGTCATACCCTGTAGTCATAACCTTAAAGCAAGTATCTGTCCTCTTGATCTACTGTTAAAAAGCAGAAGTTAATTTTTTTGTAAACATAACAATCTATAGCAAGTTAACAGTTTTTCTAAAAAGCAGCTGTGAAAAAAAAGCCAGCCTTTTTTGCTTGATGATTTTCTTCCCAGGTCTTCATGAAAGACAGCAATCTTTTTCCTTTTGACATAATAGTTAAGTCAGGAGTTCAAGTATGAACATACTGACAATATGCTCACATGTAAAAGCATCACAATGGCTTTTTTCAGTGTCATACTTTTGAGTTCTAACATCATAATATTCACTTGTGATTTCCTGGAGCCCTTGAGATGTACTTACATTGATTGCTGGATGGCACAAGTTGTTTTTAAGCACATCACAGGCTCTTAAAGTTCAAACCAGCAACCCCTTGTCTGTTTATAAATCAGTTTATAAGCGCCCCTATGGGAATGGGAAGGACAGACAACTGCATGCAGTTTACCTTCAGCCTTCACTTAACTTGAGACATAGTTAACACCTCACCATCTGCATTCTTCCTTTAGGAAGAAGGGTAACATTTCATTAGCAGAGCTTTGTACTGACAAAACTTTCCAGCCTCAATCAGGCCCAAGCTCAGAACTGCTTGTTACTTATCACGCACCGTATTTTAACAAGGGTCTCTAATTCCTTCCAGGAGGCTGAGTGGTACACTGCCCTCTCCCTGCCCTCTGCAGTCACTTGACTCATAGCACTGCTGCTGCCTCCCATCAAGAGGGAACTCAGCTGGAGAGAACAAAGTCTTAGATTTTACAAAGCTCTATCTCTATCTGAACAAACGTGTAGAGAATAAAGGATACAACTTTAGACAGCCTTCATACAGCAAAGCTTCCCAAACAGAGTTGAGAATCTTTCAGTAAAATCAGCTGATCACTTCATACTGTTTTATTGTATTGCTACTCCCATTACTTCTGCTCCATGTTTTGATAACTAGCCAAGTTATCAACAGGTCCCAGCATTCACATTTTGTACATCACCAGTGTATACCAATGTACGTAGAGTGAACTTCACAATACTGACAAGTTTCCTTCCCACTTTAAACCAATCACTAAGAAAACTGACAAAAGAGATTAAAATCTTCAGCACATCTTATCAGAAATATACGTATATAAGCTATATTAACACATGCATCTGGATAATACTGAAGTAGCCTGGGAAACAGCATGTATGTTATTCACCGAGTGGCACAATGATTAATCTATTTCCTTCCTTCCCATTTTCCATGCCCTCTTACGCTCCTTGCTCTTTTGCGAATTTGTCTTGGTGATGGAGGAAGAAAGAGGGATGTGGATGGAGGATGGGGTGATGCAGGGAGAGCTGCATCTGGAGGTAAAGGTGACAGCACAGACCAAGGCCAGACAGTTTATAGCCACCAAGAACTGCCAAACCCACCCTGATGCTTCTCAGGTGGGACACCAGGAAGAGCTCAACACCCTCCAGCCAAAAGAATGGAATGGGAAGTGAGGCAGAAGACCATGGCTTCTGAGAGGACTTGAGCACAACTACACCAGGACAGGATGCACTAAGCAGCACCTGACAAGGTAAAGTGTGCTTTACTCCAGGCCTGTACAAAACCTTCTCAGCAACTGCCTTGCACTTGTCTTGCCTGCCCTGTCCCAAGGGCTCCCTTACAGGGAGATCATCATCAAAGACATGTCATGGAAATCTCTCATAGAAAAAAATTAAAAAATAAAACTATAAATCTGGGTCTGGCACTCCAGGCACCCTCCTGGATCACTCATTGCACTGGAACATCAGTCTGGTGGTCACAGCGCTCATGTCATCGTCCTACAGGAGACTGTTTGAATAAAAGGTCTTTACACATTATGTACAGGTAATGACTCCACTCATATCAAAGAATGTTTTCTCTGCCATCTGCAGCTATTTTCTGTTCCAGCCTAGAGAGTTCAAAGGAGGCAAAATAAGACCTGGGCAGGATATTTGAAGTGCTGTAGATGTGGTTTAGTAACATATCTAGGTATGAGGTAACCATCAGAACCTGAACTGTAAATATGTGAACCTAGCTGGAAATGCACACAAACGCTTTTTACTTAAGGCATTTTCACTGGGAGGGAAACCTTAGTGACTTTAATGATTTTATTCCTGATCATTATTATCTTTCTTAAGTTTCCCTTATCTGTTCAAACCACAGGTTTCAAATACTGCTGTAATTGAGCTCAGTGGGAAAGCTTAAATGATTTTTCATTATATTAGGTAAGCGGCTTGATAAAACGTAACAGCAAATGGACTGCATAAGCAGTTTTGCAGTGCCATGGAGACCACCCTTCTGGTTAGCTAAGAGACTGGGGAAAGTAAGTCTTGGAAATTCATCTTACTTGACATGCTACAATAATTTGATATTAAAAGCACTGATCATAAGCTCATTATTTTATGCAATTACTGCCCATTATGCTCAGACAATGATTCAGTAGTGCCCTGCGATAAATCCCAAGACTCAAGAGCAACCCTATTTAAGATTACTTTTATTTCAATTAAGGAATCTACTTGAGCCAAAATCCTTTTTTTTTTTTTTAAAGGATCCCTAAATTCATTAAGAGTTCCTGTAAACCCATTGATAATGAACCTCTAGTCATGGACCCATGGAAAATTTCAATCTGAAATACAGTTAATTCAGCTTGAAATATAATTCATAGAAAATACACTGTCACAGTAGAAATTGTGAGCAAGTTCTACACCACACCTATTTCTTTATTGAAAGTTACTAGACTTACATATTTTCGTCTTGAATTATGTCACACGTTGCCATTTCATCCCCCACAAGAAAGGTCTGGTTTATATCCTAACCTATGATAAAATTACTACAAATGTCTGGATGCTGAAAGACTTTTCCTTATCTTGTTAACACATCCAAGGAAACACATCCCATGTATACCACTGACATGGCAAGACCAGAGAACTGTTGTCAGTCGTGTGATTTGACTGATATTTCCCATAGCGTGGTAAAGAAGATATCTAGATATTCACATCTAGTCTTTCTTCCTGCAAAGGCACAGTGGTGCATTGCTGCTTAACCTCTGTCTTATCAAACAGGAAATCAGAAACCAGAGTGATGTTATACTAAAAAGGAAAAGGCTCACAATGTATGTTCAGTATTAGAAATCAAGACTCTAAAGCCATATTACGTTTGAATTGCTTAGTGACAGTGCTGTCCTCTCAACAAGTCTCATCAAAAGGGATGAACCCCAAGCTATACACCTAATACCACTATTACCCATAGTGTGTTTCTGTGTTTCATCAGTGTCATTGCCACATCTGCAGTGGGACCTGAGTAATTACTTTAGGTGAACTGGGTACCTGTGGCACAATGAGGATCAGGACAAGCCAAATTAATGGAGTACACCCAGTTCCACTGGGTGTCCATGGGAGGTTAACTCCAAACCAGAAAACTCAAGCCCTGTGACAGCCTCACTGCAAAAGCAGCATTTGCTATCAATGTTTAGTTCCAACTTCCCCATTTCGCAGGAGTTAACTGTGAAGGGGAATAGATGATCGAGTCTTCTATGCATTCTTAGTACAAAATGACATTGAGAGATAGCTGTTTGGATACTGATGACTTGGTTATTTCAGATGATTAGAACACAGTGCCATAGGATAAATGGGGATGATGTTAGGAAAACATTGGTTGTTGTTCTATCTGAAGGTTGCTAGGCATGATAAAATTCTAACAGACAATCAATATAGCTACTTGATACCAATATCTTCAATCATCACACCAGGGGATGCTTTTCAGAAGAAACAGCCAAACCCGTAACATGAGTTCAGAAGAACTCATTTTTCAATAGGTCAGGGAACTCTTCTCTGTAATCTTGCTGAAATAACTGACCACTTCCTTGTGAAGCATTACAATTAAGACCAACTGCAGTTGCTGTCTTGCAAATGAACTATTTTTCTCTCATATAGTCTTAATTTTATACATGTCAGCATATCAGGCAGGGGAATACTTTCAAAGTGGTAACTGTAATCTAATAGCACAGACTACATCCCAGACGCTACTTTTAGAATTCATTTTAAGACTTTTTGATACTAAGGTGACAGTACTATACTTCAAGTCATCTGAAGCGAGCAAAATTATCTTCTCTTATCTGTCCACATGCTTCTGTTCAAAGTGTCTCTACTTGCTTTCAGCAGAAAGCCTTGAAGAATGGGATGGCTTCTCAAGTGATCTCTTGAAATACTGAAGTAGTTTTTATAACATATTGTATGACAAGTTTATTATGACAACGTTTACAGCTTTTTTTAGCACGGATTGTCATGATAGAAGTTTTATGAATATCAAGAAATGCTCTTAAGAGAAAGGTCCAATCTGTGTTCTGCTCTGAAGCCTAGCACTGATCCCATTCAGCTGGTAGACAGTGTCAAAGTCAGACAGGACTTACTGTGAACAGCTTAAGGTTCAAACATGAGTAGTAAAAAATGCCAATGCCTTGAGTGGGAAAGAGAACTGCTTACTGAAGGATAATCTGTGCACACTTCAGAAAACATTTAGGGCAGTTTTGAACCTTCAAAGTGTTGTGACACTAAAACTGATTTACTAAAGCAGATTCTTGCTGTCAGTTTGTGTGAGTGACAAAAATCAGTTGCACATTTTAGGGGATGATTCAGACCTTAGAAAGGATGCTGCATCTCTTACTTTTCAGTGTGTTTTGCTCTAGGAAATACTTACAGTTCCAAGGTCAATAATGAAACAATCTCCTTTGTTAAAGCTGGTCCAAGCCAGGGGGACTTCTGTGGCTCTTACAACTCTCCGGCCCTTGATATGCAGAAGCCTCTGAGCACTCAGGTCATTAGTAACAACATGATTAAATCCAGAAGCAACACCACCTGCCTGAATAAAACAAAACAACAAAGCAGCAAGCTTTATTTTAGTTTGATTTCTCAAATTTACTGTTTTGCTACAGCTGAGGAGCTAGCAGGGCTAAAACATAGTTTATGCAGCAAGAGGTCAGCCAAAATAATATACTGTTTAACAGTGCTGGCCACAGACCAGACAGACTTGGGGAACACTGCTGCTGCTGAACTCTCAGGTGTGAGCCTTTGAGGAAGAAGATGTCACTCCACTTCAAAAGATTTTCAGGGAAAGCACATTCCTGCATCATCCAGATAAGGTAATGCTGAACCACACTGTTAGGACGAAAGCCAGTAGGTTATCAAATAAGAACTGAAGGAAAGCAGAGGGATATGCAGCTTCTGTACAAGTTTTCACGGCTTCCTTAAATTCAATAGGTCTGGGTGTTTTAGTGCCTGGTTATGTGTAGAGGGAGGAGGCATTCCACAGCAGCTCTGTGATTTTCTGAAAAGAATATTTGCAACTTAAGAGGCAAGCTAGCAAAGAGCACCAAACTTGGGTAGGCGAGACCAAACTATTGATTTACAATCTATAAAGTGTAAATTTAAGCCTAACTTATTTCTGTAAACTGGCTTGTGAGGCAGTGTTCTCCACTCCTCCACAAGAGCCAGACCATGGGTTGGAATAGAAAGTGTCTCTTGAAATTACAAAGAAAAAAAATTATGTAAATGAGTGGGCAGGTCACTGTCAAACTCTTATGCAAGCAGAGTTAAAAGCTTCAAATTGGTTGTGTAGACAAACCTCCACAATGGGAAAAAGATTCACTGAGCGATAGCTCCCAGAGCTCCTGCTAGAAGGAGACTGTCAGGACATGCATTACTTCATTCTTAAACACAGATGTCTCAAAAAATTTCCTTCCAAAGATTCTGCTTCTGGAAGTGGCACAACAAGGAGACTGACACTACAGCTTTTTAAAATCTTTTAAAAGTTTAATGAAAAGTATTTGGGAGTTTCTTTACCTACCTCAAAGAAAAAAATTGCAGTAGGACTGCAAAAGCACCATTTTTAGGCTAAAATGAGGTTTTGGTCTTTTCCACTCTGCTCGTGTTTTTAACCACTTAAGCACACTGGATTCTGCATTTGAACAAAATGATTCAGTCTACAACCTAAAATGGTTTCTGTGAAATTTGTTGCCTCCCAAACACAGAGAGTCCCTATGGTGAGCACCCTTAGGCACACAAGTATGAAATCTCAGGATAGCTTGATGGGGGCGGGAGGAAAGGAGGGGTGGGGGGGAAATCACTGGGAAAGCTGCTGCTTTCTGTGCAAGTACTGGGACTTCAGTAGTTCAGATCTGAAACCACTAAAAATTAAGAAACAATTTTAAAACTTTCAGTAACAGATACAAAGCAAAAGATTTGTTTTTACTTGGAAGACAGTATTACATACATTTTTAGAATATATTTTGACAGCTGGCACTTTACCTTGTATTTAATTCCTCCTTTGAAGTAGCCCACAAACTCAGTAGACTCATATCCTTGAATTTCTCTACTCTGCACAGGCTTTCCTCCTAAATAGTCATCCATTTGAACAGCAAAGATAGCTGCAGCTGTGCTTTCATCCTGGGTACATTCTTTCCCTGAAATAATATGAAATATTATGTCTATAAAGCACTAATGTAACTTTGAATTCTGCTGGAGAAGTTGTTTCTGTGAGAATCAGGCACTGCCTTCAGCAGGTTGTAGAGCCCTTGTATGTTGCAACAAAACTCTACATCATAACCTTTTTCACCAGCAAATGCATGATCATCCAGACCATTTCTTAACTACTTGTACAACTGCCTTCATAAGCAAAAAAAAAAGAAAGATGGCCAGGTTTATCTTCTCTCAGTCCCTTTGAACAAGAGAATATTTTAATTACGTTTAGCATGGCTAGTGTCTGCAGTAACGATTTTTGGACTTTGAGTTGAAGTGCAAAGACTAAGGAAGGTCATGTTAAAGGACTGATTAGATGGCAAACCATATATTTATGCTAAAAGCAACTCGCCAAGCCATAAAGTTAAAATAATTCAGAAGCAGTCCTCTGGACACTACAATCAAGCAATGGGCATTTTGTTTAGATATCTTTTATTAGATCACCTGGTACAGCTGGCAGAAAGAAAAGCAGCTTTGGGGCTCAGATATTTACTTCATGAGGTCACACATTGTTTTGTACCTTCCAAAGATTAGCCTCTTCTCAGGAATGTGGTAAAATGGGCTCCTTAACTAGTGTGTTGATGGCCTAATCACACTGCAAAGCAGGTTGTATATTAAAACAAAACTTGTAGCATGGGCCCATACAGTTTTGATGAACCTTTTCAGCAGTTTTGATTGTTTCAAGAGCAGTGCAAGTAGTAATGAGTCTCAAAAAAATAGCTTCTCAAGAACTTTTGAAGAGTGAGGAAAGGCAAGGTTTGATGTTTGGTTTTTATTTGTTCTTTCTAAATAAGAGGAAGAAGCTGGTATACAAGCAACAGTTCTCAAGGGCAGCTTCTCACTTGCATTAACTATTTCTTTGCTTCTAGATGACTGAGTGGAAAAATAGCACAGAGCTCCAGGCAGCCCGGACAGAGATACCTCTCTCAGGCTGTGGGAGAATGGCAAGTGTGTAATGGGGTGTAATGAGTCATTGTTGTCACAGGAAGCCTGTCAGTAAGGCATTAGGAAAGAATAAAGCCTGGGGAAGGGAGGACAGGGATGCCTAAGTGGATCACCAAGCTAGCTCCTCATAGGGAGAATAAATATGCTATTCACAGCCCAGCAGTGCAAATGCCACAAGACAACTCTTCACTGCCCCCCAACAACTGTGCTTCTCTGAGGAACAGTGCCACCACTGCCACCACCACAGCTTCTGTGGGGACACAGGTGCAATAGAAGCCTCCAGGAAGCAGCAAGGATGAAACAGGGAAGGGATCCAAAGAATAATGGAGACAGGGGGAAGAGAAAAGCATGACGCCTTACCCAAAATGGTAAAAAATGAAATTACTGAAAGGGGATAACACAAGAAGCTCTGAAAAAAATATCCCCATCACTCAAGTGACAGAAGAATTTGCTATGTGACAATACACTTTCTTAGAACTGGGTACTTCCTTAAAGTTGGTGGCAAAGTTTTGTTTGCTTTTTGGTTTGTTATTTTTTTTTTTATAGGGTTAGTCATGCCCATTAGGACTAGATCCTTCAGATTTATTGCTTGTAATTACACAACAGGGTTCAGGGTTGAAGAAAATTGGTTTTGGAACAATGTTAGAGATAAGAACTACCACCAGGCTCAGTCTCATAGCTGCTGTGCAGTAAAATAGTCAGTGAAAACCTATTTAAAAAAGTGAGCATCAATCCAAGTGTAGGTCATTCAAGCTGTATGGAAAACAGATTTACCTTATAGTTTGAGGCACAAAAAAACTATAAATAAGCCAGAATACATAGGACAGACTGGATAAGTCTTATCACCTAATCTCTGGGGACAAGGGTTAAAAAATAGTTAAAAATCCCATGCATGATTTTATTAAAGATATTAAGTGGGCTATAGCCAGTCTTACTCCCACAAGTAGCTTCATAGCGCCATTTCCACTAGTTCTAGTTTCAAGTCAAGACAGCTCCCTTCAGATAAGTTTAGCTGCTAAGATATCCCTCAAGTGCCAGTGCAGACGTCCAAATCAGGATCTCTAAGCAAAGGTAAAAATGGATACAGCTACCATGACAGATCCATATTGATTGCTTGGCCATGCCAACATCATTGCAGCACCTGAGTTGGCTTGTTCAGAAACTACCTGACCTGGACAGCACTTCACCATATGTGAGATATCTGGTAAAACATTGGCTTTCTCACAGGAAGCTTCAAGCCAATGGAACAACTGTGATAGTGGGAACAAAGGCAGGCCCAGAACCTCAGAGTAACCAGTGATGGTTAGCTTAGATGCCCAGAAAAGCATTGCTGCCCTTAGGCATGGTTTTAGGATACTCGGGGATAAGTTTTACTAAGCAAAAAGCTGTGAAGGGGACTGTTAGGTAAGTCAAGTTGCATAATGTTTGAAATCCTTTCCTAAAACTGACCCTTCTATTGTAATATTGGCCACCCATGTCTGAACTTTATACTAAAATAGTTGGCGTAATAGAACGATTTGAGTAAAAAGTTTAAGTATTAGGTGACAAAAATCAGATTAAACAAGGATTTGTGGTCCCCTAGGACTCTGGTCTCAGGTAGTAATGAGATACATTTGGTGAAGAGATTCTGTAATTTGCTTTCTTTGGAAGTTCTTTTCCTAATTAGTTATTATTAGTTAATTCCAAATTCTCAAAACTTTTTTCTTTTGTAAATTCACATTTAGTGTTGGTAAGGACAAAGTACCATGCAGGCTGTAGTTTCACAGCTGACGGACAGAAAAGTTGTGAAGTAATCCTCCCTCAGAGATTACTGTATGTTTCACCAGGAGTAAAAGAAAGTCAGGTGCCTCCCTGCCCTCCATGGTCTTTAAAAAAGGCTCTCTCACTGTACACATTCCAGCGAAAATATTTCCCCTGTATAGCTTTCGTATATTGTTGTAAATAGGTATGGAAAGCTGTACATTTATCAAGTTCTTTAGCAACAACTTTAGTTTTATTAACCAAGAAAGACAAAGTTTAGCAACTTCAGAGAGACAGTTCATTCATCAATAGTTTTTCATACTGAACTACATTAATAGAGAGAATGTTGAAGATAAAGCTTGCATTGCACTGAGTTAAAAAAAGTAAAACCCACACTAATGCTAGGATACAGTGCTAGTAAAGACTCTAACTTGCAAAGTGAAGGGGCAGAGATTTAGCATCCAAATTGTAACAAGTTGTAACCAGCGATTCTGCATATTAGTGGCATCTGTCTACATTTTAGTTTTCTGAAGAAATACTTTGGAAACTTGTTCACCTCTGTTTAAAGAGAAGTCAAAGCTGAAGAGCAGGCCTGGGCTGTTAAAAACATACACAGAGATAAAAGCTGGAGATGGATGAGGGAGAAGAGCTATTCTGAGAGTGTAGGGTGTACCTTGGGAAAGCTAACCCATCACTCACCTCCTGGCTGTTTACATCCTGCCCAGGTGTGAGAATTTGTACAGTTTGGTCACTTTAACCCTAGGATGCCAGCCACAGCACAAGACTGCATCAAGGTCACAGATCACCCTCCCATAGTCTAGACCTCCTTCTAGCCCCATGGGTATACCCTATGCAAGCAAGGTATTAGGAGGACTTTTACCACTATATAATATGAAAATTCAATGGTCTGCTTTTATTATGAATTGGGGATCTTTTTTGGTAAAGTCAGAATCTGCTCAGGCTCAAAGCCACCACATGAGACCACAATAACACACCACATGACAGTCAGGGGTAGTGACAGTGTCACCAAATGGCAAGTCCCTTGTTAAGTATCAAAGTCCAAAGTATGCAGGGTTTCCATCAATCTCATTTCACAAGAGTTCTTTCCATCCCAAAGTCTGACTGTAATGACTGCTGTTACTGTTCAGAGACTGCTTATGACTTTCTTCAGAAAAACCCTACTGAGGTCTTACTGGTCCACAGGTTATAAAACCTTTGCTCATGAGAGATAAGTTTGGTGTATGTAACAGTAGTGAGAATCAGTCAGCAAAAAATACCAAAATTATTTCAACTCCTACTCTGAATGTGCTGCCTTTCCCCATACACCATGTATGAAGTCCTGATCTCCTGTTATTAAACTTGCATCGGTGTTTGAGCACCTCCGCCCCAATACTAGAATATCTTGCATGCAGAAAGGGATTTCCCAGCAGTTCAGCACTCTGCTGCCAACCTGCCAGTTGCATAAGAACAATGTGTGCCCTGAGTACCTGAAGCTATTTACAGTATCTGGATATCACCCCATCAGCATGAGATGTGCATCAGCACATACAACTAAAGGTCTTTGGCCAACAGCAAAGAGGTTTTAATTAGTGAAAATATCAGTCACTGTTTTTATTTCACTTCCAGTTGCAAAAATCTTCACATCATTCTCTAGGAAGTGTCTAATATACCTTAACTACTACATAAGTAGTTCTAACTTCATTAACAAAGGTCTAAATAGCCAAACCCTGCTATTAACTAGCCGTGCTGTTGACATAAGAACATCTCCCAGAAATTCGGTTATACTGCCATCTGTGATTATACTCATCAGAGACAGACACTATCCCACATGCCAGCTGGATAACTCATAACACATGCAAAACTAAACAAGCTTCAAACATTTAGGCAAGAACAATCCCAGCTTTATCTGCTATTCTTTTTCAATGCGTCCAAAAGTACAATGAGAACCACAGCAACTCAAACACATTAATGTTAATGCACATTGACCTGTCTTTATGTGCATTCACCGAGATAATTGCCTACAAACACAAACCTTGTGATGGTGAAACAAGAACAAAGTAATAGATCTCAGGCAGCTACACAGCAACCACTATGGTCAGATGACTTGGTGACCAGGCAAGGACGTCTCAAGAAAGCTCCAAAAGATGAGGAAGTCACCTAAAATGCATCCTTATGTCAGACTCCTGTTTTACTGTAAACACTCTACTAGTCAAGGCTGAAGGCAAAAGACATCGGTCCAATTCAAGTGTTCCCATTTGCTTCAGGAAGGGCTTCACTAGGCTGTCAGACTGATATTAAAGAGGTTTTACAGAAAACCTGGTGACTTTGCCTCCAACTTCTGTATCACCAGAAAGCAAAGTTAGTCTAGCTGAAAAAGGCAACATCTGGACACAAAACAGTGCAAGAATGCCACAAGGAGATGACAGATGACATTTTGGTCCTAGGGGAAACAAAGGCAAGAAAACTCTTCATCTGAATGACAGCAGGATTTCACTTGCAAATCTTGGTTGGATGCAGCCAAGACTTGATTTTAACCCTTCACCGCTTTTCCAAACTAACATCACAAAGCAAGCAAGTATTCACCTTTCTGTCATACCCCACCTTCGCATCCCCAGACCCCCTCTGCACCACCGCATCAGAAGTGGCAAGGCTTGGCATCGTCCAGATGCTTGGCCACAGCCCTACTACTCTTATTAAGTGCCTCAACTCGGAGGCTTCACGCATGCAGTACTTCTGAAAAGGGAAGGGGCGGGGGGGAAAAAAATCTGCTCCCGATTCCCTTTGGAACCCAGCAAGAAACTTCAGGAAGAGCCCGGGCACACACTGCCGGCCGGCGCTGCCCCCCGGCCCCGAGCCCCCCTCTGCCTACCGAGCCAGTAGTGGAGGCGGTAGGTGGCGGCGGTGGGGCGGCGGACGGTGTGCAGCACCAGGTAGGCGTCCCCCACGAAGAAGTCGCCGTGGTGGCTTTGGGGCACCGGCACCAGCTCCAGCCGCTCGACCCGCCACACCTGCAGCCCGCTCTGCTGCCCGGCTTCAGCGAAGGCAGGCGGGGGCCGATCCGGGGCCATGGTGGCGAGCAAAGATACAGCACTGCCGGCTCGCCCGCATCGCCTTTATAGAGCTCCGGCCCGGCCCCCCAGGCGGAGCGGGGCCGGCCCCGCCCGGCAGCCGGAGCCCGGCGAGGGGAGCCGCCGGTCCCCGCGGGGCAGCGGGATGCGCCGTCCCGCCCCGGCTCCCACCGGCGGCCCCGGTGCAGGCTGGCTGAGGTTTTGTTTATTTCTTCGTTTCTAACACGCTGTTACGGTTTGAGAAACCCACAACAACTTACTGTCGTTTAGACAATTACTCCATCGCTCCTCTGACTCCTCCCCACCCGGGAAGGGGAATCGGGGAAAAACAAGGAAACACGAGGGTTGAAATATGTATAGATTTATTAGGATAGGACCAAATAATTCACATTAATAATACTAAACAACCAGTATTGATCCCGATACCAATATAAAATATACAAGGATTATACTCAACCCATTCTATCAGCAAGAAGCTGTGCACTCCCAGCAGGGGACAGCAAATGTGGGACACTGCGAGCACTGTGGCTTCAGGAGGAAGGGAAGGGCTCAGGGGCAAGAAGTTCTCTGGACCACCGCCATCAAGGGGAGAGAGAGAGAGCACTTGGCAGCAAACTTTCTAATTTATATTGAATGTGACGTTCATGGTATGAAATAACCCTGTGGCCAGATTGGGTCTCGCCTGCGTCTCACTCCTCCTCATCCTGGCAGCTGGCAAGCACAAAACCACCGAGATCTTGAAACCCACACAGCATAGCTGGCTATAAAGTAAATATTTTCACAAATTTAGACACTGAAGTCTTCTAAAAGTGCAGTTTTCCCGAGCATTAGAA
Source organism: Stercorarius parasiticus (assembly GCA_013396915.1). NCBI lineage: Eukaryota > Metazoa > Chordata > Aves > Charadriiformes > Stercorariidae > Stercorarius > Stercorarius parasiticus. The sequence continues at coordinate 773,605 of VWZL01001810.1, forward strand.
GAGAAATTAGTCCTGTCTCGCTCAAATCAGGACACACGCCTACAAAACTCACCCAGCACATCTTTTCTTTCTGTGCCCCAGAGCCGGTGCAGAGGTGTTATTAAAAAATCAGCCTTCCTTGCTGCAAATGGATCATTTTTCTCTATTCTAAAATGAGAAGGAAAAAAAAAGAAGTTAAGAAAGCAAAGCACAACCAGCCTAATTCAGTAGCTGTGGGTGTTAATCATGCTGTGCATTTTGCCTATATAATTATCACATCTGCCTTGTTTTTGTAAGCTCTTCATATCAGAATACAAAGAGTTTTTAGAGCTTGCACTTGCTGCTGGGCTCTTTTTTTTACCCCAGGTTGGAATGGCAGAGCACAACTCTCATTCTCCATCCAGTAATTTCAGTCTGTTTGTCCAATACTGCCAGAAATCTTTTTGTAGGGGGAAAATTCTTGTATCTTTTTGAAGATTCCAGAGGAAGCTCAGAATTTGTATAAATTTCCCTTTCTCAGAAAATGTAAAGCATTGTGCTGGTGTTTTTCCAACATCGTGCAACAACAACCCAAAAAGGTTAAATTTACTTCCTACTTGTCCTTTGTTGGTACATCATCCTGACATGTCATTACAACATGAAAATTATAGCAAATCACTGCTTTCATCTGATATTGTAGGAGGTAGGTTAATCTGTATAGGATACAGATAGGTACAGCTCAAGCTGTCTATATATTTCAGAGAGGGTTGTGTTTAGGTCCATTATCTTATTCACCTGGATTAATTTCGAGGCTCATGATTTCCCCACTAGTTTGTTTCAGCAAGTTAATACAAGCAGAGTGCAAGTATCCACCTGCGGGTGGATCGGGGCTACCTCAAGAAGGAGGGAGAGGCACTGCTAAATGCAACAGATGGAGAGCATCTTCTCTGGTAAAAACTTAAAAAAAGCACCACATCTAAGAAATCCTTTTAACTATCTTCCCTGCCTTCTTTTTATACTGTCTGGTGTACAGTTTAGCTATTGAGGGGAAAGATGCCGTTCTACCACCACTTCCCATTTTGGTGAGCACCCTGTCATCAGCTTGCCAGACAGAGGCGTACAGGTACCCTAAACTCTACCCTCACTGTTTAAAAAAGGAACCTGCGGGTGCTCTGCTTTGTCCAAGATCCATCTGAACATGTTACAGCTCACCTTCACCAGTTCACGGCCAAGCATTTTATCCTTCATCCCTCAGCCAGGGCTGAGGACTTGATGAGGCTGAGCCTGCTTGATAAAGCACTATGCCTCCTGGATGAAATACTTTTCAGATTGTTCACCATGTGAAGAAGAAGAAAAAAGTTTAGGAAGAGCAGCCAAAACATTACAGCAGTTCCAGTTTCAATAAGGTATCAGATGTTCCAGTTTCAATATGGTATCAGATGTTCCAAAATGGTATCAGATGTTTCAAAATATTCGTAAGTGATTTCTTGGAATTACCCTCCCAGTAAAAGTGTTCTTTTCACTTTTACTTTTACTCACTTAATTACACCAAGCAGTTTTTCTTTCTCTCATTGCATGCCTTTTTGCACTCTTGTGCATTAGTTAGTGCGGGTAGAACTTACCACATACTCTATAATTGTATGGATTTACTATTTCTTCTGAAGTTGGCAAGTAGCACCCACTTTGGATTGTGCTGGGTTTTGCCCATACATGAGCTCAAACCATCACGGTGTTATGCAGCCTCATGTCTCCTACCTGTTCTGCCTGTCTTGCCAAGCTAAGAAGTTTTGTGCGCAGATTGCACAGGCCAGTTGAGTCAAATTACACCTCCTGATTCTAGCTTTAAATTTTCAATCAACAGGCCAAATACTACTCTCAGCTGTATCCCTGTTTCTGTCCTGAGATGCACACTAATGCTATTTGTTTAGCATTGACCATGCCCAGTATCACACACCAACGGACAAAGGTTAAAGACACAAGAACAGTTTAATTGTTTTGTCTTGGAGTCTGTGGCACTACTCAGACACAAAAGATGTTAGTACTGACAGCAGAGTTTTCTCATGCCCAAGTTTGTTTTACTAGGACTACGTACTATGTAATCACTTACTGGCTGCCAGCAAAGAAGATCTTGGGTTGAAGTTTGTATAGTACATGCCAGGAGATTTGTTTGTACTCTTCAATATTAATTTTTGTCTGTTTGCAAATCTCGCTTTTGCAATCCACTCCTGTTGTGTATGTCTGTCTTGTTATGAAAGTTGCATTGTCTTTTGCCTTGATTCATTTCCATCTATTTTTTGTAGCAAAAATAAGCACTGACATTGTTAACATCACATAAATTTTCATAACATTTTAAATAATCAAAAACTTTCTAACATGCAGATTCAAGGTTAAATTTTGGAGAAAGAAAATTAGAAGTATCCTAGGATTTGCATATTCAGAAAGAATATTTAAAATTATTTTTTGTGTGGTTTTGCATGTTGTTTGATGTAGTAATCGAAGTGGAGAGGACTACAAAACAACATCGGTTTTGTGACTCAGAAGTCCCGGGTCAAATTGTAATCACTGCACTCATTAGAAATTGCACTAGAATGAAATTTCAGACTACCTTCACATTTCAAAGAATTCTGTTCTAATTTCCTGAAGATTATATTTTGCTAATAAACTATGTCTTCCTCAGAAGGATGGCAAAGGCCTACTGCTGTTTTAGCTTTGGAGCAACACAGAGAAATAGTTTTGCCTCACACCCTTTCCTCAGGGGGAGGTTGGATACAGCAGTTGGCTGCTGTTGCAGACCAGGAACACAGTCATAGAGTAAAGATGTAGATTTCTACCTGCCTCCCTGCCCTGTTTGAGGTATGGTCATCTTTAAATGCCTGCTTTTTTTCCAAGTTGCTGATAGGTCACACAGGAGTGTCAGAAGATGTTCCTGTTCCTCATCTAGTCCTTAAAACAGTAGAGATGCAAACTTGTATTGAGTCTAAAGCTTTGATATGAGTCAGAGAATTCAAGGACTTATGAAAAACTTTGCCATTTAGTTTTGCTAATATACTTCCAAAGTCTTTTTTTCGGTAATGATTAAGCGGTCATTTTCCCTTCAAGTATTGTCGTCATATACTGCATATATGCAGGGGGTGTGTGTGTATATGCGTATGAAAAACCAGAACACAATGTAGTAAGTTCTGATTTTTGTCCCAATCAGGGGTAAGTATTGCAACAAAACAAGGTGGTGTTTCCAGATGATATACACAAGGAACCCAAAAGGGCTTCCAGGAGCTGAGTTCCAGCATCTTTCCCAGGAGGAATAGCTTTCAGTATGTGTTGTTTAAATCTAAGGTTGAAGTCCTTCTACGAGGCTGATGCCCAGCATTGAATTAGAGTTTCAGGAACTAACAATGGAAGGAACAAAAAGGGAATATGAGGAGAGAATATTTTCAAATGTCACGAATGTTTTCCTTCTACGAAGCTTATTTCTTCTTCCCCACATATGCCAAATACCCTCATGAACTCTATGACCCTACCCCAACAATAGGATTACAGATGTTTAGTTTTTCCTCCAGTTTCACATTACAAAGTTTGCTGTACACAGAGTATGTGTGTCAAGAGTATGTGTGTCTTGTCCAAACAGTCACAGAGGTCAATCCGTGTTCTCATCTGTTCTGTTGCTGAATCAATAGTTATTTCAGATTTACACCAAATACAGTAAGACAGTTCACAGATCGGAGCTAAATTCTCGTTTCCAATATACTTCTAAAAAAAAAATAAATAAAAATCCACTTTTACTGTATGAGCAGAAGGATAATGAGACCAAACAGCTTTAAAAACTGAGTTATCAAAGCCAGGCTACAAAATTATTTTACCATTTGCTAATTCTCTCCATTCTTTCATGATCCCTCAAACCATCCTGCTTGGTAGCCCAGCTTCAACAAGAGAGCCTTTATCAAAGCCAAAAAGTGCTGAAGAAAGACCAAAACCTAGCTTTCCTCCTTACTGGCAAAGTTTGAGTCTTGAGGGTACCAGATGAGAGGTATGTAGAATCCCAGCCAGTCCCCTGACATAAAAGTAGTAAGTCCTCCTTAAAAGTAATAAGCCTCTCCTTCAAGAGAGGAATCTGGTTTTAATCCTCTTCAGTTCAGTGCAAATAAAGGGCGTTAGTGTGTAGCTTCGAGGCAGGTATCTGAAGCATAGAGAGGGTAGGATCACAGCTACACTATGTGCTCCACTTGGCAACTGGCTGGCTCCTACCTATGTCCTGCTCTGCTTCAAAGTGTACTAATTCACTAAAAAGCTGCTGAGATCTGCAAACCTGCTGGAGGCAGCTTCTAAAAGAGTTATCTTTTGGTAGCACATGTTCAAGATGGGGTCTTGATGTACAGAAAGATCTATTTTTAATCAAAGCTTAGTACTGATTCCTGTTTCAAAAGTATGAGACATACTTACTGGAAAAGGACCCAACTTCTACATTTTCTGATTAGCACTAGAAAGCACGGAGGTGCCTTGACATTAAAAGTTGTACTGTCAACATAACATTTATTTCAAAGTTGATTTCATAAATCTAAGTGACAAGGAAACACACGGAACAATATTTGGTTAGGTTTTTTGCCACTCATCTGGAACAAGTTTTTTTCATGAGAAAGTCTGAAGAACCCACATTTCATATCAACTCAAGTCTGATTAGCAAATCATGCAAGTCCCTCAGCCCTAGCCTCCAAGGAAAAAATTAAGCTTATGAGAATAAATACATTTCCTTAATGTTTTGTTTTAAGGAGTCTATTATTCTAGAGAAGGCATGTCCTCAGGGACACAAGTGTATTATCTTTGCAGAGCCTATTCTCCTGAATCCTATTCCAATTTGTTTGTCCACTGACAAATGGCAGATACCAGATAAAATAAAGTGTGAGGCAAAATGCATAATTGATGTGAGACAGTGAAGTGCGCGCATTATTTACACATCCTCAATCCTAGCTAGCATTAGGCATAGTTCCCAGAACAAATGAACCCTCTGGCTGTAAAAAGAGAGCTAATGTCTCATTTCCTTTGTCTCCCCTCATTTCCTTCATGTCAATAATCCTGTACATATTTGTGGTCCCAAACAGAACTACAGCATTCACTCCAGCATTCACTCCTTCCAGAATAAAACTGTTGAACAGCTACAAAGCACCCTTTAGCTTCTCCCCCAAATCAGTAGTTTAAGTACCTCATTTTCCTGGGTCTCCAGTTTATCCTGCTAACGTAAATCCCATCCCACCATCCTGGTGCATTGCTCTGAGGTCTCTGACACTGTCCTCTCCCATGTTTCCAAGGTCCTGAGCCTTCCTGACTAGATCTGTCTAGAAGCCAAACACAAATATTATCTCTATCCCAACCATTCTCCCTTCCTTGCTTTACATATATGACTTCTGAGAGTATATTTCTCTGATTTCTACTTTTAAAAATAAAATCCTGAACAGCACCAAAAAAGACTGGGGGATGCCCGCTCTTATGGGACCTACAATGTCGTGAAACTGTGATAAACTGTGTGGTCCTAGAAAAAACAAAAAAACACCACCCCAGCCCACAAAAAACCCAGATCAATAAAGTCAATAAATAAATTTGATAAATTTTGTGCTCTTTTTTCTTCAACGACACAGCGACACAGCAACACAGCACTATGCGCATAGACTGTGTGCTTGAAATTCCAGATCTGGAAGTCACTTAAGGCTTTGTCCAACTCTTCCTGGATTCAAGAGAAACTTTTTCCTTACTCAGTGCAAGGTAGCCAACATTGTGTGATTACACAGCTTTTGTGTGCTTGGGCTCAGGTTTGATACAGGGCATCCCAGCCAGCTTTTAGAGTCATGATCAGAGAGAAGGGTGTATATTGATAAATTATTTTAAAATACACCAGGCCGTTATATTCCATTTCCTTCTTTGCCTTTTCCACAAGGCCAGAAAATTTCTTCTGTTGGGAAAAGAAAAATCCCTTTGGTGTCCTTGGACTTTCTCTGTTTCTAGTTATTTTCGCTAGTAACACTGTGTGTTATTTATTTTCAAAGGCACATAACCATCAACAAGAGCAATTATCCTCTCAGGAAAACACGTACAGGAATGCATCTGTTTATGGGTCTGTGGTTTGACTTTCCACTGGCTGCCAGGTGATTGCAGTTTTCCTATCCATCTCTTGAGATGAACAGTCAAAGAATATCACCAGTACTTAGCTACTATCTCCTTCAACTATGTAGGAAGCAAGTGAAAATAAACTGCTTCTCTTTACAAAGTAAAAGTTGATAGGTGAAGAGTCAGCTGAGGAACATGCTATTACAGCTGAGTTTATTGTGCTAAGTATAATTTTAGTACAACATACATAACAGGAGCTTCCTTGTTTTATTTTTCCAGCTAAGAAAAGGTCTCTGTGGAGGAAAAGTAGCACTTCAATGTTTATAAAGCTTTATGTTTTAAACAGTCACAGAATAGACCTTGTGTGCTTCACGCACTGCCTGTTGGTTTGTAACTTGAGGAAATCCCACGGTACTAAAACTGAACTGGCTCTTTATTAAAAGAAGCATGTACAGGCGTCCTGCAGCAACAGCAGCCTTTCTGGCTGCGTGCATCCTGCTGCCTCCTCCGAGGCCCTCTCCCCACGGACCCCTACCCTGCTTCTCTCCAGTGTCCTCTGCTGCTTGTCCTTTGCCACAATGTGCACAAAATTCAGCCAGAACATTCCCAGCACTTCCTGAGCTGTTAGCAGGAGCTCAGCAGACGTTGCTGGCCAGGTAAAAGAGGGCCTTAGTCTTATCTAAATGAAAAGAGGCATCCCAGAACATTTTTCATTTGGGCTTCACTCTTTTATTTAGCACTGCACAGCTCTCCTACGTGTCTTTGTGGATGCAGTTAGTGCCTTTTTAAAAACAGTCCCTTATTTAAAACAAATTAATATTTTCTTCCTTATATGAATGAAACAGCACAGTGTTAGCTAAATGCAGTTGGGTTATTAAGGTAATAAAATTACCCTACTGCTATCACCATAACACATTATAACGATAAGTTATAATGCAATGCTCAAAGCAATGTTTAATGGAGCAGAGAAGTATCTGGCAGAAAATTATTCTTTGCATTTTTTCCAGTAGGTTAATTTTAATTGTGGTCAATACAAGTTTTTTTTCATTGCAAACAAATCTGCTCTCTTTACCAGCTTTTGCAGATCAGGTCTCAGAAAGATCATAATAAATTAATAATAATTCTTTAAACTTTAGATTGTTAGTCTATTGTTAGTCTGGTTGATTGTTTCATGTCTTTTTAAGATTTTGTTCCACAGGAAAGGCATAAAATTTGGTATTTCAAAGGCTTAGTGTGACAAGGGTATTAACACTTTCAGCACAACCACTATAATCCTGGGACTATTAACAGTACCTAAAATTTGCTGACCACCTGAGTACTCCATGTGTATGCACTTAATTTTTCACATGTATGGGTTTGCGATGGAGGGAGGATATAGAGAAGTGTCTTTTAGTTGAACTTTGGCATAAATTCATGGCAATAAATAATAAAGTTATAGAAATGTTGACAGAACTTAGATTGGGAGTCCTGTGTATAATTCAAACACTGATTTTAATCTGCGTGGTAATCATTCACAAGTAGGGTCTCCATTCAAGAAATCACAGGACAGACACATGGCTAAATCTAGCCCAATGTACAACAGCTTTAGAGATAACATTGAATTTGAAGGTGGCGGGAGGAGGTCCTGAACAGAGACCTTGAAATCTTTCTGTCTGTTTTATAATAAAGATGTAGGTTAAATTCTACACGTATGCAAAACAGCAGTATTGACTTTCAGAATCTACTCATTTGTCTTTATGGAGTAAGCATGTGTGGGTGGCAGATCTAAATATACTTTTGTGCAACACTTGCTTCTCCTAGTCTTTCATGAGTTCACGGTATTTACAGTTAACCGATAAGTCTGCTTCTTCCTTTTAGCATTTCAGAAAGTATCCAAATTTACTCTCTGCATTTATAGAAGATGTAGAGGTTTTTATAAAGTGATTGTAAAGGAACAATCCAATAGTGCTGCCTAGAACAAAAGAATTCACCTCTGTAAGCCTGTTCCAAAATACAGCAGTCGATGTAAAAATAGGGATTGACTGGAACAGATTTTAGATCAGCGACACTTTTGGTAATGGATACTGGTCATTTCTTGTACGCTGGGCTAAGAGGTGTCCACGCTGCCGTTGACTGTGTGCCCAAATGGCTGACAGATCAGCCTGAACAGCAGACATCTCTGAGGGGGGATCTCAGGCCTCTTTGGACCCTGAAAGAACTCGGGTTTGCAACAGAGGGACGAGGAGATGTTAAGCTGGGGCCAGTGTGAAGAGCTGCCACAGCACTCTGCTCAGGTGCTGCACTTCTTCCATGTGTATCTACAAACCATTGCCATGGGCAATGGTACACAGAGACATAGCAAAAGGCCGGTGACCCTGTACTCCTGCTGGACTCTGCTGGATGCTGGAGTGCACCAAGCCAACCTTGCAGCAGAGGCAGAACCACCCTCCAGAGAGCACCTAAATCTCCACGTTTTATGGCAGCATCGCCAACTTCTTCAGACCAAGCTACTGCATTATACTGATAAGCCTGGGAGGGTAACGGGGGCTTCTAGCTGCACAGCTGCCCAGCAGCACTGCATCTGCCCCTCACAAGAGGTACAGCTGGGTGTCACATCCCTGCAGGAATTTGGAAGCAAGATATCTGTCCTGTCAGTAGCAGTAATGCTCTTTAAGGTGCTTTCTAGCAAGGACAAGGTGTTGGAGAAAAAGAAAACTTTATACTTCTTCATAGTGTTCTTAACAGGAACAGTTGTTTTTTTCTTATATATATTGCATAAGGTAAAGGTATATAGTATATGCAATAATTACATAAAAGTAGGTGAACAAATTGAGCCAGCATTTTCAAGGAACTCATAGGTTTATAACTCTCAGTTTGCATTCTTAGGTTATCTCTTATTGTATATTTGACAGTAAAAGCATTATACATGCATAGATTTAATGCAGGTACCGTAGTTTCCTTAATAACCTATGTACCCTAGAGGCTCTAGCAACTTGCACTTTCCTCGCTGCAGAGCAGCCCCGTGGTTTTTTCCTGGCTCCTCTAATGAAAGAGTGAAATTGCCCAAGTCAGGAAATGAGTGTCTGTAACATGCATGTCTCACTCCCCACTGCAAGAAAGCACAAAGGGCTTCCTCCATCTTTTGGGTCAGAATGAAGATATATCTCTGTCATCTACATTTTTAAAGATGAGGTGTCGTGCACAGAGGTTAAAGACAAGTTCATTCCTCTTTTCCTCAGGAACACTGGAAATACCTCCACATTTGTTACAAGAGATCAAGTTTACCTGTGAGAGTTTGCTTGAAACCATTCCTTCCCTCATGCTTCTGGTGCAATTCATATGCCTCCTCTGTGCCTCTTTTTTCCCATCTGTAAAAACACAAAGTCAATAGCATTCCTTCGAAGGACTGCTATGTGCTTCACTTCATTACACCGTCTCTCCTAATACTATGGGGAGGCCCAGCTAAAATTTTATCATTATCCATGATTAGCACAGATACAGTGCTATTATGTTATGATTATGGCTACCAACAAGAGCTCCAGATCCTAACAACTTCTGAAATGGAATTTGTCCTGAGTCTTTCATTTGCCATGCACAGAGAAAGCATCATTCGCAGGGCTCGGTTTGTCTGGCATTCAGAAAATGGGGAATTTCCAGGCAGACTGGGGACTTTATTCTTTCCAAACCCTAATTAGGGGAACCACAAACTTCAGACAAGTGTCTCGAGATGCAATGCAATTGCTCCCTGACTGATAGGACGCTCTCTTTAACAAAAAGTATGCTCTTTTTAGTGTTAACATCTTACACATTTTTTTCTTTTCACTAAGGGTTGCATCTGGGAAATCCTGGAGAAATGCCAAACTCCACAACAGTGCACACAGAGCTATGAGATCATTGTTTAAGGGATTCTTACTAGTGTCCCAATCCAATATGCCATTTTCTTATGCTAAATCACTATCTGGGGTGCATTTATTATGCAGCTTACTTGCAGTTTAAATCTATAGATTTGAGTCCAAACCTATATCTCTGGATATACCTCCAGCGCCCTCAGCTATGCAGACTATGACTAAAAAGTGCTTCCCCCTGTTACACTTAACACCCCCCCACACTGTTTATAAAAGGAATTGAAACTACCTGACCGTGTTGAGCTTTCAGCAGCCAATCCCATAGTAATTAGAGTCAAGATTAAAGCAGCTGTCCCTATCAAAGGAAGAGGAAGCATGGGAGGTTTTATTTTGGCACAGTCTGCTGGTCACCAGCTCTTGGGTGGAGAGGACCGGGTTTTTCCAAAGTAAGCTCATGATGGCACTCAGCCTCTCTAGTTCTCAGGAGTGTGATGGGCTGTGCCATTTCTTTTACCTCCAGGTGACTGAGGTCATTCTAGAGAAAAGAATTAATGAATTGAAAGAGTCAAGAGGAATTTATTAAGTAGAAAGAGATAATAATGCTGTCTTACATGTTATTTCAGCAATCAGGGTGTAAGACAAAGAGGTGAAATACTCACTAATCCGTTTAGTGTGTTTTTCTTTCATGCTGGTATTTACAGTAAAAAAAAAAAGCAGGCATTTTGCTAAAATATTTGAACATCATTGATAAAGGGGGCTCTCTGTGCCAGTTTTTGTGTTGTTTGAAGCATCTAGGCCTGCTTCATTACAGTGGGTCAGGGCTCTCAGAGAGCTCATACCTGACCTCACAGGATAGACACAAGACCAGCTCAGGACCACTAGTGTCTTCCATAACATGTGCAGATGAACACATTTCTTGGGACCAGAAGTCTGGTGCATTAGCATGGATAATGGTGTGGAGTCCCTATCACATTGCTTTCTCCTCAGCACCATGCTGTTTAGTCTGGGGTTCCTGTGAAAGGAAAAACATTGTCATTTAAATACAGTCATCACCCTATAAGGTCACATTGGGCCATCAAACATGATGGAAAAAAATGCAGTTTTACAGGAAACTGGTTTCATCAGTGAGAAGATCAAGATTTTCCTCTGTGAGAAGTTTGTTCTAGACAAGGTGGAAGCAGAAAATGGTGTATTTCATGGACATTTTTCTCTTCCTCCCAGGACTCTGGCAGCTAGGCATGGAGTTGATGTTGGAGGGCACTGTAAAGTGTCAGCAGCCCAGGAACATTGAAGGAGAGATGTGTTGGAAGCTAAAAAATTGTCTCCTAACACATTAAAAAGCAGTCCTACTTTCCACCTGCCTTAGATGCCACCCAACATGGCCCTTCTTGGAGTGGGGGTTATTCCCCAAGAGTAATCTCATTCAAGAGATTTGACAACCAGAAACACAGAGCATCCTGGCTATTGCAGCAGAGGACTCTGCTCAGGCAAGTGTATTTTTCCGAGAAGCACAAGCTAGTCCAGCGAAGATCAGTGATGTGACCAGCACATTTTCATTGCTTCCTCTCACTCAGATTATCACCACTGTAGTGCAGACACTGAGACAATGCTGCATGTTCTGCATGGATACACTGAGCCCACCTAAGCCAGGGTCATCCTGGGTGCTGCAAGGATCTCACTTGATAGCAACCTTTCCCCAGTGCAAGCCAGCATGAGGAAAGGCCAGCCAAACTCTCTGCATTTTTAGCTCTGGCCTCAAAGAAAGATTTGGGCCTATTCAGTTTACTTGGGTGTCAGTGTCCTCCTGACCCTCCTGAGCCAATGAAATTATGACTTCTGCCAGCACCCATCAATCCTTTCTCATCTAAGACCACAGGAGAGCAAAATCATGTTTGCCCTCTGAAGGAGACTAGATCCAATGTCGCTATTCTAGCAGAATCTCTAGCAGAATGAACACTCATGTCTCTGCCTGTGTCTCCCTGCTGCAGCCGGCGCAGCTTTTCCTCCATGCGATCCAAGAACACAGTGTGAGCACCACCATGCTGCTGCCTGTACCTCTGAGAGCAGAGGTACATCAGAGCTACAAAACGGAACAGAAGTGTCTGTCATGAGAATGATCTTTGACAGGTTCATCGAAGAACTCATTCTCAGACGTGCTTCAGACTTGAATCAGAGCACAACATGTCTAAATGCCTAGAGACATTTGTGTTCAGCCAATTCTTGTGTTTTACAAATGTGCATGTTGACTTGCTGCTATTCAGTGGAGTTATGTTCACAACTCGTAATCTGTCATCACCTACACTGATTCCCTAAACAATTTTCCCCTGAACTCGCTATTCGTTAATCTTCAGTAATGTTAATGGGAGTTGTTTTAGAATGAAAACAGAGACATTCTCTTTTTGGAGATCTCTACGTTTCAGTGTTTGGTGTATATTTATAAACCATCAAAGCATCCACCCAGTATCTGCATATTCTGAAATAGTCCATGTCTTTGAACAGCCTAATATGGACATCTTAGTTCCTACAAATGAATTGCCATGTGCAGTGCTCTATAATTTTCTGCTAAAGGCTGAAATAAGAGTGTGTTCTCCACGATAATATTTTTCCAGCCTCCATCAAAGTCAACAAGAGCTAGAAACAGAATTATATTCCTGAAAAGCTAAAGGAAATTGGTGGTCCATGTCCCTAGCTCTCCAGTACAGTGACATTTCCCTTAGGACATGCCAGCTGTCCCCTCAAGTTCAGATATTGCATGATCCAAAACACTCTGAAATAAATGTAATTCAGAAGTAGTAGCAGCAGTAGTAGTAGTAGTAGTAGTAGTAGTAGTAGTAGTAGTAGTAGTAGTAGTAATAATAATAATAATAATAATAATTTTTTTAAAGCTTTTGATGCAGAGAAAAGCAGGGAGTTGTCTTTTAATCTAACCAACCGTAAATGAATCAGATTTTGGTGCCCAGGGATTCTTTGGTAGTAGCAGCCGTGGATCCCATTTGCTTTTACAAGGCTTGTATGTAAGAAATCTCCTATCAGAATCCTTTTGCTTTCCTTTCAGTGGGTCAAGTCCAGGATCTGAAAATATTAAGCAAACAGTATTTAAGAGCTATGGGACAAACTGTCTGGACTCTAGGATTTGAAAAGCTATGTTTATTGTTAATCAGATAGGATTCCAAAAAAGGAGCACCCAGACGTATGTGGTAAAGATTATAAGCAAAAAAATATTCTGTCCATGGCCTTGCTGTGAATCTAAAAAGTAAGTAGTGTTTTATGATACATAGTAGGTATGTGTGTGTACTTTAACTAATGTGTAGTTAATTATTTTCAAATAAGGTATTCTTATAAGAGGTGAAGCTATAGAAACCACACTAAAGGGCAGACATCCCATTATGGGCTACCCACCACAGTAGGAATGCAGATATGGACTATTGTATCTACAATGAGGACAGCAGACATTGGACTTGATTCAGTTTCCTGGGAATAAACCACCATTACAAGGTTGAAATTCCAGTCTTGTCAGCAAATCTGCATTGGCAAGCAGATTTTTGAGCTAATAATCCTGCTTGTATCTGGTATCCTTAAAACTGAGCGTCTTTGCATGAGTGAACTTGTGTATTTTCTGTGATCTGAGTCTGTTATTTAGACCTGGGAAGCACACTTTCTCTGATACTGAAACTTAGGAGAAAACATTGTTGTTCGGTTGTTCAGCTTCATCTGAGGTCACTTATGCCAGCTACCTGGCAGTAGAGCGGTTCTGCGCTCTTACTCCTGCTGGCTACTGTTCACGTACTGATTCCTAATTTCTTTAACACAATGAATGTGCAGGTTGTGCAACGACTTACCTATGTTTAAATCCTGTGATTTTAACTTCAGATTTAAAGGATGTCTGGAGTAACTTGTCACAAGATGTGGTAAATTAGCTTTATACTGCACCTGAAAATGAAAATACATTGTGACATCAGATAAGTCATCGTGCCTAGAACAAAGAACATCATTGAAGTTAATTGAAGAGTAAACTTTACATGTTGGATTTAGGTAAGGTAAAAAATATACCTGTAACATTTCTGTTCAAAAAAAATGGAAGATTTAGGAGATTTAATTAACTGTTAATTAACTTGTTAACAAGTCAAGCTGTTGAGATGACAAGAGTTATGGTTTTCCATTACTTTAAAGTTCTTTATTTACACAACTCCTATCACCATGGTCCTGATCTTAAATGAGTCCAGTGGCCTCCTATTACAATACAGATAAAGAATAATAATGTAAACAGAACACCCTTTAGAGAAAGGAGCTGTGATACTAAAACCACAGGGGATGCAATTTCTTGGCATAAATATGTTGCATGCTTTGGAGTTATTTGCATGGAGTAATTTGTGTTATTTCTCAAACCTTTCCAGTGAATTTAATGAATCATTAACATACCCTGCAGTCATCTGCGTTACGATGAGCTTAAGAACTTTCTGTTGCTGGAGAATTCATGAGAGGTTAAAAGCAAGGCTGAAACAAGGGGGTCATTTAAAATCAATGACATAACATTTTTTAGGTATGTATTCTCATTGTTTAGAAGCAAAAGTGATTTTGTGTTCGAAGTGGGTAGGATTTTAAATAACTGGTAATGTTTTCTGCCAGTTGCAAAAGGAAATCGTGAGTTTAACTGCTGGTAGTGCTGCTCTTCACCAAACCACATTTTGCAGAGTCAGATTAAGTGTAGGAGAAGATATGACACCAGTACATCGGTCTTAAAATCTTTCTGAGACGCAGTGTTTTAAAAGGGTGAGTTTGCTCCATCATTCCATTCTTGAAAAGCAATTTGCTTCTTCCTGTAGAATGTGACTGACAGTTTTCCCTGATCTTCACAGTTTGAAATGGATATCATAAAACAGTTCATTTCTTGTGTATTACAAGATAAAAAATCTATAACCGTGATGTTCTGGAGATATCAGTATCATCTGCATGAATGGAAAGATATGTTTCTTTGATTAACTGAACAAGATAAAATCAAAATGGGGGGGTTAGGCAGCAGGACAAGAACATACCCTGTGAAATCAGGGAGGGAACATAAATGGTGCATGAAGTTACGTGTTGAAAACTTGACGGTAATGAATATTTAACTGTGGATTGATGGGTGTGGTGCAGATTATAAGTGTCTAGGAGAGAATGCCAAAAGGAGAAGGAAACACTGTGCACTAGTAATTTACATATTTTACTTGTTGCCTTTCTCTTAATACAACTCTTTTTTCTAATTTTTTTTTCTGACTGAGTTCTGGTTTCCATTTGATGAAGCATTTCTCATTGGCCTGAATGATGAAAAGGGGACTCCGCATCTAAGTGAACACAGAAATTGCCTCTTTTTATCTGTGTAATATCAAGTCTATATTTAAGAATTTTGGACCAGTGCAGCTAGTCCTTGGGCACATATTTTATTTAGCAATCTTGCACTGGGATTGCTCATTTCCTTTTAAACTCCTGACAACATATCATTAAGGTTTCTCCCCAGGGGACATTTTAGTCGGGGGGGGGGGGAAGAGTAAAATTCCTTGTAGTGGCAAGTCCTTAGTTCTACTGAATTTGCATCACTGTACAGTCTACAGTCTTCTGGAACTAGGTAGCCTGAAATCTCAGTTGGTTGAAAAGTTAATGGTACGCCAAAGCAATTAGACAATATACACTATTTTCCTCCAGACCTCGGAGTGCAGGTCCCCTCTACCTCTTGTCCAAGTCCTTAAGAGAGTCTGAGAATGTTTTGATGCTGTCAGGAATTTAATCGGGAATTTTTGGTTGCAACTTGCTTTTTCCTTATTTCTTTTCAGATATGCTGAGTTATTTCACTCAGGTAGAATTTCACCAAAGAAAATCACTAGTCCTGAGATTAGAGCACTCTCTGGTGACACTGAAATCCCCAAAGTGCCTGATTTGTAACAAGGACCTGAAATTTGATTTCCTACGCACAGCTAAACACCTTGGTCATGTAGTTATTGGACTTTCTGGAGTTAGCTTTTGGAGCCAGTCAAATTATTAAAGCCTTAGTTTTCTCCTGATATGGAACAGGGGAGGTTCTGAAACCTTGAGAACACTTCCTAAGATATGGATGCTATCGATTATCTTGCTATAGTCGGGCCCTCTGAAGCAGTGACCTTAGAGAGCACTTTAGAGTTGCGGGACAAACATGCTTTTTTTCCCCCTTCCACTGGTTTTGCAAATTTACATTACTGGTCAAGCCTTCAGAAAAAATAAGACACATTTACTTAAAGAGAAAGGTTTTGTTTAGCAGCTTTTAATACAAATTAGCATTTAATTACTATTATGGAAACTTGATCATCTTGAAATAAAGCAAATTTTCCTTAAGACAGGATATTATTAGACAAACCTCTTCTGGCTGTAAAAGCTAACTAGAAGTTTGCTTTTACTTGCCTTAGGTAAACTCAAAAACAAGGAAGTTAAATTCCTGCGATAGCAGCTTGGCAAATACATGAAGACATGATTTATACTCCCATGAAGACAGAATGAGGAAAAACATATTGTTTCCCGTGGAAATGTAACATTGGCTATATGCCATTGATGTGGTTCTTCAATAAACTACACATTCAGTTAAAGATGTTTGCTTTGGAGAGCAAAAGGTATTTTGTTTACCGTCTCGGTTTTGTTTCTTATTTTAGAAATAGTAAGTTTGCTGAATTTCTGTTTGGGTGAGGTTCTTTGAAGGGCTCAGAGGAGAGGAGATAAGAATGTTTGTGATTAAAAGTTAATAGAATATGGACAGAATACTGAATCTTAATAAAATATTATTCTTCTTTCTGTTGTTATGGCATCTGATTTTAAAAGATATTACAAAAAAAACCCCAAAACCGCCAAAAAAACAACCCCAAAAAACAAACCAAAGAATAAGTGTCTGAAATAAATTAAAAAAATAAAATCTAAAGAATCCGAACAAAACCCATTTAGTTTGAAGATTTCTCTTCCTTAGCAGTATTAATGTTAAACGCACTGACTTTGGGGGAATGCATTGATCCAAGTTATACTTTGGATTTTTTAATTTTCCTTTGCAACTTTGCGAATTTTTTTGTACATAATTTGATTTTCAGCTGTTGTGAAAGAAGGGATAGTTTCTTGCCATGTGTTACAAACAAGAGTTAGCACAAGGAGATGCTGGTCTCAGTTAGGGCTGCTAAATGGAAAAATTACCATAAAATACTTCCATCCAGCATGTCATGCAATTCAACTGCTACCTATTAATCTGGGGAAAGCAGAAAGTACAGGCAGACGTGTCACAGAGAGCAAGGGAAAGATTAACTGATTAGCCCTGATGTCCCTATTTCAATCTGCTCTGCCAAAATGAACACCATCTTCTCAGCTACAAAGCACATTAAAACATAAAGATCCAAACCTGGATTCATTAACTTTCCCTATGGAAGTCTTTTTTGGCAAATAATTTGTGACTACAACAGAGTTACCTGTGAAAGTTAGAGCCCAGCTGTTGCACAAACTGCTGGGTTTTCTTTTTTTTGGGGCTACTGAGACTGACATCTAGTGGCTTCATTTACAGATCTCCAAGCATCCTCTATTTCAGTGTTTGCTTTATAAAAGTGTGGGAGCCAGACGCTTTACCTGCCTATAATCATGTGGTTTGGGGTCTTCGTACACACCAGTCTTATATTTGCCATTCTCCACAAACAGTATTTTGGCCTCATAAGAGCCGATCCGTGGAAAGCGAGTGACAAGCTGAGGCAAGTCCCGTTTGTTTTCTGAGATGAAGGAGCAGCCTGGACCTAAGCCTGGAAAGCTGTTGCATAACTATGGACTCAGAGGTAATTTTTGGCTTCAGTTCCCCTTTTCCCCTTTCTCGTGGATTCAGTGAAGGGTTGGATGATCTATAGAGCTGGTAGCTAAAATCGTGAGGTTGTTTTAGCCATGTATCTGTATTGGCTTTGGGTTGCTGCACTACAGTTTGTCGCTGGAAGAAAGGCAAATCAAGGCTCACAGAAAATTGTGTTCGACTTGCAAATAAAAATTTTTGCATGTTGTGGTGGAGGGTGAACATAATGGCCCGATGATGGATTTTTTTCTTCTCAGATATTGTAATCCCTGGCAAAAAGAAAAAGAAAAAAAAAGCAACACACACACATACGACAGAACTTCTATTATTGATTGTTACTTGCAGTCTGGCTAGCCCTGAGTGTATAACCTAGTACATTCATTGAAGATAAATGTATACTTGTACTTCAATATTATTTTGTACCTGTGCTTACATGAAGAACTCTTGCTTCTTGATCCCCTCTTTCTCTCAGTTCTGTGAAGCAACCTGAAGAAGCAAACTCCTAACCCTAGAGAAAGCCCATCTGAAGTCAAAAGCTTTGATGTTCAGGAATCTACATGTTCATACCAGCCTGTAGTAACAGAAGCTCTGGTTTTTATTTCGCCTGAAATGCCCACCACTAAGTAGGGTGAAAAATACATCCTCTCCTTCAAGTTTTTATTCTTGTTTCATTAACCAGTACATCCTTGAGGGGAGACTAAACCTATGCACATGCAGCGCAGCATGGCAGGGATTTGGTGTTAGCTGGGCAGCGCTGGGTGCACAACAGCCTCACTTTGCACAAGCCGGAGTGACAAAACGAACGTCAAATCAGGGAAGTGTTGAAACTCCAGCCTCCCATCCTTCCTGATGTATTTTCATGTTCCTCCACATTCCTGGGCGCACCCAGGCCACAACATCAATTAGAGCTGCCCCATTACTATCCTAATATGTGCCCAGGTGTTATGTCCTGCCGTGGGCTATCTCATCAGCCAGTGCCACTCGAGCTTCACCTTTTTGCCCAGAGGGAGAAGGAGGCCCTTTCATATACCCAAGGATGCCTCTGGGCAGGGTGAAAGACCACTGGAGCAGCACTAATGCCCTAATAGGCAGTAAAGTATTTACCTCTGTGCACATCTTAGATACCACGTTGTCTCTGTTCTGTCTCTTGCTGATCTTAAAGACCCACCCAGACTCTGTTACCTTTCTTACACCATATCTGTAATAGCAGCCTTAAAGAGCTCCTTGTATATCCTGAAAAATCCAGAAGAAAGACGTAGGGTCTTCCAAGACATAAGGGTATTGCAACAGGCCCCAAGACAATACAAACCACTTTCCTACTTCATTTAATATTCAATGCTTAGGAAATCTGAAGGAAAGCTATAACCTTACAACTTTCTCTTCTTTGTGCTTATTCATTCTGAGGACAGAAAGTTGTTTTTTTTTCTAAGAGAAGACGGTGGTCCATTGTAGGATAAGGGCAAATGGAAATGTGTCCTTACCAACAAAATTGTGTTTCTGAACAGGGATTTGGGTAGGCAGCTTGGTGGAGATAAAGTTCCCACAAACGGTTTTTGGAAGGTCACATTTCTGTGCTCTCTTTTTCAGATGATTTTGGTTCTCAAGCCACGCTCAGCTGTGCTGTGCTGTCAAGTCACGTTCCTTCCAGTCCAGGACCCATTGGCTGGAGCACTCCCAGCTGCAGCTGGGCCCCACTGTAGGACAGCCTCCAGGAAGGGGCCAAAACTGGCAGTCCCTACTCCACAAATTATTCTCAGCTTATCCAAACACTGAAGCACAGCCTGGCCCTGTTCCTGCTTGGGAGGAGGTGAGCAGGCTTGGGTGGGCTTGTGTGAGTGCCCTGCTTTTGTCCTCAAATGTGGCCCTGGCTTCCCATCAAGTGTGTGTGTTGGGGCAAGCCAGCTGATCTGATCATTTAATAAATTGAGGAGAAAAACTGACAGCTGATAATTTATACATTTAAAGCTGCCTTTTCCTGTTTTGCAACTAAATGGAGATACTGGCAGACTCACCAGGCCATCTTCAGGTACAGGTACAATAGGGAGTTGCCAAAGTCAGCAATCAGCTGCGTCAATTAATAGCAAAGGTGTTTTGCTTTTCTAACCGGTGCCAAAACTGTAATAACCTAGACTTTGCATTACTGCTGCTGCTGCCATCATGAAAAGAGTATATATGCACTTGCCCTTCCACAGGTGTCAGGAGCAGAAAGTTCAGCCCTGAGGAGCTGTGTGCTTCTCTGCACCCTTCCTTCAACCTGGCACTCCTCCCTCCTCGTGGCAATGTCAGTCCAACTGTCTGGAGACAGCAAAATTCGAATTTTTGCCTATATGGCCAAGAAGTCTCAAAGTAGTGCAACCCTCTGCAGAGATTGTGCCGAAAGGGCAACTCTTCTCTATTTCATTCGCTGTGTGACATACACCACTAATTCACTAGTCACGTGAATAACCATTTCCTCCTCACCTCTCGACCCTCCACCTGTTTGCTTTCTCCAGCCCCATTTTTTTTTCCTAAAACCACAGGTTTGAATCCACAGGATGTTTCCAAAGCTATGCAATTCTATGATTCTCCGTTAATTTCACCAAAGCAAAAAGTCCGTGTATTTTCACACATCACACCTCTACCAGCTTTGTTAACATTGATTTTCCATGCATACGCTTGTATCCTAGAAACTGAAACTCACTGATCCAAAGTACCTACAGATCCATACGCCCAGTGATGAATAAAGACCCCAAAGATATGCAGTTAACAGAAAAGACAGAGATGCCACTCACCACTCACTCTGCAAAAACAGGGACTTCCTGAAAACTTCATATGCTGTATCACTGAAGGCTTCTCTTTCCTCTCTCCTAGGGGAAGTTAAGCAAAGGGATGAACTTGCAGCACGCCCTTATTCAGGGAATTGTTTATTTTTCCATTGTACAAAAGAGCTGGAATATACAGTCTACCCATCTGTGTTGCTAAGAAACAGGGCGCTGTTGCCTTGGGACTCGATTCAGAATTCAAAAACGAAAATAGCGTCTCAGTAGACTGCATAAATGCAGCTTGAAACCTAGCAACAAGGCCACAAGTTCAATGTGATTCTCTTACATGTTAGAAAACAAAGGTATGAGAAGCAAAATGTGACTGAGGAAAAGAAAACAATAATTTGAAAACAAAACAAAACAGAGCTGTTGTATCACCAATTATTCTAAGGGATGGAATTATCTTTTACTAAACATACCTTTATGACCTGAAAGATCTGATGCTTTGCTACCCGGTGCTTTGAGCAGGTTCATATTTACTATAACAAGTGAACACAAAGCAGCATCAGTATTTACACCAGTATTTCCTGAATATTCAGCTTGTGCAGTAGAAGTGACAACACAAGAGTCAAGATAGCAGGATTAATTTCCAGTTTGCATTTCAGTTTTCAAGCACTCTGCCAACAGAATAATTTAATAGTTGCTACACACACCTTGAAATGATCATTCTTAAAATGGCATGGATTGTATAACTGGGAGCAATTACTTAACCACGTACATATAGAGTGTTTTCTATATTTGCTTATGTGCAAGTGAAGTATAAATAAGAATACAGCACGTGTATAAAACTATAAATATGTTATAGCACCCTTTCACCTTAACAAACTGTCATTATGTGCTGTTGGAAATTACATTGGTTCAATCAGCTATTTCATTGTAAGATCTGTTCCCTCTGGCTGCAGAACTTCATTACACAGCTGAAACTTTGGCCAGCACTCCAGCAGAGTAGGCCGTGTTTGAATGGAGTTATAGGTCTCAGCTGAGTAAACAGGGCTCAGTTGTTTTATTTTTCTTTCTTGATGTTTCAGCAGAAAATCATAAAAAGCTATTCTTCAACTATGTGATATGACTGTGTACGTAGTGGGTTTAACTGGAGGTGAAGGAGGAAGCAAAAGTCATTGGTGACAAATCACCTAGAGCCACCTGAACAGTTTCCACATTTATTTTTTCTTGCTTTTCTTATTGTAAGTATACTATTTCCAAAAGGAAAAGGACAGAAAAAACCCCACACTTTCTTCCTTAAGTGTTTTTAAGTTTGCAGCACTTCTATGCAGTTCCTTCAGCATTTATGCTGCTGCAGCTGATCAGATTCTGGGCAAAACGAGTATCTATCTGGGAAAATAACTTTGTAGTTTTCTTTGTTTGCTTGTTTGCTTTTGAAAGACATTCAGAACCGTTTGAAAGTTTACACTGATACAATATATTTTTTCTGTATTTTTAAGGAAATTAATATTTCTTCAGATTTTTGGCTGAAAAGGAAGTTGGAGGTTCTAGATAAGATTTGTGGTAGGGTTTAGCATTATTTCAAATACAGAAAGATTCCACAGCGATCCAAAAGTAAATTATAAGATACCCGTTGCAAGTTTATGCTGCTGAGATACCTACAGGTTTACTAAAGTATCATCAAACAAAACTTCTTAAAAACACTTAAAGAAATAAAATCATGTTGTATGGCCAGTAGATGGCAGCATGTTACTTACTTAACAAGGTAAAGGCGTCTACCACCCATAAAGCTGAGGAGTAAATCTTTTTGCTCTACTGCAGCGTAGCAAGAGAGCTTGAGATTTTCCTACACAAAACCACCTCATGTTTTCAGCTAAATATAAGCCCTTTGTAGACTTAAATAAGATTAAGGAGACCTTAAGAGTGCAAGCTGGAAAAAGCAGTAAAGCTAGTCAGTATCCTAATCTGAGCTGCAGAATCTTCTTATGGACAAGCAAGCACAGATGGAATACTATACTCAGATTTAACCTTGAAAACCATAACCAGCAGTATCTATACTTTCTACCTTGAAAGAAGGGATTTCAAAAAAGAAAAAAAGAAGGAAAAAGAAAACCTGCCCATTCACTATTTATAAATGGTAAAAGAGAATGGGATGAAAAATATTTTGTTCATCCATCATATCATAAAGAAGCATTATCAGCCAAACCCTAGACTGTAAGAAAAACACATCACTTGGCAGGACCATTAGCATCACCTTTTGAGGATATGTTGTTCTTCACTGTTTTTTAGGACTTTTTACATTTGAATTGTTCTATGCTGTATTGATTCCCAAGAGTAAAAAAAAATAAGATTTACTTTTGATTTTGAGAACAGACAAACAATTCTTATCACCTGTCTCCAGCCCATGGTAGAAACAGAATCTTTCCTTTCCTTAGACTTTTCAGCTTTTTGTGATAGTGACCTACTTTTTTCCTGTATTTCTGTGGCAGCTGAACTAAATAGGTTCAGGGCCCACATTTGCGGTATACCATAGCAATGCTTCAGTGATAACTCAAGAGAATCAGGAAGATGACACTAAGTGTTTGTAGTTCTGATTTAGTTCTAACACTCGTGCAGAATCTGAGTATGTCCACTGAAGAAGATGTAAAAGCAGTGTGAAATCAGAATTAACTATTTAAAAACACTGCTGAAGCAATGGAAAGAAAGATTAAATTACAGAGATTTGCATTACTGTGTAAAATGCTGATCAGCATGTGATAACAGGGTAATATTTCATTTGTCCTCAACTAGGATATAGAATGGCATTTGAGGGCAAATAGTGGCTTAGCGTTCCCTTGCCATAACTCATGTAAGTAAGGAACAAGCCTACAGATTTCATAAATCCACTGCTTACTTCTGAAATCTTATTAGAGACTGAGTAGAATAAATCCTGGTTTACACTAAAATAACTGTTTCATTTCCCTTATTCTGAGTGTTGTTTATCAATCCCAGGAATTAGAGGCATGTCTACCCCATGCAGTGCAACTCTGAAATATCCCAGCTAACTCCAGGATCAATGCCTACAAGTCCAGGTCAAGGTGACACATCCATCTCTGCTAATTAGCCTTCGTGTTCAGCGTCATGCAGACATAACTCTATTGCATTCAGGTGCTGGGGTTAAGAAATGCAAGCCAGCTCAGAGCTATTTTAGGCGTCTCTGCACTACACAAGGAGTTGTGAGGATAATTCCTTATCATCATTCCTTACACAGAGATGAAGGAAAAGGAGAACAGTCTCAAAGGCTAGGTAGGGGCAACTTCTATTTCTTAAAAATGCAGTAGTCAGGAGAAACAGCTGGGATACCTAGAAGAGCAAAATCCCAAAACCAAACCCTAAACATGAAAACTAACTCCTACGCTTGTCAAATTTAAGTCCTTATAAATGTCTGCTTTTATCTATTTACAGCTTCAAGTATCTCCATTATAGTTTACCTTAAAATATGGTATGAAATGAAACTAAAAACCTCACCAGTTTGTGCTGTGAGAATTATAACAAAATTATTTTTAATGGAAAATTTAGGAAGTGACTGATTAAAAATAATATCATAAGAAAATTTATTTTGTCTATCCATTCTGATAGCAGTCTTTCATTCTGCTGTTTCCAAACCACATAGAACTGAAGATAAACACACAACAAAGATTAGTCAGTAGTAGAAATGACAGCAAAAAGCTCTTACGATTTGCAATGATCTTCTAAAGTGAAATTAAGCCAGACAGCAATTTTCTCCCACTCATATGTATCTTTTTTCCAGCAAGAACCACAAATGTGTGTATGTGTATAATACCAGCTTGTAAATATTTGGTACTCCTACACCTTAAAACAATTATCACTCCATAGTCTAGGTCTAAACCAAGTTATGGCCTTAGCCTTTATCACCAAGTTCTAAATCCCTTACTAATAGGATTTAATTTGCCCAAATTGCTGGCAGAACTAAAACAGGGAATCTACATTGCTGTGGATTTGAGTCATTACATTAGTTGCTGCTGAAGCAATGATGTTCCCTTTTCTGAGTTTCAGTCCAGTGAAACTGTGTTCCCTGAATTTTGAATTAATCAAAACCTAGAAACTATAACAGATAGGCATAGTGGCTCAATGTATATAGATTAGATTTATTTGTTTAAAAAACGCAACATTTTTCTTATGAGCTCACCAACTTCATCATAATACATTTGGCTTTTATTTTCCTGGTCCCACTCTTTAAAGTTTTTTTTAGTTATAGTCCTGCTTTTCCTGAAATCAGACAGCCTTTTTCAGAAATTACCGTGATCTCCATAAGGCTGGGAAAACATCCGCTTAAGAGGCTGGAAAATAACCACCAGAACTAGGGTCTTTACATCTGTTTAGATGATATACGAGGAATAAAGTGTCTCAGTTGAAGGCACTGACACATCCAATGTCTGCAAGAGAAAAAAAAGACATTCACAAATTATTTTCCAAATGACTTGTACAAGACTGTTTCTGTCATGAATGACAATTTTGAGTGTCTCTAATTCCATTTTATCACACTGATAATGTAGTTTGGAGTCAAAAACTCATACAAATGACACCTAAAAATAAACATTTACCATTGGCTGTTTATTGCTGCCTTGTTTAAAGTATTTGTTTTCCGGCTGGGGTGCCTAAATTCTCCCAACAAGGACACACCTTTTTGTTCTGTACTTGTACAGTTCCTACCAACAAAACCCTGCTTCAGGACTGCAGCTTTTAAGCTCTACTACGTTGTAGGCAAATACCCACCTCACACCAGCAGAGAAGGGGGGAAATCGAAACATTTGAAGTTACCTTTCTGAAGTTACCAAGCCAGATTATTCAATCAGTGGAAACCATCTGGAGGAAAGGTATGTTCCTCACTAAAGAAGTGCTGGAAGACTTCACTTAGGAAAAGGTCTTGACTGAGGAAGGTTTCACAGAGATACAGGAGGAAAAGCCCTGGGAATGGTTTCTTTCAGGAAAAGGACCAGAGGTAAGAGACTGCAATTTGTTCTCAGCAGTGTGTCCTAGGAAAATCCATACTGCCGTTGCTCACTTCTTTCCTCTCACTCCTTTGCCTGTCTGGCTTTTCTGCCCTTTCTTAAATATGTTTTCACAGAGGCGCCACCATCTTGGCTGACGGGTTTCAGTGGCTCTGTCATGGAACCGGCTGGAACCGGCTGGAACCGGCTGTGTCTGGCTCCAGGCAGCCCCGGCCACTCCTCACAGAGGCCGCCCTGCGGCCCCCACTGCTGGCGCCTGGGCACCGACACCTAGTACAGTTATTTGTATAAAAACTCACATACTCTAATGATCTTGGGCCTAGTAGTAAAATGCACCACATAATCCAGCACACCAAAACACACCAAAAGGCTTCCTTGTGGCCCGATGCTAGCAAGCCATAAACTGAACTCAGGTAGATAATTTTTTCATGAACATAGCCGTAGAAAGTGTATGCTCTGTTTCAGTTATACACTGGAAAATATCTGCCATAAACTAATCAGTACCATAAAATTGGGGTCCTGCAGTTTCTACATTTCCGTTCATATTACACCTCTTGATGGATGAGAGATGAGGGTTCGAGCTTCATCACAGCATTCATACACAACAAATAGTTTCACGAGTTAAAGCACAACATATGAACACAATAAATGTTCTGAACACCTGCTATTCTATGAGGGTTATATATTAGGGAAAACTATAATGTGATTCCCACCCCCCGAACTAAGCAGCAGAGGGGTGGGAAATAATATCCTTCAATACACAGGAATACGAGGGTCAAACTTTTCCTTACAGACTTCTCCTTGGTTTCTTTAAACTTTACAGAAGTGTATATCTGTATCAGAGCCTTATGATTCAGGCCAACTTCTACAGATAAGAACAATGTGGAACAATTTCATAATCTCATGGAAATATACCCCAGAATGGTATTTCCTTTAAAAAGAAGAAACAACACACCAGAAGAAATGGGTAATCCTGTTTCTTGAATTCAGTGTTCATACAACCCACTGGATTGTTGCAAATTGAATCCTGGGTATCTAACTCTCCACATTCAACATGCTCTGTCTCAGTCTTGTGAATTACTTTTATAGCCAGGTACCTAACCTGGAGGCATTACAGCAGTATGCAATAGGGTTCCTAAGACATTATTTTGGATATATCCTGCTGACTCTTCAATATTGATAAAACATATATAATAATATTTTCCTACATCCACAAAGGTATGCAGTTTTGATGGAGGTGTATCTGAGTACCAAGTCGTATGTCAGGGACACACAATGATGCCCTTACCAGTATCTTTAATGGGCTGTAAACTGGGGAGAGGAAAGGGTGAGCTGCAAGAGAAAGGAGGAGGAATGGAGTAGTTCCAGAGAGCATCATAGACATAAACGTGTGATATGGAAGTAAGAACTGAGACCAGTCTTGATCAGTGTTGCATTCTACTGATTCTGTCCACTGTGAATACGTAGGGATCTAATAGATGTT
This sequence comes from Stercorarius parasiticus, assembly GCA_013396915.1. Lineage (NCBI taxonomy): Eukaryota > Metazoa > Chordata > Aves > Charadriiformes > Stercorariidae > Stercorarius > Stercorarius parasiticus. Next base: position 800,529 of record VWZL01001810.1, read on the forward strand.
CTCTGCAAATTGTCTTTGAAAGACAGTTTCAAATCATTACCTTGTCCTCATTTGCTAAATATAGATGAAAGTAATTTTCTGGAGGATGTTTCTCCTAGTAGGAAACTCATTTCTTAAACAGCAGATAAAATTTACTAAATTCAATAATTGCTTAATAAAGACAATTCTATAATTATAAAATAAGTCCTTTCCTCTTTCAAATTAATTTTTCAGTAATCCCCATGTTTCTTTAACAGATGAGAGTAATTATATTGGCTCTGCTGAATAACCTTAAGCCATTACGTTTCTTTAGCTAAGCATAGTTTTATGAAACAACCAAATGAACATTGTCTTTGTAATGAAGATCTGCAATCCTGAATGCCTTATAATCTAAATACAAAATTCTACCATTAGAGGCTGGATATTATTTCAAACAGCCAGGACTCTTTCAGGCAAATTGACTAATCATTTTCTGACACACTCAATTGTACGCTGTACAATAAGGAGTTAAAAATTCTGAAATCCCAAGATTCTTTGTTCAGTGTTTCAGAAGCCAAATCAAGTATAATTTGCATTACTACAAAGGTGCTAATAAATATCCACTGCTTCCAAAGGCTTAATATCAACTCAAATAGACTGTGTATATGCACAGCTCTAAATCACTGATTCATTTATAAATTGAAATCATTAATTCAACCACCATATTACAATAATGTGTCACATTGTAGGACTTACAATATATTCACATGAAGGTGGATGGAGTTTGCTTTCATTATTCAATATGCTTACCCCCCCAAAATAAATGGAAAAGAATAATGAGTCAGATTGGTGCAGGTAGAACGGTGCATGAAGAAGTCTGGTTTTTATTTATTTAGCAATAAAATAAATTTTAAAAGAAAATACTTGTCTAACAACACTCAGATGTTCTTTTTGTCCTCTTAAATATATCTCTGCCTTATATTCACAACATTTTTCTTGTGAAAAGAGTGTTTGGTGAAAGAACCCTTGCATTTATGAACAAGACCTTTGTATTGGAATTCCCTTGTGACAGAACAGTGAAAACAGATAGCCTCCATCATCTTTTGCTGAAATACCAATTTTGACCTCCTTCTCTGTTCATTTCTTATGTTTTTCTTTCTTCTTCTGTCTTAGTTTTAAGCCTTTGTTTTTTTCTACTTTGCTTCATCCTCTCCCACCACAGGGCCAGTAAGATGGTGTAGCATCTGTTAGTGGCCTTGCAGAGGTCGGGCACCTTTTCTCTTGACTAAGCTGGATGTTGAGGACTGGGCATACAGCTTTGGTTAGTAAACTGCTTCTTAGCCCATGTCTTGTGGCCCACTGTACAGAGACAGTTGCAGATGCAGGAGGGGAAAGTGAGTTTCAGGCAGCTGTCCTTCATAACTTATTTGTACTTTATCCTATTCAACACATTTTTACAAATCAAAACGAAGATTCTACAATTCTCTGAAGTGCACTTTGTTCTCTGTCTGAAAATGTTCAATTCTCATCCTTTCTTGTATCGTCTCAAAGATGGTAGTGACACATGGATCTGGTACATTCTGCTTTGTGCACGGATCTGTGTATCTGCTACACCTTCATGTTATACCTAACTCTTTCAAATGTCTCACATTAACCGCAACGTTCTCACTGAGAGGAGCTGCCATTTGGTAGTGGTCTGGAATTTGATTGTAACAGTAAACCAGACAAAAAGTCTTCGTTACTATCTGTTGTACCTAAGCCTCATTGAACAATTAATCAATAATTTGAGGAAGGGGATATCAACCCTATTGCTTAGTGAAATTTAAGCATGTGTTTAAGACATTTTCTGAACAAATGCAGGTTTAATGACACAGATAAGAGTCTCACTGAACCAAGTTGCTCGCCCTAAAACATGAACCTGTATGATGCATGATTAGAACCTAACAGTGCCCAGTATTTGGTATGACAAATCTGATAATAGCATTCTGTACATGGTATATGTGTACATGCTCTGGTTCAAAATGTAACTTTTTTAATGCAAGTGCAACAACATACCTCAGGGCTGAACTCGCAGTTGTCTTGGCAAAAGGTGGTGAAAATTTCATAAGGAAGAGCTATCCAGTGCACACCTTTATTTCCACAATTTTATGAAAGTTATTTAAATAGAAAGAAAACAGGACATCGTCTTTGGCACTTAGAACACTGCATATTTATAGTCCAAAAAAGTAAAGTTAAAATCTTCCACTGCAAATCAAGTGGTGATACATCATCACAGTGACAGGGATCAACTTAAAATCAAGATTCCTTTAGCAAGCAAGTGAGAAGGTTTAGCTCTCATACGGTTGACCGATAAACAAACTCCCTTTAATAAGGGCCGATGTAGAGGGTTTTATGTTGGAAGCCAGGGCAGCACAGCAGAGTTCAGTGAAAGCTTAGGAGTGAAACCACAGAGAATAAGTCCTAAATCCAGACTGGGCTGTGTCATCTGGCAGGCAAGGCTTACCCAAGTGTATATCCTTCACTAGATGTAATTTGAGCTGCTGTTCTTTAAGCAAGTGATCAGCTACAAATATCCCTCACTATAAAAGTCAAACAATTGCTGTCCTGGGAGGCTTCAAACTATAATCCCCAGTTAGCAGACATTCTGGAATATTTCCTCAGTGCTGCATCTTGAAAAAATATGTGGTAAAACTAGCAAAGGATAAAGTCACTACATGTTAATAAACATCTGGAAATTCATTACAGGCTTTATGCAAAACTCCTGTAACAGTGATTGGTGTGGCAGAGAAGGCTGCCCAAAGCCTCTCTGAGTTCTAATTGCTTTGAATCAGGAGAGTTGAACGTACAGATGGATAAGCTCTTTTCAGAGCTTTGAAGAAAAAGAGCTAGATGCTTCCTTCTTGAAATGGAGTGGAAACACTCACTATCACTGTCATAAAGTATAAGAGAGAGTGGAGGCTAGCAAAGATTACAGTGCTCTTTTATAGGCTTCTCTGCTGCAGTTTCTGCAACTGGATGAACTACGCTTCATCTGCACCAGTATGCCTGCAGAACAAGCTGGCTAAAAAAAGCTATGAATATGGCCATGTGGATAAGTGTTGCCAGAATGAATGTTAATACCTAAAAGCCTCATTTTTATTTTTAATTCACTTTCCCAAGAATAACGGTGTTTACTTTCTGAGAGGAAAAAATGCATTGCATAATCAGAGGGAACTGACACTGAAGAACAGTGGAGACAGTAGAGACACCAGAGAACTAGAAATTAGCAGTTCTTATAGACGACAAGAGGTAGGTTATGTACCACAGATCTGAAGGATCCAGAAAAGTCCAGATTTCTTTTGGATTATAACTTTGGAGAGCATAGAAATATTAAAAACATTCATAAGGAATGTGCTGCCTAAATTGTCTGCCATCATGATGCCATCCTGGAAAAATTCAGATACCCCAGAATAGCCAGGATGAAGTCACAGGAAGATCTTTTTTGTCTCTTTAATCTGCATAAGCCATAGTGACAATAAATTCATTTGCTGACATGACTGATACTGATTTAATTTAAGAATGGTCAGATAGATAGATTATGTTTCCACCTCAGAAAATCCCTTTTACTGTTTGGTCAGTGCAGTATTCCTGAGGATCTACTTCAGACAGCCTCACTGAAGGAGACTTTCCTCTGCATGGTATCGCTCTGCCTGCAGCTGCCACCTAGAGTTACTGCTGGCATTTTCCTTTCAGGGAATGAGAGATGGTTTTCCTCATCTGTAGATGCTGAAAAGCAAACTACAGATGGGCTGAGTTTCCAAATTAACTGCTACCATTTCAAGAAAAGCACCAAAAAGGCCTTGCAATTACTTCCCATCTCAGTTTATTTGTTGATAGTAAAATATCTGCTTTCTGCTCAGTTTCCAGCGTTGGTGCCTAGGTCTCAGACCCTGATTCTAACAAATCTGGAAAAAAGTCAACAGATTAAAACAAATGTTACTTCAAGTTGGGGTAAGAGTATTCTCTCACTTCCTCACCTCACATATGCTGCAGAATACCCAGGTCCAGAGACATATTCTACTGGGATGCTGAGATTTGTGAAGAGGATTGTAAAATTGTGCTTAAGTCTCTGTAAAGGTCAAAGCCCTTCAGCTTGTTTAATTCATTTCATTCACACCAGGTTGAGCTCAATACACAAGTGCAATTGCAGATGTCATGCTGACGTTCACATAAAGATCAAATGCAGCGTCCACCAAAGAACTTGTTATGCACCTCTTCATTTGGCATCTGGAGAAGTGCTTCATGGGAACGCAGTGGGAGAGCTCTTCGCTACTTCTAGAGAAGCTGGACCACTGAGAAATCAGGAATGGAACAACCAGGAATTAGAGAATGAAAAAGTAGCAGACAGACTCCATCACTCAGTGAAGATCACTGTCCTGGGAGAGGTAGTTATGGGTCCTCTGGTGGACACTGTTTCTCCATATGAGTCATTGGAGTCATCTTTTTCCTATGCCTATTAGTCAGGCTCACTGGAGGGCAGAGCTTCCCCTGTGCTTTTCCTGTTGTGTCTGTCCCAACCAGGCATGCAAGTGCAGTAAAAAGAACATGGGATAGGTAACTGAAGCTCTGTACAGATTTGTGCTTAAGCAAAACCAGTTTATTCCTGGTCCAAGGCTTAAGGCTTCGTGTTATATCTAAGCCAAATATGCTCCCCACATGATTACTCACTGATAGACAGGAATCAAACAAAATAGTCTATCAGATCCCCACAGACAGCTGTCTAGACAAAACTGAAGAAACAGGAACTTCTTAAGTCCAAATATCATGAAATTCTGGTTTTACCATGTCAGGAGTTAATAGGATTACTCTAAAAAAGAGCATACCTTGTTTCCTGTCACACAGGCCTTGCAGATTATGTTCTATTGAATTTCACACAGAATGTATTTCAGTTGAATACTCACATGGACAAGTGACATGCGTACAGCTGGGTAGGATTGGGCTCTTCAGTTCTGTGGCAAAACCCAAGTCCTGATAGACATATTAATCAAGGTGGAAATCACAATACAATCTTTACGTTCCTTTTAAATTCCCTACAGGCTTTACATTACGTGAATTTAATTGAACACTTTGAAGTAGATCAACTATCCATCCCTCTTTCAAAGTGAGAAAGTTTTCTAAGAGTATCATGATCAGTGGAAAAGCCAAAGCTTCCCTATGTCAAAGACCCTAACATTAATTAATTTTGTGACAAGATTTATGACAGGTCACTGGTTCACAACTGACTTCAGTTCACGGCTGAATGGTTCCTGTTCTTGCATATCTGTGTACATCGCAGAAATCCACATAACTAAGCCTTGTGAACATCAGAAAGCTTTTTACAGCTCCATGGCAAAGGGCACTTCAAAAATTATTTCTCAGTAACCAACACCCCTGAGTGTTCTGACCTGGAACACCTGTGAAAATGAATTTAGTTTGTAGTGATAATGATGTGTCTGTGATTTGCTTTTTCAACTTCCTGAGGCCACTTTTTGATTTGTTAACAAAGTTGCAGACCAACAGTATGCCAAGCAAAATATGGTTTAAGATATAAAATAGTCATATTAAGTTTGTTATAAAAGAGTTAGCAATTTACTGAAAAATACTCTTTGCTATATCCATAATTCTATCCTAATCATGTAGTCTAACAATATACTTTGCTTTTTCTAATAGCTATTTTTCCAACTCTCTTTACAAAATTTATCCATGCTAATATTTCAACACAAGGAGAAGCCACTCTGGTTTGACCTGTTCCATAAACAGGTCTGAAGAACTTCCTTGTTTTCTTACCCACTATGAAAGAAAAGCGTTAATAAAATTTCTTTACACAGTTTGTTTTTCTCTGTTAGAGGATGTTAGTGTTTGCTGTAAGGTGAATTGCCTTAAAAAACTTAGTGTCCCCTTTTATGAATGGTGTAAATAAAATACAGATTAGAGTAACACAAATTCATGTAGCAAGTCTGAGAAATAACTAGGAATTTTAAATTTAGTTTTCAAGATGAAAGCAGCTGTTTGCTTTTAACAGTAAATGGCACATTGTAGAGGGAGCACAGGTGCCTGACTTACCAGCACAAATAATTAGAGCAGAGCATCACATAATGCCACTGCAGGGTTTCTAGAACTAGACTCACTCATTTTCAGTTCTCTCTAATATTTCAATACATGGACATTTCTTATGTCTCAGTAAGACAACTATTATCAAATGTTGTTGACATTAAAACCTGTGCTTTCATACCAATGCTCATCTCAAGCAAAGCCTGGATCACTATTAGCATAAAACCACAACAGCAGCCATATGGGGTAGCTCATTCACTCTTTGGTGTTTCCATCTGTAGTGTCTGACTGTCTTACACCTTATTGTTATAAGGTACACCAAAGTCAGGGTATAAACACTTACATTTTGCAGAAAAGCATTTAAGACACAGAATGTCTTGGTCACATAAGGTACTTAGAAGCACAAACAGAGGTTAAGTCAAAAGTGAGGTTTCAGCAAAATTAGGGATATATGCAGAAAAGTCTTGTTTCTAGTAGGAATAAGAAGCTGTATTAAAAAAAAAAAAAGAACAGGGGGAGTCTAAACTGTCACTTTCCTTGGTATATAGTTTTGGCAGTCTTAACATAGGGTTTCTTGTGCTGCAGACGTCTTACAAATCTCTATCTTTAATGGTCCTTAGATAGCTCTTTCTTTGATGAATTTCTAAACATCATTTTTTGAAACATTTAAACATTTGGTATTACAAACATTCATTTTAATTATACAGTTTGAAAAAAAGACTTTGTTTTAAACTGGAAACTTGATTATTTGACCAAATGCTCCCTAATCCTTTTTCAATGAGAAATATTTTTTTTTTCCTATTTGTTGTCTGCATCCCACTCAAGTTTGTTAAACCCCTACCATATTCCTTGTCTGAGTCACTTTTTTCTGCAAGCAGAAGAGTCCTGCCTTCACAGGGACTCCCCCCTGACCTGGAAGCCATTCCTTACCATAAGTGTCTTCACCACCCTTCTCTGTACATGAATCCACAGAGACTCTGAGGCATGTGGGCACCCCACAGACTCATGCAGGATCATAGCAATGGTTTCTGTTCTTTTCCGAATAAAGCTAACCATTCTACTTGCTGCTTTGTAACTGCAGCTGAGCATTAAAAGTATGTTTTCAGATGAATGTCTACAATAATACGTTCCCTTTTCTGAGTGCCAATAACTAATAAGAGCCCTTCATGTACAGCTAAGAGTATTGCCTTGTCCCATATTCATTATTTGCATTTATCAAAGCAAAATTTCACCTGTCAGTTTACCACCCAGCCATTCCCTATACTTCTTCATGGTCCATTTCATTTTGACTACCCTGAATAATTTGGATCATCAGCGAATTGTCATCTTCCTATTCACTTTTTTCCCCAGCTCATTTATGCCTATATTGAACAGCACAGGTGCAGATTTCTGTGTTTCTTATTGATAACCTCTCTCTTATAATAAATACTAATTTCTGCCCAGTACTCTGCAGGAGCATCTGGAGCTAAGATCAGGACGTCAATCACAAGAACCCCATGCTCAGCTTCAATTGCCACATAGTCCTAGGTGCCTGAGTAACTTCAAACAGCAATAAGCCTACAAAATTATTTCAGCATTTTCCCAGTCCTTTTGGAAATGAACAGTTGGGCATCCAAACCACATCATCAGAGTGTAGATCAGAACCATTACACTTAGGCTAATGGTAGACTTTATCTGCTGGATACTCTCCCACATGCCTAATAAGCTTCTGTGACATGGTTCCCTTTAAAATTCAGTAGTAGCTTCCACTTCCCTTAGGGTGTGGCCAAAGGAAGACATGAAGATATTCTTGCACTTTTGTTTTAATTTGATGACTACATGGATTATATGTATGTCACTGGACAAAAAATAGTGCAAGGTCCAGAAGGCACTTTCAAGTGAGTATTCACATAACCATGGGCAGTAAACCCAGGTTTGGACCTAATCCCTAGCGTCATAAAGTTTTTCAGACATTTTCAGTGTTTCTTGGTGTCTCTAAGATCAATTCAGTCTCCCATACAGAAGAGTCAACATGTCTTTTTTTTGCTTTTAGGCATTTCAGGCACACCTCCACAGTCAGCACTGCAACAATATTCAGCAGTATTCCAGGGTTACCTCTATGTTACTCCATTGATTTCCAGCAGTTTAGTCAATGCCTTCTACCTGTATTCCATTAAGAGAGGGAAATATTTTTTATGGAAGTAGATATTCCCAGCCAAAAGTTTACTCTCCTGCTGGCATCACACTAATGAAACATGAAACCAATACTGAAGTGATGAGGGACAGAAATTGTCAGAGTTTCAGAGGACTGTTTTTTATTAAATGTTCAAAAAATGTTAGAAAATCACATTTCCATTTCAACTGTTTACATTTTGTATTGGATGAGCCTGGTTCGGTGGAACAAACACTGTCTGTCTAACAGGATGTAGATTCCTCTTGTAAAGTGTTCTGGTAAAACAGACCCATTATCTGAGAACCATGGGGTCCATCTGCTTTGCTAATCCCTCTTTCTTTCGTCTTCAAGCAAAGAGAATTATTTTGTCCTAGCAAACACGATTCATTCAATGAGCCTTTTCTTTGGGAGAGAGGTTATACAAAAGGAAAAAAACACCTTAATCCAAACCAAACATTCTTACTCTACCAAGTTCCTTCCTGCCATTGCTGTCAATGGCTGTTTTCACTAAATAAAGATTAGATATTACTTATACAGAGTAAGCACAGAATTGCAGAAATGTTGTCAATAAAGCCAATGTATTGGGCATTTCAGAAAAGAAACTTGCCCTGCATCTTATTTCAGTTCCATTCGTCCAACTAAACTCTGTTGGAGCCAGGGAGCCAAGCTGTGCTATATACCTGAGGCACTATCAGGACTCTTCAATTTGTAGATAATATATGCAACTCGTGTATCAACTTTTCCTAAATATGGGGGAACTGACAAATATTGCAGAAGCATTAGAGAATTTATGGATCAGTACCAAAACAACAAAGATCGAAAGATTAGGTGCTGTGATTCTAGGAGGAAACCAGTATATCTCTTCAATCTACACACCTACTGCGTCCCTGTGAGAGGAAAAAACGTGTATTTTCTTACCTCTGGATGGGGAAGGCTGCAAATGTCTCTGATGACATTACTGCTGCTTTTGAATTACTGTGATTCCCACAGGTGCTACAGTCCATGACACATCTTGTTCCACAATGTAGGTCATTGTTTGTAAAGATGGTGCATAAATAACATTATAGCTTCTCTGTGGTTACAGATTGTGATGTCATACGATTATGTTGCATTTCAGAAACTGCATATTAGCATTATCAAGTGAATATATTGCACATATTAATTAACTATAGGAAAATATTGTCTGTTGGAAAATAAACCTGGACAATTAATGCTGCAGAAATCCAACCATAAAGGAAACTATTCTAGCTTAGGTCTTCCTGACTGAGACAAGTAATTATGGAGTAACAGGCCCTAATCAGCTGCTATTCTGGAGTCAGAAAAGTCCACAGATCAGCAGTGACCCGATGCAGTAATTTGGTGGGGTTTCTTTCCCATGTCTAGCCACCATCCTTACTGCAGTACCTGTCACTTTTCTTTTCAACAAAATACAGTGGCCCCTCTCTGCCTTCCCTGCAGCAGCATCCTGGCTGCCCATTACCTCTTCATCTGCAGAGGCCACCTCGCCCTGACATCTGTGTGTCACGCAGCATGCCGAGACAGAGCTGGGGCTGACTCTCAGCTGCTCTGCCATCGGTGGTGGCTGCGCTGAGCCGCGGTACATTCACTTGCCAGCCGTTCCTGCCTACATTATCTGCTCAGAGTGGTGAGAGAAAATGCTCAGCAGGACAGATGAGGGCCCATCTGCCATACACCCTACGGATATGTTCTAAAGGAATGTGTAAAAACTATAAATTATGCATACAAACAAAAAAGACTTCCTCGTAGGCAGCTTTCCATAGTTCCACAATCCACTCAATTTTTGGTTTTTTTTTCTGTCCCTTTGCAAGGCAAAACTTCTGAGAGTGTAAGGACTTCAGAAATAGGCTAAAATTTCCCGTCAAATTTGGAAGCAATTTTTCAGTGGGAAATGCAAAGCTGAGGACACTTCTTCATAATATTACGTGTTTATACTGTAAATGGAACATGGCACCTTATGTTTTATTCTCCATATATGAACAGATGTGCTACCATCAGTTTAAACACTACATAGGTCACTCAGATGAATTAACATTTACTTTGAAAAACAGAAGGCCTATCATTCAGTTTCTGTTTATAAACAGTGACAAAATAGTGTCAATCTGTACTTCTTTGTTTCCATGGTCTCCCCTCCCATAAGTGTTTTGAATTAATCTTATATTTTCTGATTCTTTGTAAAGTGCAAAGCATCACACATATCCAACAATATAGGGTCATGTTCAAACACTTTTACTTAGAATTAGTAAGATCTTATTTTGGAAGAATGTACATTAAAAAATTAGTGGAATTCGGCTTTTCGTGACAGACTAATCACACACAAGCATCAGCTACAACTCCAGTTACAAAGAAGTACGTGCAAAAGCATGAAAACATGGACAATAAAGAAATACTCCAGGAAAAATTATAAAGTCAGTCCTTAAGCATCTCCAAATAAACTTTGTTCTATGTGTATTTATTAAAAGATGATGACATAAAGCACAGGCCTTTCACATCATTGCTGTCCTTTAGGCTTGCAATCCAGATGAGATGCAACCCAAGAGGCTTGCACACTCCATATGCTTGCTCCATATACATGCTCCATACCACTTCACCATTGGTTAGATTCTTCATAACTGCTATATAACCAACAAAATCTGTAACAACTACCAAGTCCACTAGACAGGCGGGCATCAGCCTCTCCTCCTACGACACAGAGACACTCCTCCCAGATGATCCATTCTTCATTCACAACCCAAATGACATCTCACTATTTTTCAATCTTTCCCCTCGACACCACAGACTCAGTCTCCATCTTGCACAGCCCAGCACACCCCACGCTTGCAGGACTGTGTCAGTGCAAGACCTACCATCCATTCATCTTTTTTCTATGTTCTTTTAGCTCTGAAACCTTTCCCTCAGATAACTAAGGATTTCCTCTGTCTCTTAGTAGGGATCTATTAACAAAATCTTGCAGAAAGCAAGAAAATCAGGATTTCAAAAAGCATTCAGTCTTGGCACTCAGTCCTATTCCCACTGCAGTCGGTGGTGAAACTCACTTGGATTTTAATGTGCCCAAACGTCTTTTGCCACAGTTTGAGAGGCATATAGGAAAATAATAGGAGGGTCTAAAAGTAATCTTGGATTTCAGAAAACTGAGAAGTCATAGAAAGTGGGAGAGATAAGGGGTGCTGGAAATGATGTTCTCCCTAAATATGAGCCCATCGCTGCATGCAACTGTGAATAGCTGCAACTAGCAACTTCTCACACGATTTTTAGAAAAGCCTTGCACTGTTTTCACTGTTGCTGCAAGAAATTGCCTAGCCAACAAAAGAGAATGTGATAGAAATCTCATGCTTAAAGAGATTATAGATGAGGTATTTAACATGCATAGCACCTGGGATCCCGTTAAATGAGGAATGTAGACTGCAAATGCTCAAGGGGATCTATTAGCAACAATGTCCTGCAGTGAGAGTACCCAACAAAGTAACAAAATCATTTGTAATAAGGGTATTCCCTAGAAAAAATAAATCATTAATGTGTTCCTGCTGTGCTAGGAGTATTCATGACTTATGGAGAGACAGCGGTGGCAACTGTGCTGGAGGAGGAAAACAAGGGGTCCTTTTTACAAGATTGATGGTGTTATTTTATACCAACCAGGTACAGAGGGGGAGTAAAACCAATAGGTCTAATGACAGCTCACTAGAGTGGTTATTTATGCTGTGCCAAAAGATTTCAGATGTTGAACTTAAATAGCCACCCACCAAGGAAGTGTGGAGTAAGAACAGAAAGTTATAAGGCTTGAGACTTAGTTTAGTTTCCAGGCTAAAAAGATGTTTACTGATTTTATATAAACAGTGAGATTTGATGGGGGTTTGATCTTTGAGTTTGTCTCTTAACCAGTATCTGATCATGGTGTAAAGACCAGAGATCAGCAGAGGCTTGGCATGTGACCCAGAGACCTCACAATTTTGGAAGGCTCCTACTTCACAGTCACTACTCCACTGTATATGACCAAGGGTGAGATCCCAGTTCTAGGTTCAAAAAATGCCACCACTTCAGATGCTCCTATTGTAATGGTCAGATCAAATTTCAGAACTCTTTCTGGATGTGGGAGTCAAGTCCCATGAAAATGAATGAGAGATTTCCTATCAACAGTAACGAGCACTTAATCAGAACCTAAAAGGAACGGAAACTAACTGCATACATCATCTCTTTCTCAAGTTATGCTCTTTTGACAGTAAGAGTCTGTGTAATCTGTGACTGACTTTCTTCTAACATACTCTATTTTTCATTGGCTTACTCTGGGATGCCCTTTGATAATAGAGAGTTAATGGATTTCCTGGCACTTACAGGCTTTTGAAAATTCTGACTATCTGCTTCACAGAGAATTACTTAAATTCGCTAATGTTTACTGAATGTTTTTGGATCCTCTGAAGGAAAGCTTTAGATAAGGCGATGGTATTGTTGTTTTTCATCTCTGATAGCTTAACTTGGGATTTGCCTTGATGCTGAACAGAACATTCAGCATATAGCTATAAAGCTCCTGGACTTTGGAAAGATTCACTCTCATTTCCTAAGCAACAGAAGTAAAAAAAAAGTTGGTATTCATTATTTTTAACCCCCTGATGATACATGCAGTTATAAAGAGTTTCATTTTTCAGTACTGAGAAACCAAACATTCAAATTTGTCAGCATCTCTCAATAGTGTCCTTTGAAAATGATCCTGGGAGGGGGGACAAAATATTATTGATTTATTCCAGAAACTCAGCATTTACATGAACAGGAAATATACCCCACGATGGTCTCTTATAAGCAACTACCTAGAGCCAGGAAATTGAATGCATTACTTTATACTTTTCAACCTGGGCTTTAGGAATTTAGATAAAGAGTGATTCTCTTTATGGAACAACATGAAAATTTCTCATTTCCCGTTCCTCTTGAGATTTTAGTTCCCTTTTTTTCCAGTGCACTAGTGTTGTTGGTTTTCCTATTCATTCATTCTGTCATGTCAAAATATATTAGCATTCTTTTGAAAAATTATAAACAGAATGAAAAGACAGATGCTTTCAGCATACTTATTAACTAGTTCAATAACTCCATTTTATTCCTCTCTCAGGTTTTGCTTCCTAGAGTACAGCAGGTTAGCCATTGTCTTCTCCCCTCAGCCACTGCATCTGGAAAAGGGGAAATACTGAGTAAAAAGATTGATTAAAATGTTTTTGGTTTGGTTCTTATTTTTCAGCACCACAACATCATAATGTAATTTCTAAACCTCTCTGTTGCAAAGATGATCCAAAATGTCCAATGCTGATTTCTGGTTTGCATTGATTTCTCTTAAAGAAATCAGTTCTTTCACATTTTTTAACAGCTATTTTTGTGTGAGTTCTGCAGCCTTTGAAACCCACAGCTCTGGTACATTAATTCTGGTAGTCACGTATGATCATTTTGAAATGTTGCTTTGGAGGTTCTGCTATATTATCCTTCCTATCTGCCTTCTAGTTCTTAGTGACATAACAATACACAGTGTCCAGTGTCCACTTCTGAGTTCAGCAATACATGAGAGACATAGACACACTGGAGCAAACCCAGTGAAGGGCCATGAAGATGACTGAGGGACTGGAGCATCCTTTCTATGAGAAGAGGCTGAAAGCTGGGACTCTTTAGCCTGGAGAAGAAGCTCAGGCAGATCTTATCAATGTGTAGGTGATAGATTTGTTTTCCATGCAGCTTCAACGTTTCTCGCATGAAGGCTTCAGGGCTGCTTGTGGCAGTTAAAAGGTAAATGTTTAGTGCAGCTCTGAAGTTTCTAACATAGTATCCCATCAACACCCTCTTCTATTTTTTGACTGTTCTGTGTTTAAGCCACTCTTCCATTATGAAAAGTCCAAGACCCTGGACTGTGTCAAGACCCTGACCCTGTGTCAGGACAGTCACATTGAAAAATTTAATATAATCGTTTATCCACAAACAAAACAAACTTTGTCTCCACGAGACAATGTGTTAAGGAATGCTTGCGAGCTGTGCTTGCAAAGTAACATCCTGCAAATCCCACAATAAGAGGCAGAGTGGAGAGAAATGTAATCTAACCATATAGGCTGGGGAAAAAGACAGAAAGACAGAAAGGAAGGAAGGAAGGAAGGAAGGAAGGAAGGAAGGAAGGAAGGAAGGAACTAGTTTAGTTTCCATTTTCTGTCTTACAGCTTCACTTCATTTTATTCACTTCATCTTCCAGACAGCTATATCTTTCTTATTGTATTACAGAAACTTCTGATCAGATGAAAACCAGTAGGCTAAGTGTCTTCTTTTCTATGACACTTTTAGCAACCCACTTGCTTATAGCTGTATTTGCAATTATATTTCTACAGACCATTTTTTCCCTCCTGTAATCTGAATGCATGTTCAGGGACTTAAATGGGAATTCTGTTCATAAGCAATTGCAGAATTAAGTCCCTAATGATAAAGCTGGAACACAGCTACCAAAAAAATTGGAATTATATACAGAACTGAGACTGAATTCTGGGCTGCCTTGTACTGTGTAAGGCATAAACCAGACAGCAAAATAATGGATATTTCAGAACCTATCCAAGTTATCTGCTCTTTGATTTTCATCTGCTTTTAGTTTAATTTCTTAATCCTTTGAAACAGAAAGCTGTCTGATAATATGCCTAAGAAGTAATTAATGATTTATATTGTAACGGTTATAAAACAAATTACAATTCTACAAGGAATATTCCACAAAGAATATTGTTTATTAAAGTTTCAAAATTGCATCACAGGTACCACTGGAGAAACAAGAATAAGAACAAAGCTGCAAAACATTAGGAACAAGAAAAGAGGACTGAAAACAGCTGTGGAAACAAATACTGTCTTGAAAAATAATATTTTTAATGTCATCTTCCAATTCTTTTATGTATAGTGATATCTGCTTGAGGCAGTGCAGAAGGGTGCAAATGAATATATCCTCATCATGCCAGCTGTTGCTCTACAGTTAGATACGCTATTTTATGTCAGGCAATATTTAGGATTATAAGAAATCTTCACACATTGTTTTGGAATAGGTGGCTCGATGGGATTCCATTGCCAGGAGCAGCACGATCAAATGTACTATCTCGGATTACATTTACCAACTCATATTGCAGAAGCAGGAATTAAACCCACATTCAAGAACAACAGGATGCAGAGGCAATAATCCCACCCTATGAAGGCACCCTGCTGGTTCTTCTTAAGCAAAATTAAATGGGTAGATATTCATTAAACTGTTTGGAACGTGGTAACCTGCCAGGTCCACTGACCACACTTGATTTGGGTGGGTGGGCAACTCAGTGAGAAATCTGATTAGTAGAAGATAGCTCAAAAGCCTCAATGAAACGTTTTGTGAAAAGAGACAGCCCTGCTGTGCAATATTGTTATATCTCAGCCATGCCCTGCTGGGATAACAAATAAAGCAGGAGTAGTTATAGCTATAAAAATTTACCGTATGACTACGATGCAGCAAAAGGATTAAACTTCTTTTAGTGATGGCACTCAACTTTAATTGTACCAACATCACCAGAAGGGGGGAAGACTGCTCAACAGTGAAAAGAGCCATAGCTTTCACACAGTTTTCAACGTGGCTATCAAATATGTGGCCCAACTCTGGCATAACCAAGTTCTGCCCATTTTAAGTTTTTATATCTGGGAAATTATTTGTTGCACATCAAACACATTGGGATGTGTGTGGCAGAATTCAGACTGTAAAACAGTATAAACTTTTGAATATACACACTAGCATGCTGATGTAAAACTATGTCTTAAGTACATTCACCTGCAATATATTTTTTGTCCTAGGACAGGGTATATTACGGTGTAGATTAACAACTTTAGCTCATTTTGTCAAGTGCTTTTACTCAATCTTTTTGAATAATGTCGCTTGAACTCCTGTATTGCCAAACCTTAGGGCTTTTGACACTCATTTTTGAAAATTTTTGAAGAAAACAATATAAAAATACCTTTGTGAAAAGCTATTTTAAAAGCCAGTGTGCCTTAGTGTCCCTCCTGCAACTGCTGATATGTCAGTAAGAAAGATAAAGGCATAACCAAGAAAAAAAATGCCTTAAGCTCCTAAGAAAATTTTACCTGTCAACACGCAGCATCTGGGAATATCAGTAACTCAGTGGACCCTGTCTGAATTTCCTTCCTCCTTTAACTGTCACTGTAGTCTAACATTTGCTCTCAAATTAGATCCAGACTAGATAGGGTCAATTTTATATTCATTGCTTTGTTAGTGTTGCTCTGAAGGAAATCACAGCAGCGATGAAAACTTGAGTGAACACTACTTTATTATTGAAATCCAAACAGCTGCATCAAGGCAAAAAACACAGCAACCAGAAAATACTCTTAGATACGTCCTTACTTCACTATAGACAAAAGGAAATTTGTCATGCATTGAAGTGTTGGAGCTTTAATTGCCTCAGGTTGCATGAGCAAAGCTGCTGAGAAAAATCAGGTTCTATAGAAGTACTGTTGGAATTTGGCCCCTCCAAATGTCCCATTTAAAGCTTTTCTACATCATTGTGAGATAGGACTCTAAACCTCAGCTCCCGATGGTTAACCTTTTTGTCTCTAGTTTCTTCCTGCAGGAAATGAAAGCCCAGACTTTTTTCAGCAAGATACACAATACACTTGCAGACCTAGACACAGAAATGTTAGAAATGTTGTCTTTAATAAGATGTGGAAGGTGACCTTAGGATTTGGGAACTCACTTTCCTCCTGAAGAGCTAGGATAAACCAGCAATGAAGAAAAAGTCCAAGACAGTAATCCCTAGGGAGACTGCTGAGTTTTCAACTTGAAAAATGAATTGTTTTATCTCTAGTTCAGCAATCTAATGAAGTATTTAAACTTAGACCTGTAAGGGAGCTCTGTTCTAAAGAAAGAAGCCCAGTCTGTGAGCACTAAAACCTACATGATCTAAATACTACAAGTCAGTATGTCATAACCAAAAGGAACTCAAATGTATTTGGTTGAAGCACCAGCTGAAGTAATGTCCTCATTTCATATTTAATGTCCATTAAAAATGTTTTCATATTTCTTCAAACATCCAGAATGGATAATGTCATATCAATGAGGTATGTAGTCGAAGGGAGGATATGGAATAGTGTATTTAAACCTACAGACATCCTCCTTTGGAACATGAAGACTGACCTGTTAAGAACCTTGTCTAGGTCACTCCATTTCAGGACTGATTAATTCAAATGTATTGATGCCATTTACATGTAGATGTAATGTTAGATTGGTAGAAGGCCTAGGCATAAGTTAAAACCTGTCAGCTCTTCCTTCTACCCACGTTGCAGATGTCATACACAGTGCTACCTAGTTGTTCCCAAGAACCCTCTCTTCTTCCCTGTGTCTTGTGGTTTGGTAGCTTTTTTTTAAATGCAATCTCAGTTTTCGTACATAAATAAAAAAAGATTGTGTTTTGCCACTGAGTTGGCACACAGGGCAAAGCCAACAGGGAAACTTTGCTGAATATTTTACTGAACCCTTGTTCTGCTCAACTGTAGAGCTGGGCAACTTGAGAGTTTTGAATGTAAGAACCATAGACAGCAAATCATCACAGATTGAAGAGTTGTGGGGCCCTGAAAACACTTTTTCTTCTTTGTACCAACACCTCTTTGGGACTCTGGAAAGTCAAGTATGTGCAATACAAGTTTCAGTAGAAGATTCAGCTGTACACACAGGCAACTCCTTGCACAAGTGAGGTGCTGCTTTCCTCTTCTCCCGTTCTTTGGTGTGTACGTGAGAAGGTGAAACCCTAATGAATGGCACTTTCTACAGAAAATAGATGTGACATTAAATTACACAGTAGAGAAGGAGGTATTTCTGCGTCGTATGTTTCTTTTCTTCTCATTCAACAAGATTAACTGTGTTGGCATCTATGGCTCCTACACAAGAAGGCTTAAAATACTCTTATAAAATTGGAGGTAGACAGTTATGTTTCCACTTATGAGAATCAAGAAATAATTTTATTTTCCTTGAGGAAAATAACTGTGATATAGCGTTTATAGTAATAAAATAGCTGTTCTGTTCATCCAATATGGGATCCGAGGGATCATAATAATTGTCATTCTATGTATTATATTGGCTTATTTTTGTGATAGCACTTCTTTAAGTCTGCTCCTCGTGCTGCATTTTTTTCTGTCAAGGTTAGCTCACATGCTACTAATTATACTTTTTAATTAAGTTAAATTTTTAACTGTGTCATCAATCAATTCTGAGAAATGTAATTTTCTGTAACAATGACTTTAGGAAACTGGTACCATCTACAGACAGAGTAGCCATTAGCATATGTAAATGGAAAAACATGGAAAAGAAGATGAGACCTGTCTGTGGGCTCTGAAATTATCAATCTCCAAGACAAGATAAAGGAACAGCTTCCCTGTGGGAGACAATGACTTACTTCTTCATGATAGTTACTTAATGTCAATGTACTTTATTCAGATAATAAATAAGAGGAGTTCTCCTGAGCCTGATTGCTTGTATAATGTGTTCTCATATATAATTATAAAGAGAATGAAGAGCCAAGGTGGTGTGTGAGGAAGCAAACTAACTTCACCACCCACCAGCTCTTCCCATGTTGTTGGCTGCTCACCTGGGTAAATGGCAATGCGTCTGTGGCTGATACGGAGTTTTTCATCTGCAGGCTGTATTATGACACATTTATTAACCTCATTTCTTTAACGAAACAATCTTTAAAAAAAAATCCATTAATTTGTTCCTAACAGAAGATGTTATTAGTACATACTTAAAAATGGTTGCAATAACCCTGAATTCAGGAGACTAAAAGAACCTTTAAGGACTGACCCTACAGGACAATTAACTACAAGCTAGATAGCCACCACTGCCTTCAGCAGATTTCAAGTGGGATTGGTTCTGCTTTAAGATAAGAATACAATAATCTTAACATCCCCATTCTGAAAGCCACATGGTACCAGATGTTTAAGACATATAAAATTAGATAAGTTGCTAACATCCCCAAAAGCTGTTTAACTTCCAGTGAACAGCTAGGTATTTATATTTAGCTAGGGATTCAAAATTTTGAAAGCCTGACCCACAGTCCACACAGCGTGAGAGTCAGTCCAAAGCTCATGCATCATTTCAGTCATATTAAACCATCCATCTGTAACTTTAATGATACACAAGCCTCATGCTGACTTCTGCAGAAATTACTCTCATACTGCATTCCTTCCCTTTCTACACTACCAAGTTATGCGGGTACTCATCAAATATGCAAAAAAAGGGGTTTGGAAACTCAGGCAGCGGAAAAATAGTGAATAGCATACACAATCTAAAAGTTGTAAATATAGAATCCTTTCCCTAACTTCTCACTTCTTTGGGAATCACACATGAGAAGGAGAAGTTATGATGATAAACAGGTTATTTGCAAACATGAAGACTTTACTGTTTCCAAGCAATTGCCACTTCCAAGTGAAAAATGGGTAAATTGGCAAAAGTATTTTGATGTAATATTCTAGCATTTTCCTACAGTGTTAGGATGTTAGTACTGAGCAAAAGTACTCTGTCTCCCCTAGAAAACAGTTACAACAGAGACAGCTTTTTTTGCCTTTTTTTTTTTTTAAGGAATGCAGGGACAAACACATTAGAAATCTTATTGTATGGGTGCTCATTTGGATGGAGTCCACTTTCTTCATAGCAGCCCACATGGTGCTGTGTTTTAGGTTTGTGACCAAACCAGTGTTGTTAACACACCAGTGTTTTGGCTGTTGCTGAGCAGTGCTTGTATAGTGTCAGGGTTGTCTCTCCAACTACCCCACAAAGGCTGGGGGTGGGCAAGAGGTTTGGAGGGGACACAACTGGCACAGCTGACCCTAACTGGCCAGAAGGTCTATACAGTGTCATGTTCAGCAGTAAAACTTGGTATGAGTTTATCCAAAGTAGCCTTTCCTCAGAGACTGACTGTGCGTTGGTCAGCTGGTGGTGAGTGAGTGCTTTTGCAGCACTTGCTTTTTTCCCTCTTTTTTCCCTTCGCTTATTAAACTGTCTTTATCTTGACCCACGAGTTTTTTTCACTTTTGCTCTTCTGATTCTCTCTTTCATCCTGCTGGGGGAGGACTGAGTAAGCAACTGAGTGGGGGTTTAGCTAACAGTTGGAGTCAACCCACCACAGTTATCTAAAAGTCTTCTGTACTTTTAGCTTCTCTGTTTTATTGTTTGAGATTCTCAGCCTCAGAAGAAGGCATGATGAAGTTGTTAGGGACCACAGACTCAGGAAACCTGGTCTCCTAAGCAGCCTGCCAGGCAAAGAACCGGACTATTGTTTAACTGAAATTTCACAGGAATTTAGGTACTTTTCATCAGGACAAACTGCTTTGTCGGAAGTTTTGCCAGCCTACTTTAATTTGGACTAGATTCTTCTTGTGCCATGCATTCACAGACCTCCTGGTAGGAAAAGGAAGGAGCTGAAAATAGGCACGGTTGGGGACCTAATTACAGCGTAATTGCAGACCTGTCCATGTTGATATTTTGGGGACCCTTAGAATGAATACAGCATAGTCATCTGTACCTCACTGGAATTTTATGTCATTCCCTCACAATATTTCATCTGGCTTTTTGGCCGATAGAATCCTGAGCCCACTGCCATCCCTCTCACACCAGATATGAAGGAGCACACAGTGATGTCCTGTGGTGTGATTGTTTCCCTTCTGTACGTTTCTGGATATGAAAGGCAATAACATCTCTGACAAAGGAGTCACTAAATATTATGCATCTCCTCATGCGCGTGAGAATACGCACATGAGAATACACATTCATTACTGATGGACATGGTAATGGATGCATGTTTAAGATGATCAAGTGGAATTAAAATATGTGTACCCAAAGTTGAAATCAGGGATATAACCAAAAGATTTCATAGGCAGAGAAGTATATGGCTATCTACAAACTTTCAATAAAGACATTTTATTTTACCAGACAACTCAAAATCAGAGAGAGAAGTTTTGACTGAGTAGAAACAACAGAAAACTGGACAGTTGCTTCTAGCCCCAGAGCACTTCAGATGCATTAACGCTCATCAGAAGATTTGAGCTTTGTTCTTAGATCTGCGAGAGGTGCTACCTCATAGGTACAATACTTAGAGACAATGTCCATGGGGGGACCACAGCCATGACTTAGAGACAATAACCAGGGGACCATGACCTCAGGGTTTGCTGGGGAAATAAATTCTTGTGATAATGTTTGTGAAAAACTCATAACAGTGTAATTTAGTACTAATACTTTTCCAAAGGCAAAAGTCTATTCTTGCTCTCATCAAAGGTAATATCAAAATTACTATTAATTTTAACATAGACAGAAGTATATTTTTATGTAATGGAGAAGTCAGTGGTACATTCAGAGTGTGGCCCAACCAAGATACTGCAAGAGTAATCAATTACAAAAAGAAGTAACAGTTTACAAATCCTGAATCCTCTTAAAACTTTGTTGTTCAGTTTAAAATCATTCCTTCATAAATAAGAGTATGTCAAACCAGACATGAAAGTGTATAAGCCTGTAAGTTTAGGATATACATCTAGGAGAGCCTTTTAAAATCTTTTTTTCTGTCTTTCATCCAACAAATGGAGTATTGCAGGTATTTTCTATAACATCAAAGCATTTTAAAATTTTCACATTTAATTGTGAGTTTTTAACCAATGTTTTAGATTTTCCCTGAAAGGCCAACCTAAATGCAACCCAAGACCTCAATAATGAAACTGTTCAGTGTAGCGTATTAACAAGTTAAAGATAATACATTGGCTCAATCCTTCCTAAAAGATATCTATGTTAGCTAGCTGTGCATTTTATCCCAAGGGGACAGTGAGCTCTTCAGCTGTTTCCAGTTTCACTCCAAAGTAATTTTTTGCACATACAAGAAATACGAAGATGCCTTTTATACAACTTTGCCTTTTCTTACATGTATGTGATTGTGTGCTTGTGCCTTTTCTCATATATATAGGTAAAAGATATTCTTAGACTCATATAGCTGATAAAGGACTTAACTTGCCCATTGATGTTTCTGAAGTTATATTTGCTGCAATATTCAAATTAAGCCTACCAGTTCCATAAACAGCACAACAAGAGAACAATTTTCTTTTATGAGGGACTCCACAAAAGGTAGAGCCAAAGATCACTACAATATCTAGATTCTTTTACAGGGGCACCAGAGACTGAACAAAATTTTGTCCCCAGTAAATTCAGTTGCTGCTGATAACAAGGATATGCACTTCTTTTTGAGTAATAATTAAGAGCTGAATGGCAAGATAAGCTGTGAAGTATCACGTTGCTTCATTCAGTAAGCAGGTTTGCCCATTTGCTGAGCCCTGTATTAGAATCCTTCATCAACACTGGTTTTCATCAGTGCTGGAAGCAAATCACCACTCAGTGTGCTCCTGCTCATGGCCAAAAGAAAAGATGATCAGGAAAACATGTACCCTGGAGCAACATTCTGCATTTGACTTGGTCAAGAAAACAAGCCAGTCTCAAAGCCATCATTATTGTCTAAAGATCATCATTAAAGCTGTTTTTTAAATTGCATCCTTCAAAGGAGCTACTTGTGCTCCAAAACCTTACAGGATTCTTCATGCTTTCTGCATTTCTACTTAGTCTTATTTAGAAAGAGCTTTTGAGATATGTGAAAAGTTGCCATAGAACTTTGATTTGTTTTTTTTTAAGTATAAGGTCCTCCACTAGTTAAATACTGACATCTAAGTATAAGAATGCTATAATATGTAAGGAATGGTTTTCACATCTGCCAAGTATTCAGACTTTTATTAAAGTCAATTCCAATTATAGCAATTCAGTATATTACGGTTTTGCTTTCTAGGAAAATAAAATCACTATACAGGGTGACCTCCATGTCCAGTCATTGCTTTCACCTAGATCTAGTTTAGAAAGTCACACAAAATTGGAGCTATTCCTGTACTTATAATAAAAGAGGTCTTGTTTGAGTGACGTTGAAAGAACCTGTCTTTAAACTGAGTCATAAAATTAAAAAAAAAATAATATGTTGTCTCACATCTCATATTTCATGTGGGATTTTTATATAATGGGACTTATAATCTTCAAGATTCTTCCAAATATCCCATTCTTTAAATGGTAATACTTTACTCCATAATTGCTTATATTGAAATAATCTAAATAACAAGGTACAGAGGTGAAACATGTTGATACTGTTCCGTGTTTGTGGCAGCTCTTTAAAGAACCTGATGGTGTTCAGAAGGGAGGAAGAATTATTTCATGGTAGGATGCTGCTGCAGCTCTGTACGCATGATTTACATGAATTGGAAAGTTTCTGATCAACATGTTTGCTCTTACATTTTTGTAGAACTTGGGCCTAAAGCTCTCCCGCTACTTGAGAAAACATGACAAAATTTGTCCTTGAGATATTTTGTTTGCAACTACTTCTAGAGGCAACTAACGTTTCTGTCTGAAAGGTTCTTTTATCTTCTACATTTTTACAGAGGAATATACACAGGAGACCAACATTTTAATAGGAGGAAAACCCTATCCTACCAATAACAAAAATGTAGCTTTTATTTTGTTATCATACTGCTATGAGCAATGGCATACATCCAGTTTTTTTGGTTTCTGTTATTTTGCTTTGGTTTTCTAGAGTGCATGTTTGAAAAACCCCTGATAGCAGAGCTTTAAAAGAAAAGAAAAAACAGATATTTTTATTTTCTAGTGCAAATGAGTCTCAGTGGCTTAGAGCTATCTCATCTAGCGTATTTTTTTAATGGCTTTAATGTTTATTCAGTAAGCTTTTCTGGAACTTTTTACTGAAACCTACCTCTAGAACTACCACTGAAACAACCACAAAGATACACGCACGCATGCACACACACACACACATGCAGCCCTCTCAGTCCTGCAGAGTTATAGTGTGGGACATCTTCAATCACGTCCACAGTGCCAAATGGTCCTAATACAGAGTAAAAGGTTAATGCAGAACCAAGCTCAGAGAGCACGTCTTCGTACAGAACTGCTGACAAAACATACTGTTCCCAAGCAGCTGAGAAATGTTTCCCTAAATAGTTTTGATGATTTCTATTAATCAGTTGACTCCTCTAGAGCCCATAGGTTACAGTTACAAAAACTTAATGAGAAAGTAAAACAGTATATCCTTTGTGCCTATACTAGCGAAAATCTACATAACCTATCTATTGATTTATGATCAGATTATTTAAAAACAAGCACTTTGCAGGTATATTCCAGTACTTTGTCTTCATTCATGGAGATATGCCTAGACAGTTATTACTATTCTGGAAGCTTTAAGAAAAATAAATGTAACGCATAAATACTGTTAAAACTAACAAATTTGCACTTATACATTAAGCTCACAGTAAACTGTAAGCAATTTCTTGTGTTCATTGAAAGATATGGTTTAGTGACGGTTTTTGTCACAGTTAGGTTGATGGTTGGACTAGATGATCTGAAAGGTCCCTTCCAACCTAGGCAATTCTATGATTCTATGATTCTATGTGAATTTTGCCATGGAACAAGACACAAGGTCTCATATATGAAGCTTGATTATTGTATTTACACATAGCCATGTTTTTCACCACTTTAAAGTCACTAATGTGCCCTATTAGACTGACAATATCTTGTTAGCTACATTTCATATTTACTTAGGTAAATTTCCACAGATTGGAAAAGCAGCCTTAATATTTACCATATAGAGAATAGCTCCAGCATGAAATTACAGCTGAAAGAAAGGGCCTTTGGATTGACAGGTTTAATTTTTTTCTTCCTGTGGGCAGTGCAACTGCAGTGTTTGAAACTTTGAAGGTTTTTTGTAGAAACTTGAAGATTTTCATAGAACATTAGTCGGATTGCTTTGCAATAACTGATAATGCTTTACTCAAGCTGCTGAAAAGTCCAGAAATAATTATAGAAAGTACTACAGATGTTGAATTTTCAAAATCTAACAAATAAAGCCAGTTAAATCATTTAGAATAGACTCTCCTTGGTAGAGGAAGATCAGGTTGGGGAACATTTAAACAAACTGGACATAAATAAATCCATGGGACTGGGTCGGATACAGCTACATATGCTGAGGGAGCTGGACAATGTCTTAATTATCTTTGAAATGTCATGGCCATTGGGGAGGTTCCTGAGGTTGGGAAGAAAACAAATGTCTCCATTGTCTTCAGGAAGTGCAAAAAGGACAATCTGGGAACTACAGGCAGGTCAGCCTCACCTTGAACCATGGGAAGGTGCTGAAGCTAACCATCCTGGAAACCATTTCCAAACATAGTAAGGACAAGAAGGTGGCTGGGCATAGTCAGCAGGGATTTATGAAGGGGAACTCATATCTCACCAACCTCATGGCCCATCCCTAGAGGTATTTAAAAGATGCTTCGGGACATCGTTTAGTGTTAGGACTTGGAAGTGTTAGGTTAATGGTTGGACTCGATGATCTTACGGGTCTTTTCCAACCTAAACGATTCTATGATTCTATGAACTGGTTCCATGGTGCTACCTAAGTTCTGCGATAAGGCCGAGGACTGAAATGCTGGACAATAATACCAGAGCTATCAGCTTAACATTTTTGTGATTCACAAAAGCTACACGAAGAAAGAACTACAATTTTCTTTCAGATGGCTTAGAAGATCTTTGCACAGAGTTGTTAGTATCAGGTGATACAAGTCATGAACACAGAACCCCCCTATATATTAAAATTTGGTGTCTGTAATGTGACTTACACTGAACACAAAATTCCATGGCATCATGCAGTAAAAATTCTGCTTAGATGCTTTAGGCAGATTTACAGTTTAAACTATAAGACAAAACAATAAACACTCTATATCCACCAATATCATCAAATATCCTTTATACACACACACATGTATATTCTTCATATGCATATATAAACATACGTATACATACACATAAATTATGACAAACTGCTCCAGACTAACATTGGAGAGAAGCCCAGAGAATTGGAGATGAAATTTAATGTAAGAAGAAAAAAAGCAAAAGGAAAATTCGGGTAGTTTAACTGTTTTCTAGTTCGTACACTAAATGCTAGTCAATGGTTTGGAATATTGAAAACTGACCTGAGCTTTGCTAGGCAGACAGAATACAGGGGAGTAATGGATAATTTATAGAGCTGGCCAGAAAACAAAATGTTTTAAAATTTCCACAAAATGGAGGGAAATGTTTTAAAGAATTGTCCTGGTTTCAGCTGAGATAGAGATAATTTTCTTTCTAGTGGTTGCTGTGTTTTCAGATTTGGTATGAAAGGAATGTCAATAATGCTAATCGTTTTGGTTGTTGCTAAGTGATGTTTATACTAGTCAAGGACTTTCTCCAGTTTCCCATAGAAGCTGAGAAGGTGCATAGACAGAACAATAGAATGGCCAATGGAATATTCTGTGCCATAGACATCATTCTTGGTGTATAAATGGGGGTTGACAGGGCAGGAGGGGAATCTGCAATCTCTGCTTGTGTCGGGCTGGGCAGGGCAGACAATTCACTGGGTGATGAGAGTGATTTGTGTCTTGTATATTCTTTTACCGTTACTATTATTATTATTTTTTACTTTTCTGTTATTGTTCTATTAAACTGTCTTTAGCTCAACCCATGAGGGTTTTTTTCACTTTCCC
>VWZL01001810.1:827409-946257 GCA_013396915.1 Stercorarius parasiticus
GGGGGGGGCGGGTAGGGGAGGTGAGCAAGAGGCTGCATGGTCCTAGTTGATGGCTGGGGTTAAACCCTGACAAGAATATTTGGCAATTCCTTCCCCTGCTTCCTTTTTTTTCCCCAGCAAGCTTATTCTGGTCATTACTATGTCTACATATTTAAGTGCATGAGTACACACATAAACACTAAGGAGATTAGATCACTGAAACAAGATGAGAAATCCCAGACGCAAGCCATGGATGTTCTCCATTTATACATAAAAGACAACCCCTTGGGGAATCTAACCACTGTTCAATTGCAAAACATTTAATGGTGCAGAGAGGATGTGGATCTTGATCCTGCAAACACTTAAACATGTGCTGCAGTGTAAGCTGTTAAATAGTCCAAAGAAGTCAAGTGTGTAAAGCTAAGTACATAATTTAGTTGCAAATCGAAGGTCTTAAAACACTGCAGAATGTATTGCTTTTAAAACTTCCCCTTTTTTTTTTTTCATCAGCAATATCACACTAAGCAGGAAGAGATAATCACAGCTTGAAAATCTTTTAGCAGAATTCTTGTAAAACCAAAGATTACACTCAGAAGGGGCAACTGTCATAACCTTTATGTTCACAGATGCCAAAAAGATGCTGGCGGTCTAGGGATTATCTTCAAATACGCAATGCTACGGCTCCAGTCGAACAGCAGGATGTCTGTTCTTAGCGTAGCTGCAAGTCTGGAAACAGAGAGGTAAGCACATCACAAAGAGTCAGAGATCTATAAAAGGAGAATTCCTAGTTTTACAAATCAGCAAATGCAATATCTCTAGATTAAATCTATGTCATCAAAGAGGGAAGATGTGAAATAAGGTCTAACTGTTATATTGCCTGTGCAGAGGGCTTAGAGACTGAACGTTTAAACTTCAGTAAACCTGCTGTTAATGGGTTGTGGAGTTTAAAATGACCTGTCATCCTCAAAATACAGATGAGCCGGCTTCTACATATGCAGGGGTGCTCTGAAAAGAGAAGGCAAGGGGTTTATCAAGGACTGAGTGGGGAAAAAAAATGTTACAGAGGATATCTCTTGCTTAAAAAGATGTTTTTAGTTCTAAAACTGTCATTATACACAAGGCAAATAAATATCTTTTTGCATCCCCTACATTATCTTTCTTCTTGATTGACAGTCCCTTTTCCTATGAACAAGTCTATATAGTCTATATTGTCTATATGGACAAAAATTAACAGATCTTAAACAGCCTTTTCCTTTGTAATATATGCAAGCTTAGACCAGTCTAAACACAGTAAAATGAAAGAAAGGAAATGTTTCATTGTATTGATCACTTTGACTTTTAAATATCTTCACTTTTGAGCAATCATCACTTTAGGTTAGTAACTAAACAGATCACATTTGCTTTCCGACAGTTAAAGAACAGCATTGACCAGGATAATTATTCTTTTCATCTGAATGCAGAGGGCATCAGCTTGAAATAGTCCTGGTGGGACACAGTAGAAGTGTTGGAGATAAATGTTTTCTGTCGACCTGTACATGAAGCTTTAAACTGTGATATTTTACATTCTCACAAGGGACTCACAAGCATTTATCTCCATCACATTTCAGAGCAGGTTACAAAACAAATTTTTAACAGGTGTTTGAGGGCTGTTGAAGACATGGGATGTTTTATTACCTAGTGTTTTTCATTAGCTCTTTCTTTCATTTTATATTTGTGGACTGTATTTTGAATTCATGACTGTAGATCATGCAAAAGTACTATATGCAATGGAAAACCAAAACCACACAGCTAGGACTGAAAGAAAACCCAATTAAATGCTAGGCCTTCTCTCCCTAACTACAGGAACTGTATTAAAATCATATAAATACCATGACCATCTTTTACCAGCACAAAGTCATGTAGTTCAGTGGGGCCCCACCAGTGTAACTGGGACTATTACAACACCCAACATTTTCCATCCTTTTCAACCTTTCTCCCCCAACTTGCATTCAGACATTGCTGTAGTATAACAGTATAATTTGGCTCTGCTTTTTACAGCTTTTTCTGGTATCTTTTATGTTGATTTCATCTCACAGTTTCAGCAATGACCTGCTGAAAGCATTCTCCAAGTCCCTGGGTGGTCTCTGAACCATAGGGCAAAGAAGTTGAAAACTGAACAGTATTACAGACCAATAGGCCTAACAGGAGATTATTAATAATAAGATACATTTATTTAATTTTATATTTTGGTAGCTCAGGCTCATAAAGAAGAACACTTAGAATACCGAGAGTAGTAGGATGCTCTGCTACAGACAGTAACACAGTATTTCTGTAGCTCCTTAAAGCACAGCAGCTCAAAGCTCTTCCAGATGATAAATTTCATTTCATTGAAAATTGAGATATAGCAAGAAACAAGACTGTGTTTTACTAACACTAGCCTTCCCACTGCCGACAGAAAATACACAGAGGGAGATTCATGGCTTTGTGCTGTTCACCTATAAGAACCTTCAGGTATTTGTCAAAACCAGATTTCATTGTCAGAAAGAGCATGAGCTGCTGACACGTCTTCTGAACATTTTCAAGTTTGAAGGAGTGCCATACGGTACTAAGTAGATGAGGACTTGATGTTAGTAATTATGTCAAGCACATCCATACTGTAAAATAAAGTATTCCAATTCTAGCAATGGCATTCAATATCTTTCTCTTTATCAGTTACATATCCACAAATGTACATTGTTTAATGCATCCATTTATTTAACAATTAATATTATTTAACTAATATTTTGTTATTTCTAGATAGAAACCAGAGTTTTATATATATTTGGTGCACTATAAAAATAACACCTATGAAGTCAGATTAAGGGTAATGCCTTCTTTACTGCAAAGGAGATAAATTGCCCCAACGGGTTGGAATAATGAGTCTTTGCTTAAGAAATGTGAAGGAGGAGTTCACTTTTAACTCACTTGCTTACTTTTTTTCTCAAATACAAACAATATTCTAGCAAATGTTACAAGCTAATAATGATTTCCCTTTGTCAAGACCACAGATGTAAACGTAGCAGCTCTGAAGCCAGACAGCAATCATACAGAAAGGGTGCATTCTTAAATGGAAAAACTAAGAAATTATTTTATAATCATGGGGTTTGGGGAAGGATCAAGGCAGAGACAAATGTCTACAGATAGTCCATGTAGGAGAGGCAACTTGGGGGAAGCTGATACACTACAGCCTTGTTCTAGCTGGAAAATGAAGTAGCCGGTTTGTTGGGGTTTTTTAAGTAGTAGTACTATCTCTGTCTGAATTTCATTGCTGAAGTTATTGTTTTATTCATTCTTGACCTACATAGTCATAGAAAGAAAAATTGTATCATAAAGAAAGATGCCAAAAGGATTTATTTTTTCCCCATTGACCATCTGGCTTTCATTCTCAGATACACTTACGATCTATTTCTAAAATGACAAAACTAAGATTGTTAACAGTATCAAACGTCAGAATACAGCAGCTACGTTCCCTTTATCCTTACTCAAATCCCTGTCTCCATAAACTACCTCATTATCTCATGCAGTTTATATCAAAATTCCTAACCATAGAGGAAGAAAGGTAATGGATCGGAAACTTCAAATTACAGTACAACTGAAGGGAGTTCTTAAATCAACATTATGCCAGAAGGACATTCAATTAAAAAAATTACACAGCATTTACCACAATTGCATACACTACCAATAAAATGAGAATTAATCTTTTAAACTAATCTAATTGAATGAGATTATTTTCTCCCATTTTCAATTGTCATCTGTAGGTAATTGAAGCTTACGTATCTGCATGGCTATCAATACAACTGTGCTATTTTGCACAACTTTAAGATCTGTTCCATTACCTATAAAGCAGATTGCCTTCTGGCACTTAATTCATACAGATGTTGACACCTCATCAAGAAAAGTTACCTTTTAATTTTTTTTTTTTTTAATAAAATTTAACAATAATTACATCATATGGGGAAACCACATAATCATCTCTTTTTTTGCCAGACTAAGATTTTCTTTGAAACAGATTCCTGGCTGCAATTTCAAACCTCTATTTAAATTACTTACATGGGGCTTTTGCACTTCATTCCTGAGAAGATTTTTCTAGAGTTTTTTTAGCTCTCCCTTTCAGAACCTCTCCTGGAGCTTTCCTTTCTCAACATTTCTCTTTCTTCCTACTGTTAGCTTCAAAACTTGAGGCTCTTTTGAAATGTATGTTAAATGCACATTGACAATTCAGATCTACTGACTTAGTTGATTAAATAGGTGTGCAAAAAATAAAGCCACTGCTCTGAACAAACCTGCCAACAGGAAGATGGGGCAACCATGTAAGAGAGTTTTAGTCCAGTGACACATTCAAGTGACTCTTTCCAATCCCTACTAACAAACTTATGATCTGTAGTGATAGCCAAAGCTATGTTCCACAGGAAAGGATGAGGAGAGAATGAGAGACAGAGAGAAGCCAAACCAAACCAAACCAAACCAAATCAGTTAATTATTCCTTGAAGTAGGGAATTGCTTGAGACCATTGCTCTCTATTTCTCTACTGTGTGGGTCACGTCTGTACCCTAGGCTATCTCATTAACAATGTGACTCAAAAGAAAAAGTCTTTCCTAACCTCAAATATTGTGATTTGTTTAATATTGAAAGAATGAGCAAACCACCTCAAGCCAGATCTTGGAGACATTGGTACCACCTTGGCTCTTTATCATCAGTTTCTAGAGAGATTCTAGTAAATAAATTTTCTGTGCAGAGTGTTTATGGAATCTACATCTTGTAATTATTTTTTTTTTTTTAATTAGGAAACACTTTGCACTGGTAAGCTTATCCTGTTTAGTCAGAAAACGTGGGTAAGTAAATAAAGTACAAATCTGACAAACTTGTAAAATGATAAACAGAGCTGGTGCAGGAGGCTTTGCTGTGATTTCAGTGTCTGGCAGTTGAATGGGCCTCCCTTCCTTGAATAAAGAAGTGTGAATGTACACATGGATATACTTTGGAAAGATCTGGATGCTAGCATCAAATTCAGTCTTGGGCAAAGCCTCTGCACCTCTCCCAGGTGCACTGAAACAAGCCATATGAACTACAAATATTGATGCCAACCCGCATCGGTTTGATTGGGGATTTTGTTAGTTGCTTGGCTTTGTTTTAATTTTCTTCCCTTCAGATGTCCATGACTGGTCAGAAATATTAAATTGACATTTCCAGGCTGACCCTCACTTTAGCTGAGGTTGGCTTGCAACTTCTCTCCGTTTTCCCCCTGTAATACTTCCTGGTATTACCTGGGCAGACTGCTCTTCCAAACTCATTTAGGTTACATCTTCTCTAGCCTTGCGTTTATATCTCCATTCCATTTTAAGACACATTTTTACAACTCCAAAGTAGTAAGGCTCCAGTAGTAAGGGCCCATATGCATGTTTAATCTTAAATTCAATGTCCGCCAGAAGTCAATTAAATTATTTATCTGTCAACTAAGCCATGATTTTTTTACAAGATAGGGGCAATAAGAGAGAGAAAAAGTATAGATTCAAAAACCATCTAAGGGTTCTCATGTAAATCTGGCAATGGTTAGGTAGCTGCTTGCCTTGTTATTTCTTGTATCCGTTTTTCTGTACTTCCACCCCTTGCTAAAGATTAATAATATAAGAAAAGCCAAACCATATAGCTCAGTACCAATGCCTGAGAGTGACCAATACCATATTGCTTAGAGAAAACTGAACACACAAGGTAAATAATTCTTTGTCCTGTTCTCAATTTTCTCCAGTCTGATGCTTAGGGCTTCCTGAGACAGACACCGTAGCTGCATCATTCTTAACACTTCTTGAAATTAATAGCCCTCAAAATAGTTCAGTGTAATTAATTTAGCGCCAAGCTTTTAAATCTGGTGTAGTACTGAAATAATATTGTAGTGGATTTTCACATTGATTTTTAGAAATCCAACTAGCAAGACTACCTTCCACAATTTTGTAAGATAGTTTTTGAACATTTTGTTTATTACTACTTCAAAGTGAGATCTGTGCTTTGTTCCTGTGTCAATATATTTCTGTCAGTTCAGGTCATGCTCTGTTCTTTTCAGCATTTTAAAAAGCAATGCTGTTAAACTAAAAATTCAGATGGCCAAACCACCAGAGAGGGAAGTTAACCGGGCACCAGACAGACACTGTCCTTCCAGTTTCTTCAAACTACAGATGATAAAAGAAGTTTTCATAATTTGCTGTGCCAAGAAAGTGCTATCTGCAGAGAGATATCTTACTCCTATCCAAGAAAAATAAATAATTTTATCTAGGGAGCAGACAGGAAACATATTTGCCATTAGCGTGAGGCAGGGGGAATCTGTATTCCTCTAAATACTTGTTTAAAGCCTCAACAAAGCCCGATGGAAAATTGGGAGGGGGAAAAAAATCACGTCTTCTCTCTGTCAGGACTTATTTCTCAGTTTCTTCTTAGAAGATATGCATGAAAATGGGAATTCTGGGTGAAATCCTCAGCAGAAATCAGTGCAACTCCACCCAGCTAAAGCAAGTTGATGATATGTGCTTCTGCTCCTTTAGAGTGCATCTGTTTTTACCATCCCACTCTTTATTACATAAATATTGCCTTTCTCTACAATGCAGACAAGGACTTAAGGAAAGACACAGACTAACCTGGTGCGTAGTCAAAGCTGAGGAAACCTTACTCATGTGCTGCCTCCTTTTTATGATCCTCCACCGTGAACTCTCTCCTTGAGCCAGGGACCAGATCTTTTCATAAAACAAAGCCAAAGAATGTGCTTTTTCTCCTTTGGTGAATGCATCTTTTCCTTGCCGAGCTAGCCACAGTTTATTTATTTGTATATATGTAGTGTTACCAGATAACCACTGAGTGTGGATAGGATGTACCTCTCATCGGGGGTGCCGTGTCTGTATTTGGACGCAGCCAGAGCTGGCTGTTCCGTGATCTTACTGACTCACAACCTAGTGAGCTTGTCCCACATAGTAAGGTAAAAGCTAGGAGGAGGAATCATAGTCCCAGAAAGAAAGAACATCGCTCTTAGTGCTAGGATGTGGGAGGTTTGGTTTTAAATCCTCCTTCTTCTTGAGGGATTTCACTAAAACACATTTTAGTCTTTACAGGACCAAAGCATTTGATACTAACAAAGGTAAGCTGAGAAAAATATTCCATTATTTGTTTGTCATCTGAATAAGTTACATATTTTAAGAATATTCTTTCTCCTCTTCACTTCAGAAGAGCACATCATTTAATCAAGACTTTCACCCAGTAATAATTTTTATTTCACAAATATAAAAAAATAGTAGTGCAAATACAAATAGACTAAAGTCAGTAGCGTTAAAAGTATGAAGTCCAAGATCAATGCTTTGGACCTTACTCAAGTAGCATTTATTCTATAGAGGCTAAAGAACGAATTCTATGTTTTCCTACTTTTTTAAGACTGCAACTAAGCAAGCTGTACACACACAAAGACAAAGAGCATGGGAGACAGAAAGAGAAGAAATAATAGTTGAGAGTTGTATCATACGCAACTGATCAATGTAATTACATGTCAGTGCCACAGCTCAGTATGGGTAAAACAAAGATTATTCCATCAATATTCCATTAGCCAAGGGACTTCCCAGACATCAAAATATTCTGGCACATTCTGAGTAAATGCAGCTGAT
Organism: Stercorarius parasiticus; assembly: GCA_013396915.1. NCBI lineage: Eukaryota > Metazoa > Chordata > Aves > Charadriiformes > Stercorariidae > Stercorarius > Stercorarius parasiticus. The sequence goes on from VWZL01001810.1 coordinate 835,044, forward strand.
TGATAGAACTCTGAGTTAAGTTTCAAGCCATTTTGTAATAAAGAATATAAAAATACTTGAAAACCATAAAAGAGTAAGGGGCTGATCCAAAGACTATTGAAGTTAATGGAAAACCTACCAAACCTACCACTGATTTTATTTGGCTCTTAATAACCCCTGGAGATAGATTTCCTACATTTTACATTAAACCTCATAATGCTTATCCAAGCCAAATTACATCAGATTTTTATACTGAAGTCCTTTACTACATAAGTCAAACATAGTATATACAAAAGGTCAAATATGAAAGAGAATTAGGAGCTAAAACATACTAAAGATGTCATTACTTATGAAAGCTAAACAGACTGTCAACGCTGAGTACATTTACATGGCAGTTTAAAAAATACCCTCTACAAATTTTAAAAGCATTTTGAAAAACAAACACCACTCGAAAGCCATGCAGTTTTCAGAAAAAACCACCAACAGAATAAACATGAGCAAATTTAAGCTCATGTAATGCTGTAATGTTAGCCACAGAATAACCAAAATAAATGAATGCATATGAACCATTGCTGATTCTCTGTTTCTATTTATTTGGTGTCAAAGATAGGGATGGGGGATAGAATCAAGTATCTCATTCTGAACTGGAATTGGCAATGTGTCTTAGTGTGTCTTCCTATGCCTTCGTGATGTTTTTGGGACCTTAGTTTCAGAGCTGTTAAACCAAGTTTTTATATCAAATGAACCTTAGCTAAGCCAAAAGTCACACAACCCACAATTTGAAGGGAAGATTGGAATTTGACTTTAAGGACAGAATTGATTAGATTAGACAAAGAATGCTAACAAATTATAGTTTCAGAAAGGATGTGTTCACTTACCATTCACATAAATGAAATGGCATAATTGAAAAGAAATTATTTTTATGAACTGAAAGAATTAAAAACATTAAAAGGCAAGTGCAAGAGAACTTGTCCCTCTCTCATGCTTTTGGATCTGCCCAGAGCTGTGGGCTATCTCTCAGCCATCTGCTCCCTACAGGAGGGGTGTTATCTGCTGAAGGCAACTCTTTCCAAACATCCAGCCCTTGGCATTACTACAATGACCCTTTGAAGCTTTGCCGGGAAATCTCCCCCAGCTTCCTGATTCTGCTCACAGCTTTATTTGGAGTTGTCATCCATGTTCTATCTCTGCACAGATAACAAATACAGCAACATAGGTTCAAAGGGCTTATTCAAATTTACCTTGCCTACAATACAGACAGGCTTAATCGTACAGCACAGGGGATTCGTTTAAGACTCGCATTCATACTCTTAGCTAGATAGTTTGAAAGAAAAGCCTTAAAATAAATCAGATATAGTGGGCAATTTTAGCTTAAACGTGATCAGATTATTCTCTAATTGTTTACCTTTATTTACAAAATATCGCTAAGAAGCCTCAAGCGTCAGATTTGGAGATTCATTGTTCAGGACAGCATCCACCCACCTGGCTGCTGCCCTCAGCTCTCAGTCCCTGCTTCCCCTCTCTTGTGCACCAGCATTCACACTAATTACTTGTTATTCCAAGTAGCCTGCCACAAGCACTGCCTTTGTTCTGGGTGATCCCCTTATTTACCTTTGAGTTTAGGGCTTGGATACACCTACAAAAAACATTCACGCCTTTGTCTGGAGCCAAATATTTTTAAAACTCAAAGGTGAGTTCTCATTTCCAGCTCACACCTGAACAGCTATGCACACATATTTGTGAATGTACACATTCTGGCAAACACCGCTGATTGTTCTTCCTGATTTAGTTGCCTATAGTAACTCAGGCTGTTACTCCTTTGTCTTTAATCAGCCTGCTATCCACTTGCCTGCTGCCTGCTCTGGACTGTTCCCCCAAATGCAATTTGAGATAACATCATCTTGCTAAATACTGCGTAAGGCACATATTTCATATATATTAAGTTCATTATCTAAGGTGCACCGTTATAGAGATCACACAGGTAAGAAGTCGGTATGTTGGCTGCATTTATAAGAAAGTTCCCTTTTTCTCTTTCACGATTTTTCTAGGATTCCTGTTATGCATACACACATGCTGGAGCTGCACAATCATGAACTTCTGCAGATAACCGTTAAACCAGTACAATCTAGTTGCAGCATCAAGCACTTAGCATCAGCAGCGCCACCTTCTTTTTTATCTGAATTTTTGAACTTCTGCAATGACTCTATTTTCAGCAGTCCCTGCTCCTTGTCATCCAACACGTCTGTTTTCTCCAATTTATCACTGTGCTCTTCCCTCCCTAATAAGTCAGTCTTGAGTCAGCATAAAGCACTTCTACTCAGGCTTCACTCAAAAAACCACTTTTGTTCATTCATAGATGAAACTTAAGAATCCACCTTAAATTAAATATGTATTTAAAAGCTTTACTGAACAGACTGAGATTGCTACACTGGAAGTTAACCTTGGAACAATGTTTGAAACCAAGCTTGCATCTCTATTTCTTCATTGTTATTCATAATATCCACTCTGGGAAATGCTGCTCTGTGCTACAATGTCTAAATTCTCCCTGGCATTCATACAATTGCTTCCTGCATTGTGTTTTTAGTCAAACTTTAAACCGTTTACAACAGTAATGTCTTGGACTACATAATCATTTATAGTATTTTAAGTTCTTCCTGCATTCAACAGTCCCAAACATCCTGCTACATATTAATATGCATATACAGAATTGTAGTTTGACTTCATATTCCATCGGAAGTCAAAGAGGTGTTTTCAGTAGTGCAAACCGATTTTACATAGCCTATGACTTACTCAACTAAAACTATGCAAATTACTGCCTGAAATTGCAACCTCTTGGAAACTGCAACCTCCTGGAAACTGCAAATCTGCAATTTCTGTAATCGCAACCTCCTGGGAAGACCTATACTCCTATTATAAGCATGAGGCTGCCCTAGAATTACTTTCATTTTTCATAACTTCCCTGTCACTGACACAACTCTGTCACTGTGAGCGCCGACTACTACTTTTGGCAAGTTGTCAGCTCTTTTAACCACAAGATGCTCTTCCTCTGCTGTCACTGTAAGAGGCTACAAGGCTGGTAGTAGCAGAGGGAGCTGGCAGAGGAAAACCAGCGCAGAAAAGATGAAAGGTGTCTTTATCCCAGCAGCCGTTACTGCCACCTCTTTCAGTCTCCTGCATGATCCATGATGAAAGGTGTTAATCCTCCTGTAAATACCATTCCATCATGATTAGCAGGGGTCAAAGTAGCTCAGTGTTTAAATTTTGTCAAAGCTTCTCACGTCTCTCTTTCTAGGTCCCTATTTTGTAACTTGCTTTGTAAAACACCTCTTTCTTTCCTTTTGTCTTCTTTATAAACATAACAGTTTGGGAAAAAATGAAAACAAACCCCAAACTTATTTCAGACGTATGCAGCTTTTCAGGATAAAAGTTTATCGTATCTGGTAATAAATAACCCAGATGGTTGTCTAAACAACTAAGAAAACTTGTCATCAAAATTTCTCTGAATGCCTAGGAGAAATGTATCTGCCACAGAGAACTGACAGAAATCCAAGACTCTGAATTCAACTCTCGGGCTGTGCCAGTGATTCCTTTTAAAAACTCACTATTGTCGTGGAGCTGAACTGCGACTTCCAGTGGGGAGGCTCCGGGTGTGCGGAGGAGAGCACACTGAGGTCACCCCCACAAAGCTGCTCTGTCTCTGCCTTGACTCCAGGCCCTGATACCTCCTTCCACAGGGAAACCTGCTCTGCCAAGAGCTGCCCAGGGCAGTCTTGAAAAGCAGTGAAAGCAGTCCCCACCGGACATTTTACCTTTGCAGTGGATGGCAGTAAGCTGTGTTTTAGTGTCAGCAACATTTATTTGTTTGATTTGAGCCTGCATATCCTTAATGAGAATGTGAAACATTTCTGCAGACTGCTGTAGAGTCTTGTGTGTGCAAAGTAGTTCAGTGCCTGCACAACCTCAAGCCTACAAAGAAAAATACCTGCATTACCCAGTCTTAAAGGCTGAGATTTGTCCTCTTTGTCCTCTGCTAGACATTTCCAAAGAGGAGCATCTCCCAGCAAGCCTTGAAATTTGGGTGCTTGAAACTGTTAAATATTTGTGGAACTCATTCTGTATTGATGGTATCAAACACAGCAGGTTGTAATGATCACTAAAGCAGAAGTATAAAACACTCTTTGTGATCTCAGGAAATGACCAAAGCATCCACGGCAATTTGAAACTGGCTCTTTTTCAGCACTTTACTGCACATTAGAAAACAGAATTTACGGGTCGAAGGAGAGTAGGACATTGCTCTTTCATGACCCCGACCAGCTTTGGGTCTGTCTAGGATTTAAAAAAGCATCTTCATAAAGCCCCCGACAGGAATCACTGAGGGTTCCGTTTGTTTTCCCGCTGAAAAGTCCCTCTTCCCTCCCCGGAGCACCCGCGCAGGGGATGCCCAGGCGCCCAGGGGAACCGGGGCTGCCCGGCTGCCACAAGTCGCCGCCGCCCCCCCAGCGCCGGGAGCTGCCACCCGCGGCGGGGCCGGGCCGGGGGCCGGCAGGGAGGGGGGCGGTGGGAGGGCCGGGCCCCGTCGCAGACCCCCGGCAGGAGGGNGCTCCGGGAGCCCAAGCGCAGCGGTTGCCCTCAGCCCGGGCAGGTTTGCAAGCAGCCCCCTGGCACGGAGCGCTCGCCTTGTCCCCGTCCCAGGTAGCGGCTGAGGTCTGGTCCTTCCCCTGTGCCCGCACATGGCTTGTGTTCCAACGCTAGTAACAGCCCCATGGTTGCTAGTTTCGCTGGAAGAGGCTTAACTTTATGAAGCGACAAAATAGGAACTGGCATTGTCACAGTGCACCTGCAGGGAAAACCTACCAAGTGAAAATCGGAGAGCAGGAATGTTAATTCTTCCGCTCTTTCTTCCTTGCTCTCTCTTGTCCTTGTGCTGCAGCACATGCGGTGCTTTGGCACATCCGTACCTAGGACCTCTGCAAAGTGATTTGCAAAACCTGTGCAAAAATCCTATCGTATTCTTTCAAATTTATGAGAGAATACACATAAAGAGTAGATACAATAGCGTGTTATGTTGAGAATTACTAGAAAATATTCGATAAGCATGTATTTTACGTTTTTTAAGGGTTATGCAACTACTTACTACCTTTACAAAGCACCCTTTAGGGTAGACATGAGTGGTTGAAAAGTGTTTTAACACCCATTCAAATAATGTTACTTATAAAGATGTATTAATGTGTGTGTCTTGATTCTATTTTCTTCACTGTGATGTCTATAGGAGCATCCATATTCCTGTTCCATTGCATTGCCATAGTCATTGCTATAACATTTGTGATCATGTTTTTTTGCATGTCTCATCCAAGCAAATGGTATCTTTTAGGTAAATAGTTACAGTCATTTTCATATTTTGCTTTAAAATTGTTACCCTAAATTACTTAAGGATAACTTCGTCCAAAACATGAACGTCTTTCTAATTTAGTATTTTGACAGAGTTGAAATCCACAAATAGATGTGGGCACTTTTCTTGAATACAGTCCTAGTTCTAATTTCTGCCTTGGGATGTTGATACGCTGCTTCCTTTGCAGTCAGCAGATGCAAGAAAAAGCACTTTCAAGATCAGAGTGGGCACTTACTAGTGGCACTATTTCTTTATCTGTAGTCATTTGCCAGACCCTGGCCTTCGGACAGCAGGAGATATAAACCTGATAAGCTATCCTCCCTACCTGAGGAAATGAGTGGCCAGTCCTGCCACTCCACCCTTGCCCACCTGTACTCCACGAGCTGCTCCTTTTTCTGCCTCTACTTGGGTTTGCACCCAGCAGCCCTCAGTCCCTGACTGCTCCATAATGCTGGAAGCCTTATGGACAGGTGGAAAATCATCGGCGCCTCTCTGCACGCGGATTGGAACAGAGATGTGAACAGGGAATGGAAAAGTCCTTCCTTTGTGGAACTCGGTTTTCCACCCGAGTTCCTCAGAGGCAGTCATCAGGAGCCACTTAAATATCTCTGTGGAAAATGAGCTCCTGTGTTGATTTCAAGAACCTCTTTGACTTTTGGTTAATGTGTGGTCTTCAGAGTACCTATTACCTGACCCAGTTTGTGGCAGTCATGGTGCAAACCCCAATGTGGTGACAGAGATTTAGTCTCTCTTCCAAATGGCTCATCCACCAGCACAATGCTATCCTTGTCTTTAAGATGTTGCAAAAGTTGAATTCTTTTCTGGTTTAGGGTCACATTTCTCAGTATCTGGCAAGGCCAAGAAGGTCTGGGATGGATCCAGGCAAAGCTCACTGTATTAAACCTGAAGACAGTCAGGAAAAAGCAAACATGGAATCAAATTCTTCCTGGCATGCAGAGACCTCAGTTAAAGAACAGCAGAGAGCCAGATACAGTATACAGGCTGTTTGTGGAAAGAAGCACGGAATATCATAAGTAAACTCGAATTCTAGGGAAACAGCTGCATGTTTTCCCAAGACGGATTGTTTTTCTAGCAGACAGTATGTAATATCTGGACCTCCAAACAAAATGGGAGAGTTTGACTTCCTAGAAATAAGTCTCTCCTTGTAGCCTGTAACGTGTGTCTCTGCTAGGTTAGGTTAAACCAATGGTGCACGATCTGTGAAGGAGGCTGAATTTCACAGTCTTAACAATGTGTATATTTTGTAATTAGAAGTTTGATTTAATTGTTCTAAAGCAAATATTTCAATTTAAAGTTATTAAATCACTAATACATTTAAAGGTCCCAAAAGAAGAAAATTAAAAGTAATATTCCCGTATATATGCAAAGATTTCCATCAAGAATAATCATTCTTAAATGATAAATTCTGTTAAAACTAACGTGAGTTTTCCATTTTTGTGTCAGATTGTGTCAGAATATTTTGTGGTAGTGGATGAAGATGCCGTAAGTCAACAGTAGCATAGATGCCTTCCCATACTTTCGTGTCCCTCCCATACTAGGCAGAGCTGGGAGGGAAACTTGCCCTGTGGTTAAGCTTCCTTAGCGCTTTCAAGTTATTAGGCCCTGTTTTTAGTTCCTTATTATTTTGTCAGATTTGACTCACTGGGCTGAAAATTGCTGGGTGTTGGACACAGGCAAAGCTTTTCTGGAGCATTACAGCAAAATCAGTATTCCTCATTCTGGGAATGAATTTTTAAACAATGCTTATATCATTTTTTTATTTTTTTAATACGTCACAAATACGGAAATCATGATTTCAGTGGAAAATTTAGCCAACAGCTCTCTCTGAGCAGATCTGGTCTGCGGGGGTAACTTTTTCACAACTTTCATTTCTTGTGAGTGTGTCCATAAATATGATAGTTTTATTTGTTTCTGCCGTTGCTAGAATTAGACAGCACATCAGTTACACTCAGATGTGCAATAAAATATTTTAATTGGTATTATAGATAATGGCAGTTATTTGCAGGTTTTTTTTGCAGAATAGGTAAGAAAAAGAAAAGAAAGAAAAAAAAATAAGTCAACCAGTGTTAAGTAACATGAGATTTCCAAGCAATAACTATGGAAATATTACATACTTCTAAAAAGGAAGAAAGAATACATGAAAAGCTGGATGACATTTTAAAGTGATGTGCATAATAATAAGAAACGTGTAATTTGATCTTTAGTAGGATTTATAACCCTATTACAAGTGAGTACAGTCAGCTGTTTTAAAGATCTATCAAATGATGATCTAATTAAACTGCAGAGGAAAAGAAAATAAAGACTTGTCTTATGTCTACCTTGATTTATTAATGGAAAACGTAACAGATATTAATTGTTTAAGGAGTGATTCAGTTACAGGAAAGAAACCTAATGAGGGTGCTGTATGAAAGGGAGAATTCCAATAAAAAAATAGAAGACAGGAAGAAACTTTCACCATGGTTCATAAACTGCTTGTGCCGTAGCTTGCTTGGAAAACATTTCAATAACACACATGACTGACCTGTGATTCTTCAAGGGCTTTTCTTCAAATTCCAATGAAGGATAAATTCTCAATAAGGTCAACTTGTATGGACACGAATAGCCTACGGGCTACTACAAGTAACTCAGAAGCACAGTGGTGGCACAGTCAATCACATTGACTTCCATCTGCCCTTAGAGGGTAGAAGATAAAGCTATTGTTACCTGCCTGGGTAGCCTAAAGCCATATCAGATTAAATCTTCTGTCTTTGAAAGACTATAGGATTCTTAAACTGTGCTTGAAAGAGATGAAGTCTGTTCTTTCACTGGGGCATCTTCTCCATTTGAAGGAGGGGAATTACCTGATTTTGAAACTGCTTTATAATTGTGGTTATCTGGACAATGGCATGAAAAATGTGGAAGAGAGTGCATTATTAAATGATTTGAACCAAAATATGTTTGTAATCAGTGACACAGTTGCACCATGCAAAATATGGGACAAATACAGAAAAGCCTGGCAGTGAAAACTGAAGATCAGACTATTAATATTCAAAATGTAAGATTATAGAGCTTTGCTTTCAGCTGCATTTTCTTAATTCATTAGTAGCATAGTAGAAGCAAGAATGGAGATTAACTGTGGCATTCAATATAACCTGAAATTTCATTTACAGTCAGCATCAGCTGGAATCCATTTGTAAAAGCAAGGTAAATAAATAGGTGCATTTTAAATGTTACTTACTTATAAACATTCTCTTGCTTTATTTCCCCCTACTTTCACTTGCCAAGCACATTCCTGAGCAAGAATGGCCACTCAGCATGTTGCATGTAAATACGCTATTAGTCAGAACTTTTATTGTCACTGTCTTTGACAGGAGTCAACTCAGTTGCCAGATGAGAGTCAGAAATTATGGCATTCTGCTTTATTTCTGAACGAGTCTGCATTTTAAAAAAGCTGTCATAAAGATGTCTTCAGATTCTGATCCTTTATTTATCAGCAATTTTGAGAGGTTTTTTGAGGCCACAAGGTCACTTAGATATCCAAAAATACGATTATGAGTTGTATTTACTTTATTAAAATTTAGTATGTCAGTCATGCAAATTGACTTAAAATGTGTAACTACGTATCTGCCCATTTCCGTACACACTTTTGCTACGATCTGCATCTATACCTGCAAACTGTATGCAACTGCCTCTCATCCATTTGAGACAATTCTTCATTTCATGCTTAGGAACCCTATAAAGTGGGAGCCTATTTACAAAATACCTTTGGATAATCCTTACTCCTCTTAAGGTTAGCTTTGACATGTCTGGCACCCCATTTTTATTCAGGTTGTTAGCTTTCATGAACATCAGTGAAACTAGAAAGTCAAAATCCAGAGAGAAAGTATGAACATATTCCTTTCCACTGTTTTTACATCTAGGATAAAGGCCTGATGTTATTAATTTGCATTTATTGCCCACTTAAGAAGGGAAAGTTACCACATGAAGGATTCTATTAAATTTTAGGGCGCCAACAACTATTTGTTGTTGTCATTAAGACTTCAATATGGTTTTCAGTAAAACTAGCATCATATTGCGATATATCCATATTTTCCCATTACAAATACGTAACATATTTTCTAACATACTTGTTCGGCATTCCATCTTGATCCTCGAAATGCTTTTGCTCCACAGTTCTTGAATGCTCTCCTGGTGGACATCACATCCTGCAGAGCCCTTACCGAAGCGTTGATTTTGATTCATCCCATCTCCAGCAATCAGCTATTCAGGATTTAATATGTGACCATTCCCTAACACCAGGATGGTATCGCTTTATGATTTTTGATAAGCCTGCTGAGATGCCAACCAAGTGCGTGGAGGTATTGTTACAACTCATTTGATTATGAGAAATACATATTTTTTCTTAAGAATTTTTCAGTAGGATAGGTATAAAACCAGAATGTAGTTATGGAGACTGATGTGGGGGAATACGAAGTACCTATTCTCTCCAAACACTTGAGTGTGTTAAAATGTATTGACTGGACAATTAAGTCTTAAGCTTTGGAAATTTTACACTGAATGGGCAATAGCAGAGGAATCATAGAATGATTAGAGTTGGAAGGGACCTTAAAGGTCATCTAGTTCCAACCCTCTGCCATAGGCAGGGACACCTCCCACTAGACCAGGTTGCTCAAAGCCCCATCCAACCTGGCCTTGAACACTTCCAGGGATAGGGCATCCACAGCTTCTCTGGGCAACCTGTTCCAGTGTCTCACCGCCCTCACAGTAAAGAATTTCTTCCTAATATCTAACATAAATCTACCTTCTTTCAGTTTAAAACTGTTACCCCTCGTCCTATGACTACACTCCCTGATAAAAAGTCCCTCCCCATCTTTTCTGTAGGCCCCCTTTAAGTACTGGAAGGCTGCTATAAGGTTTCCCCGGAGCCTTCTCTTCTCCAGGCTGAACAACCCCAACTCTCTCAGCCTGTCTTCGTAGGAGAGGTGCTTCAGCCCTCTGATCATCTTTGTGGCCCTCCTCTGGACACATTCCAACAGGTCCATGTCCTTCTTATGCTGGGGACTCCAGAGCTTTTTTAGTGCCCTCCAGTGCCCCTTTAGAGCACTCACAAAGCTGTCATTTGTAGTTACTGCTAAGGATTTTCTCAGTGGCAGCGTAGCAGGCCTATCATGTTGTAAAGCTGCAACTATGTGATGGTCAGTCTGTCAGGAAGGCCATAGGAAAGCAGTATAAAGACACGCAGCCACAAGAATCCAGTAATTGTGGAACTTCAAAAGTGATCATGTTAGAGAGAAGAGATTACTCCTAAAATGACTTGAACTAACAGAGCTAACTGGAGATCAGTTGCCTTGTCATTGCAAGTCCCCTAAGACTCAAGAATTACTTGGAATATTTAATACTTTAGACTTGTAGGGCTTTATTTTGGAGCGTGCCAACTGTATTCCTATTTTAAAACATTTCCTCATTTAAAAAAAATAAAAATGTCATTAGAATATTTTACTTGTGATTTTTCCAAGGAATTGAAATTGCCTGATCACAGTCTTTTAAAAAAAAAAAAAGAAAAGAAAAGATATGCCCGACAATGAAACACTTTTAAAGGAATACAAAACAGTTAAAACATACTAATAAAATTAAATTGAACTTATAGCAGCCCCTCTTAATTTTATTAATTTTATTTTTATTAAATCTTTACAGCAGTATAAAGTACTGAAGTAACTTTAATGTGCAGCTGACTCAAGGACTCAGGGGGCTGTCTTGCAGAGGCTACTGCTACCCAGGCTTTTAAGCTGTGAAAAACTAGCAAAAAGTATCATTCCTGAAGGACTTTCTTTCAGTTAGAATTAATACAAACAAATTAATTAACTAGTTGTATATTCTCAAAAAGGGTACTTTTATTCATAGAATCATAGAATCATAGAATCTTCATGGTTGGAAAGGACCTTTGAGATCATTCAAAGAACCAGCATGATAAAGCAGGGGAAAAAACGATGTGGTTTTCAGAACAGAGGTTAGACTAGCAAGATACCCACTCAGATCATCTAGGAAAGTTCTAGAAATCTGACCAAAGTTCTCAGTGCTTAGTAAATATTTGGTAAAAGTAGGCTACCATTCTAATACAGAGGAGTCCAGATAATTACAGTTGGAAAGAGATTGATTCAAAACTTACTCAGCAGTTGAAATTTATGCATTGGCATCTGCTTCTTTGCATCTGTTGACAAAAACAAGACATTTGTTTTGAAATCTCAAAGTCAAAACATTAAAAACAAACTAAAATGGATGTCTTGTTTGGGAAGTTTCCTCCTTTCTTTCCTTTTAGGAGAACTTTTATTATAGCTATATTTAATCCTTGTCAAAGATTCAGACTCTGTTAAACAATCCATTCCATTTCTGTCTACTTCTCGTTAATTCTGTCTGTCTGATGGATTGATGGTGGGCTCAGGTATTCTAGATGAAGAAAGAAAAGTGTACTTTCCAGATGAGTAATTGCTCAATGAGTCTTTAGAGCAAGAGGTTTAAGGACAAGATGGTCTGAGACCTTGTTTCACTATAAAGTCAAAGAAAGGAATGCTTGAGGCGATGTATGAAGGAGGACAGGTTCTCAAAATCACACAATTTCAGATATATTTCATGTAAATTTTTTGGAAATGCTGGCTTTAACACATTGTGTCCTTCTAGGTGTTTCTCTTCTTTTTGCTTTCTGCAGGCACATGAAAGACAGGAGGTGATCTTTAACTCCCTCCGGTAACCCATGAACCAGGTTCCTTCTTTGTCTCCTTTTCTCAGGATTCATTTTTCTGTGTTCAGCTGGTAAACTCTGGTTTCTGCTAAATCAGACTTAGACTTCAGTTACCATGCTTGGTAATACTGTTAAATTGTGACCTGCATGGCAGCTTCCTTGACGTGAAGACCTCAGTAGTGAGGGGTGGAGGAGACTATTCCACAGCACACTTCTCACTCCCCGAGGAAAAGCACTGAAGAAGGCTTTTGTTTGCGAGAGAGGGAACAACAGCCCTCCTCAGCCACCTGTTGAATCAGCTTCTGAACCACAGACCTTGTGAAGCCCACTGCTTTGTAAACACCAAAGGATTTAGGGTTGCTACAAAGTCACTGTGGTTGTTACTGGAGGGGGGTACTACAAGCATATCTGTTTCTAAATGTGGGGAATTGAAAGACAGACACGGCTTATCAGGTGTCGTGCATTTTTGGCTAGGGCTGAAAGCCAGTAACCTTACATCATCTGGCCACATCTCTTACGTGAAATCCAGGAGGTTAGCTGAGCCCTCAGTCCATGGCAAAGGGCAGATAAAACGTGTCAGCTTTAGCACCTTTAGTTGATGTTCTATGTGTCTTCTACCCTGTATTTGCTGTGCTCTAATAGCATTCACACAGTCAGTTACTGTAGGTTAAAGGGTGTAGAGTAACTTACTAAGCCATAATACAACTGCTAGTTTTTTTGGGTAAAACACTCAGGTGTGGCTCCCAGTTAAGTTCTTTAGGCACTAAATTATAGCCTGTCTTTAGAAACACAAATTCATTAGACTCAAAGAAGGACTTAAGCCTCTTTTGTGTGTATTTGTAGTCAACCTTGAGGAGGAAAATAAGCAAGCCCTCAATTACATTGTCTAAACTTTGCTAAAAGCTCATGCAGGAAATTACTTGAATACGTGTGTACCTCTCATTAAAGCACAGCAACAGTTTGATACAGCATTAACCATTTTCTGGTGTTTTTCTCTGATGTTGAAGATGAATCACTGTGGTACTCAAGCCCCTGTCTGGTTGTCTCTGAGGGAGTCAGAATCCATGCCTCAGCCCGGTGAGATCAAACGGTTAACAGCTTGTGCTACATGGCGGTTTTTCTTCAGCACTTCAAAAGACTGCTGTCTTTTCCGAATCCCCGTCAGTGTGAGGAACTGTGGAGATTTCTTTGTTTACTTACTGCAGCCCACCCAAGGATGCATGGGGTATTGTGCAGAAGGTGAGAAAGTGCATGCTCTAACTCAACTAAGCGTGTGTGTTTATGGGTAAGTGTGTTTCTCTGATATTTAGCTGAACGGAAATATCTGGAAATAGTTATACATGGTAAAGTTTCCTGCAACGCTTACTTTTAATATTGATGCGATAGAAAAACTACTTTGTATGGTAAGGTGGGTTCACACTACCCCTTTTTAACTTACATTTAGCACTCAAGTGTTGTTCGAAGCCCAGAAACAGGGATTGAAATGTTCATATAATGAAAGTGAGGATATAAGACACATCTAGAAGTCAGAATTTGTACCTACAATGGCACTCATGCTCTCCAAATACCCATTACTGAATATGCATAGTATTATGTGTCAGAGTAAGTTTTGTTTAAGAACTCAACCAAATTTGTATCAATTACTGTTTAGCGTTGTTAGGAATCTTTTTCTTACTGTAACTCTTATCATCATTCTGGAGAGTATACACATTGTTGCTAGAAGAAAATTCAACACAGAAATGCTCTATTGATACACACTTTATTAGTACTATGGGGAAGAACTGGAATCCTTTTGCAATATCTTGCATTGCCTTGGACCCTTGTGCTGCAGAAGTGTTGGTGTTCACAGCTCAAAACTTCAGTATTTCATTATTGATGCCAGATGTTTTAGATAACTTAAGGAAGGCATAGTTAAATCCTTAAAGTTAGAAGTACTGTGAAACAGTGACAAATTGGTGTAACAGGAGATTCTTATTAGCTCATATAACACTGTTGTGAAAATACTAGCAATATTTTTATGCATCATATACTGTATTGCTCTAAGTCGTGTTCTCTGTTACTATCTGCTTGCAAAAGCTTAATACCAAAACTATCAGTGAGTTTCCTGGTGCTTTATTGGCCCATCATTCCACCTTTAGGTCCAATTCTTAAGGTATTCTCCAAGGTTTTATTCACAGAAAAAAAAATATGCCAGAAATGGGATATTTCAGCATGTGAGTGACTGAAGCAACAAAGAACTCCTGCACTATAGGACTTTGTATTTGCTTTGGATGATGGCTTACAAAGAGGAAAGAGGATATAAAAACCATAGGCAGTGAGCTAGCAGATTTTTACTGCCTCAAAACAAAGTAGGCAAGAAACATAACTCTGGTTTGGGTCTGCTGAATACCGTAAATCTGAAACACGTTTTGAGTTTAAAACCCTCTCTTGAGGTGTTGTTTTCGTGCGAAGTGCTTTGTACTCTTGTGCTGCTTTTTGTATCTAGGTTACCGTGTGTACTCTCTTTTCTCTTTAACATTTGACAGCTGTAAACACTTGATGCAAATTTTCAAACAGTCTCTCCTGTACATGCTACAGAATTCAAATGTTGTATCACTGAAGCGTGGGACATCAAAATCTGCTCTTCATTCTTTTTGGTGAATGGGGTTTTCTGTGTTGTTGCTGCCCTTTTGACTTAGTTTGGAGTGACTAACCTCTTTCCACTTCTGTTACAAATGCACTGGTATTTTCATATTTAATTAAAGTTCCACTTTTTAAAAGTAACATACAAAGTAGCAAACAGTAGCAGTGCACATGCACTTTTTTTTAGGCCCCTGTAGGAAAGATGATTTTTTTTTCAAAGCAGGTCTACGCTGAATTTGGTTGGCTGTCCAGGGTTACAGTTAATAAATAAACATTCAGGTGTGGATTTGGGGAGACAACTTACATATTCAAGAGAAGAGTTTAATGCCTTTTTATTCTCTAACAACATCTGTAAGTATTGGCTGCGTACATCTGCAGTAAAAGGTGTAGAGGCAGTAGAATGTTCTGTACCCTTCCTCCTAGGTGTAGCCAATCTACTTGTGATTTCCCACGCAAGGCTCTATACTGACTGCTACCATAATTGTATATGAATAGGATTAGAAGATTGCTTCTGTTCTGCTGATTTATGCTTCAATTAGTGTCTTGTGATATTTTGTGTATTTTTAACATAGGGCAATAATTTAAGAGCGTTGCTGTACCTACTCTCTATGTGTGTGAATATACAATTTAAGAACAATTTGTAGTTGTTTCAGATGCAAAGCCACAGACCTGTGATCCTGAGGGAACAGAGATTCAAGGCGTCTGTAGCAGTAAGTATTCTGGTTTGATTTTAAAGATTTTCTGTGCATCTGTGACCTAATAATGTCAACATTTAGTCATATTCTGTCTTGAATGAAAACATACTCGTGTTATCGACAGTATTGCTCAGTCTCTTGCAAAATGAGCAGTTTGGAGGTAATTTCAGACCTTGGATTACAAAATTAGTTTCTCAGCGTAATGTTCAGAAAAAGTACCAAAATGTTAAAAATGAGTTTTAATAACGCTGATTTACAGATCACCTTGATTCTTTGGGAGTCAAATATCAGATGAATCTACAAATCATACTGTTGCTTATTCTGTTCCTTGTTACATAGCCTTTTTTTTCTTTCTTTTTCCCCTTCTTCATAAGTAGAGAAAATATTCTTCTATCATCAGGCAAATTCCTTTGCATGTTGCTCTCTACTGTCTGGTAAAATAATTAAATATATTTTATTCCCTTGTTTTGGGTGTTTTTTCCCACTCTTCAGCAGTTTCCTATGGGCTGCTATCAGAGGCTGATAAAGATTTTTTTCTCCTTTTAATAACTAATAAAAAAAACTACACATTTTCTCTGATTCTCTAAGCAATTATGTAATATTTCTACATATGAAAAAGGTAAATATTATTAGTGTATCAATTGACAAAATATATGTCAATGTCATTTCATCTGATACTGATTTTGCATAGAATAAAAAGCACAAACCACACTTCTGTTTGACTAGGTAACCTGGCTCCTTCATCATCTCCATCTGTGTCACCACCACTACCAGCCGTTCCTGAAGTTGTAGCACAGTTGATGAAAGGCAGCATTTACCTAAGGTGCACCTTTGGCGTTCCTTTTGCAAACGGCTCGGTCGGATTCGTTGTAACTTGGTCAAGACTTTCTCCTGAAGGTATCAAAGAAGAAATGAAACATGAAACAGCAGTTCATACGTTCTCTCTTCTAGAACTAGACGGGATAAACGTCAGACTTGGAGATAGAGTATGTTAAAAATAATTATAAACTCTTTGTATCTTTTAAAATATGTTATTTCTTCTTCATAGCCATTTTATCTAAAGGCATATGATTTCTTAAATGCTCAGTAGGCACTGACACTTGCTAGAGTCAGAGTTCCAGCACCTTACTGTGTAATTTTTCTTGGCAGAAGCATACTGCCTCTAGTTGTTGTTTACACCAACAGTGCCCATACGAATGTGGAAATACCACAAAACATATCAGTAATTATCACTACTGTTAAGGTTTTCAGACTGTCTGTCTCAGTACAGTATTGTGTGCCTCCAGGAGATAAATTCTTATTCAAGTTCCATCTTCTTCACCCTCTACTGTGATTTTGTTTGATACTGCAAATTAAGAGGATTTTTTGATGCAACTGCATCTAAGTAAGTGACTATAAAAGTCAGATGTTGTGATAAGCTGTGTTGTTGATTCATTAGGTAGATTTCTGTTGTCTGAATCACTAATGAGCTTGATGATGGTGTTGTCTCCAGGATCAAATTTAAATGGTTTAATCTCTGCCATCAAAAGGAATGGGAGTACCTGCATTACCTTCTGTGGTAGCAGAGTCAAGATCTAGGCTCTCGTGGTAACTTTGAGAAGCTTAAGAACTGGACAATCGATAAGCTTTCTACCTGTATATAACAAAATACAGGTTAATTTTTCCTGGCCAAAATAAAAACCAAAAAAGCACATGGTTGGTGTGTGTGCGCATGTGTGTTGAAGCTAAAGCCAGGCTGCTTGGATGGCTTATGGGCAACAATAGCAATTGCTAATCCTCAAAAATCCTTTGGGGACTTTGTGAAGAGTTCCCTGATGGTGTTAGCTCAGTGACAGTCAAAAGGAAAGGCACAGACATAAACTACCTGCTGCTGCTATGAATCCTTGGTTTTCTCAGAATCTCAAGTATTGCATGTGTGGTCAACACATCTCAAAAGGGATGCAGCAAAATAAACAAACAAAAAATACAAAACCAGAGCAAAACCACAGTGTCTGGTAGCATGAAAATGGTTGAGTGGAGGGAAATCACAGTAACCTCTCAGCTTGAAAAGGATTATGCAGACCCATAATACCAGGAATAAAGTATGGTAAGAAGAGGGAAGGAGGGAATGATTGTTTTGCCTAATCTAAGATCTAATGGGCACTCAACAAAATTAAGAGGCAAAAAACGTGAAAGGGACAAAAAGAAGTAAATAACATGTAATAAAGTATAGAATGCATTTCCACGAGGTGTCGTGGGGTGAAGAAATGCTCCGGAAGGGATTTGTTAAATCCATGGAGACTTAGGTGTTTGTTAAACATGATGGTTTCTATGTGGCCTTTAGTTCAAGAAGTCTCTGCACCACTGGTGGAGTATGCTGGGAAAGATGCTTGATCTGTTTCTATGTTTTTCTTAAGCAGCATCACTGGCAATTAGTAGCTTCTGGTCCAAACAGAAGACTGGGTGTGATGAATCCATCAAACTGACCCATGATGTCTGGGTTTTGTCTTCACGTGACCGCTTCATAACAAAGATGAATGCTATTTTACTGATTTTGCCCTACAGGTCTACTGTAGCAGTTCTGCTTTTTTTGTGGAGAAGCCGGATATACAAAGCACTTCCGTTGAGAGCAAGGAATTTTTTGCTGGCATTAAGGTAATTTTGAAAGAAAATAATCATAGGAAAGAACCATAGAATTGTCTAGGTTGGAAGAGACCTTTAAGATCATCCAGTCCAACCATTAACCTAACACTGCCAAAACCACCACTAAACCATGTCCCTAAGCACCACATCTACCCATCTTTTAAATACCTTCAGGAATGGTGATTCAACCTCTTCCCTGGGCAGCCTGTTCCAATATTTGATAACCTTTCGGTGAAGAAATTCTTCCTAATATCCACCCTAAGCCTCCCCTGGTGCAACTTATTTTACTTAGTTGTGGTAGGAGTCTTTTTAAGTATTGCTACAAGCAGTCAGTCTTCTGACTAGAAGGCAATGAAGATGTATTAAGTGTGAATTAATAGAGCATGTTGTTGGTTGTAGAGAATTTAAATTTGTCAAAAAGCAGAAGAGTCAAAGTTGTTTCTGTGCTCCTCGTACTCAAGGTGCAGGAAGGCTCACAGACATAGTGAAAGCCTTGATTTCCAGCAGCTGGAGTGCACTCTGATGCTGTATTTGTAAACTGGGAGGGTCACAGCGCAGATCTGAGCCCTGGCACACTATTGTCCATTACGTTTAACTGATGCTGCCTTTTCTGTCATGATTTGGGCTTACGACAACAGGCTCTCCCAGCACATGGCTCATGGGCCACTTCCCAGCTGGCCATGGGGGTAATGGAAGGGTGAGAGGCCAATCTGGTCTGGGCCTAGAGAGGGAAACTGGGCAATGAGCTGTGCCGTGCCACTTAGAGGCCAAGCTCCAAACTCATTTTAATTCCTACTGTGAATATAGATATAGGGACACATTTCGTGGCCAGGAGTGGGACCCCAATCCCAGAAAGACATCCTGCATGTCATTACATGTTGGGAATAATCCTGTTGATTTAAGGATTTGCCCTTCATGAAGTTAAGCCTGAGCTTATGTTTCTGCAGGATCAGGGCCCGGATTTATCTCTTGTAAGTGCAGATCTGTAGTGCACACTGCAAAGTGTGAATGCATTATTTTTGTTTTCCTGTGAGGCTGCGTTCAGGGTTTCACACAGTGTACAACACTCAGTTGTAGGCATCTCTTACTGATCTCTAGTTGCATTTTTGATTATGCAGCTATAGTGAGCTGTGTTGCAAGTTTACGGAGAGGAATCCCAGGAGAAATAGGGTGCTTCCAAATGCTTTTGGGACATTGTTGCCTGTAGGTAGCCTCCCCCTCCCTTCCCCCCAGACAAAACACCAAATTGTTTGGATTTTAGCTTCCAGAAGTTACCCAGAGAATACATTTTTGTGGTGGTAATGTAGTTTGCTAATTCCTTACCTTTCTATCTAGCCTTTACTCTTGCCTTTTCCTTATCCTTGCCCCTTATTTCCGCCTCTTCAAGACTCTTGCTACTGTGTCCCCATCTTCTCCCCAGTATGCCACTGCTCTTCAGACCATCTAAATAAGCCTGATCAAGTGGAACAGGCCATGCACTGTGCCATTCCATCTCTTTAATTTTTTATACTGTACTCCTGGTTGGTTAGTAAACAGTGCTGTAGTTTACTCACAAAGCTTGCATTTTAAGTACAATTTCTTCTATGCTAGATACATCCAGAAACATATGATATATCAGAAGATGGGAAGGAACACAGACTGGCAATAGAAAGTAGCATTCCTATTCCTTGTCCTGAGTTTAGCCATCTTGAAAGTGACTGCAAAATCTCACTAACATTAAATACTGTTGATGAAGGTAAGTATTATCCTGATTTTTGTTGCATTTTGTATGTTTAATGTGCTTTTATAAATATTCCTGCTGATCTCCTTCTTTGGAGAAGCTGTTACATCATAAAATACTTTCTAAAATATTAAAACAAAGTGTTCATAGGCTGTATATACTGCTGCTGAAAGTATAGAAGAATGTGTCCATAATCCGTTACTTGTTAAAGTTAGCAGGTGTTTTTGGCAGCTATGGGTATCGGAGCCATATTCTTTAACTTGAATAGACAGAGTACCATAATACTTGCAAAGTTTATAATTCAGTTCATTTTGTTGACCTGTTGTGTTGCAAGTATTGTAAATGCAGTTGTGAAGTTCTCATTTTTCACTATTATTACTGTTTCTGTAGTTTCTCAAGCACAAGTCCTGTGAACCCCAGGAGGAGCCTTGCCTATGCAGACAACCATTTTTATGTCATGTTAGCAAGCCTATCGTGATTTGCATTTGTCTGTCAAGCTAGAAAATTCAAAACCATGTTCTTAGATGTGTGTATGAAGATGTAGAGAGGGAGTTTTGCATGACCAAACCCAAGAAAAATGCATAAATATTTCAATTTATGAAAATGTTTGTAAATAAGTTAGTATATCTATTAACAGTAGTATACAAAATGTGACTGACTTAGAGGAAAGATCACTAATGATGTGCTTTCATTAAAACAGGTAAAGAGCAGTTAGGTTTAAACTTGGCTCTTTCTTCTTGTCATGTGGATCTTCTCCAGAAACCCTGCAATAACGGAATCTGTAGTCAAGCTGTAATTTATTTCACTGCTGTGACAGACTTTATGCAGGATGGAGACAGAATTACCAGAATTGCAGTCGAACCCATATCCAGTGAGAGCTTCCTGTGGAATGGTTATGTTCCAGAAAGCACACAGGTTGAAAATCTTCATCTTATGCTCTGTAAAGTGGCCAGAAATGTGGCTGATGTTAATGAAGCTTCTATTTCAGTTGTGACTTGCTGACTTACACCAAGATTTCCAAGTGGTCAAATTTCCATTGTTTTATTTTCATTGAAATGCTGCATTTTCATTTTAATTAATTTTTTTTTTACATGTTAACTACTCAGATTGGTTAAAAGTATAATATATTTATTAGAATGTAAACTAGTATCATAAGATAAATAATGTGCCAGAGTCTGTTTATTTCCTAATCTGACATAGTTTACTGTCTGCTGCTTTGTTTTGAAGATTACAGTAAAGGATCTACCCACTGCTTACTGCTACTCATTTACTGACCCTCATATAATTACGTTTGATGGAAGGTAATCACTGGATTGCTGCTCCTAATTTTAAGTGTGTCGGGATTTTTTGTGGGTGGTTCTGGGGGGCTTGTTTTATTATTACTTTATTTATTTATTTTAAATCTGTGCTGGTGATACAAGTTAGCTGTAGGTTTCCACAACTGCACTCTGTATTTTACATTTTTTCTTAGACAAGAAGCGTAAACATGCTTTAGTTGGTAAAAGCTTGACAGGTATGATGGTGTTCGCAGTATTTGTATTTCTAAATACAAGTTTTGGGGTTAGGGCAAAAGAGTGAAGCAAATCGACTGTTTTCCATTTTAGAGGAGTATGCCAAGAGAGGAGGGGTTGCTGTACAGTCTGTTGACTATGAAAGATAGAAATGTTATTAAATATGAACACTGATAAAATGATTGATTAGGCAAAACTGCTTTAATGCAAAGGTGTTTCCGATCTACAGCATAGTTTCCCTATTTCTGGGTGTCACTATCTGAATCCTCGTAAGGATCAGGTTGCTAGAAGCTCTCTGCTGCCTGTGTAACATTGTGCTGAGTTCATTAAGGCATTGAAAGCGCCTTAATCACTGCTGTCACTTGCACATCACTGACCTTCTTTCTAAAGTGAAGACAGCTTCCTTGGCCACAGCTGGCATGTTTTTGGTATGCTTCTGTCTTTCAAAGTGTTTCTAATTCATGGAAGGTGTCAAAACAAACACAGGTTCCAGATCTGGTACTTTTACATTCTCTGCTCAGCAGAAGCACATTTCTTCGAGTGGCAGGGTGAGAAGAAGAGGATATGTTGCCTGCCAATAAGGATGTTCAGCCCACAACCCCACTCTTCTTGTGAACTTGATAACGGAAGGGAAAAGACAAGTTGTAATTGCTTTTCTGATAGCGCTGTGACTAGGAATAATAATAATAATAAAGTCACTGGGGTTATCCTGATCTTTCGGTTCCTCCTTCAGTGGGAATTACAGGGATGACTTCACTGGGAATTTTAACCATCGATGCATTGTGATCAAACTTTCTTATGAAGCAATGATTTTCTGTGATACGGTCTGGCTGGAAGCATGACGCTGTGGTGAAAAATCTGTCTTCTTAAGGATAAAGTCTGTTGCTACTTGATTTTACAAATTGAGGAAACAAATAGAAAAGGAACCGTCCTTACTGAATCAGGGGTAATCCTGTGCAGTCCCAGTAGGGCAGCCGTCTGCAGTTTGTCTGCTGGCCCATTATTCATAAAGCAAATCACCATTCCGCAATCAATAATTAACTGTCAAATGCCATTTATAGCCAAGAGGCTGTTAAACTTGCAGCAGAAGTTTGTAGTTTTTTTCCTTTTTTTTCCCTTCTCATTGCTGAATCATTAAATTGGCTATTTTAACCTTGCTTCAGGGAACAGATGGCTAACCCTAAGGAAAAAAAAAGGAAGCTGCTATTTATGGTTTTAATCTTAAATAATTTTCAGATCTTTGGGAATAAGCACTCTCCACCTAATAAAGCAGACCTTTTTAAAAGTATGCGACTTTCTACATCACTGTGTCAAGGGTACTTACGCAGTTTGCAGCAGCTGCCCCCCACTCGCACCCTTCTATGCATGTTATTGCTCTTGCTGCATAGATGTACTGCTGTAGAAACACAAAAGCTGAGACGTGCCCTCCAGTTCCCTGGCATAAACACTGTTAAAAAAACCACCAAAGAATGGCAGTGGCTTCTTGGTTATGTTTCCATTCACAACTATTGCCTACCTATACTTCACACATGAGCCTTCTTTTATTCCTTATTTTTCCGCTGTAAAACAGGTTTAATTTTTTTAGAGCTTCACAGAGGAAGATATGATGGTGTTTGTTCAGAACAAATTTGCGTGCTGGTTTGTGGGCTGTACTGTTTGGTTTTCTGATGCAGGAAAATGAGATGCAGTATCCAAGTTCTCCAATTAGAAATGTGTTTTAAGATAAAGTTGCTGACATGTGGCGATACAGTTATTTTAGAACCAAAGTGATACCACATGCTGTTCTTTTGATTCCAGGCTCTATGACAATTTTAAAACAGGAACATTTGTTCTCTATAAGAGTACATCTCGAGATTTTGAAGTTCACGTTCGCCAATGGGACTGTGGAAGCCTTCACTACGCGGCATCCTGTAACTGTGGCTTTGTTGCCAAAGAAGGAAGTGATATAATTGCATTTGACATGTGCAGCGGTCAGCTACATGACTCACAGCCGCGCTTATCTGTAATAAATAGAGACACAACGGGAAGCAATGTCAGAATCACTGAATCCTACCTAGGAAGAAAAGTAACAGTAAGTAGTAAATAATTGCTTGCAGACGTAACGGTTGTCTCAGCAATTATTTTTACCAGTTCACACCAACTTCAGAACTAAACAGTGTTTTATCTTCTGCAATTCAGAAATAGCGTAATGTTTATTTTACAATCGTAGTCCTTTGGCCAGTACTTTGCTTGTAAGTAAAGGTTGTTATCCTCAAAAACAAGGATGTGTCACCATGCATACCTTTCTGGAACCATGTTGTCAATTACAGTATACAACCCGTGTGTGGAAGGTGCAGGTTTCAGATTTGGTATGTACTTATTTAGCAGCTCTGATGTTCCAGCATGAGATCTCTGTGTGCTCTGTTTCGCTCATGCCAGTGTCATATAGGGAGGCTGTGCATGCAGATAATTAAGTATGCCAAATGACATCCACAGAATTAGAAGTGTACATGGTTTCTCTAGAGACTGTGGCCCTCAGATAAAACATTCACATTTGCTTTTATAATTTCCTGTAGCTTTTCTTTTGTGGATAGAATAGCTGTAGGACTCCACTGAACTTCAAATGAAGCAGAACGGAAAAATGAAGCCCTCAACTGCTCTTTAATCACTCTGTCTGGAATGCAAGCAATAAAAACAGATATGCCTTTTCACCTTGGGTTTGGCTATTGGCATAAGACTATTTTAAATATTTGACTTCTATCTGAAGCACTTGATCTGAAGGCCTCAGATATGAAATATTAAGATGACGTAAGGCAATAAAGAAATTAAAAGGATACTGAGGAACCAGAAAAATTAAGTGATTTTCTCAGATTTGTACAGCAAGTTAATAGCAAAAACAGCATTTAAACTTGCTGTGGATTCTTGAGAATTCCAGTATTTCTTTCAAGAGATTGTAAAATTGCCTAAAATTAAATAGTGAATATTTGAGACTATTCTGAGCTATCTATAACATTTAGGATCAGCTTTGCAGGTAGAAATTGACTCTAACACAGGGAATCATGTAGCTGTCAAAAAGAAAGTTGAGAAAGGTGCTGCCAGAGAGTCTGTTCATATTAGCAGAGTCATCCCTTTGCATATGCTGGCATGTGAAGAGTGAGTAGCCCGGCTGATCTTTGATTCTCTGTGGTTTTGCGGTCACTGACCCTTCACAATATACCTGCTAATGATGGATGAAGCTTATGGACCTATAGTGCACCATCTAGCTGCCTGCTAAGGTTGAGATGTATAGAGTTCTTATTTACAGGGCTTCACAGGAAGAAGTAGTAATGAAATTTGTCTGATCCAGAATAGTTAGAGCAAGAATTTAATGGTATGTCTTTATATGCCTGGCCTTTTCCAATTGTTCCTTGCCAACAAATGTACCTGCTTTTATTAGGTAAAACAAAAATCATATTTCTCATGATGATATCATCAATCTCTTTTAGGTTTTGTTTTCTTCTGGAGCTTTCGTTCGTGCTGACGTGAGTGAATGGGGAATGAGCATAACACTTAGGGCACCCAGTTCAGATTACAGACATACAATGGGACTCTGCGGCACCTTTGACGGAAGTGCAGAGAATGACTATCACACTGCAAGTGGGGTGGAAATCCCAAACCACGATAACGTTCCTTTTTCTTTTATTAAGGAATGGAGGTAATAAAATACTTCTGTTTCAATCAAATGTCATCGGTTTTGGTTCAACCTTTCCTTCACACTCTTAAAAACTTGTCAAAATAATAACAATAAAATCTTTCTAAGTTTTTAAGTTAATGTTAGAATGCCATCATTACACTCCATAATTAATTTCAGAGAAAATTGAAACTGAAGTGCCAAATTAGTATTTAAGTAGTATGATGTAAAATTAGTTTGAGTAGTTTTTGAACAAAATATCAAGGTATACAGAAAATATCCACTCTTCTCAAGTCTTCTATTATAAGTTACTCCTGTGGTTTTGTGATTTAACTGGTCTTTAAATATAGCTGTGCTGCAGATTCTGTGATCTGTGCTGTAGAAGTATTAAACAACGAAAAGCAAAACAAACATTAATGCTATACTAAAACAATGAAAATAGTTCAGATACAGTTTCATCTGTTTCTTTCTTCTCTAGAATTTCACCAGGAGATAGCTTGTTTGACAAGACACCTGCTTCTTTAACATCTTCTAGAAAAATAGTCTTCTGTGACTGTACACTTCACGATGCTGGATTATATCGATCAGTGAATAAACTAGATCCAGTTACTCAGTCGGAACATCCTCTGTCTTGTAAAGAAAGTGAAAACGGTAGATTTCTTTCTTTGATACCAGGACTGGATGTCACTGCTGAGTATCTCAGTCCTGTTGATCTTGTGAGAGGCTTAAAGAAACGTTCGTCTGCACATGAAATGGATTCACCTGTGCTTCTGCAGAGGGAGGATAATCAAAGCAAACTTCACAAAACATCACTAGCAAACACACGTGTCTCTGCAACCTCAGTGGGAAATACTGGTGTAAAAAGAGAAGGAACTTCAAGCTCAGGCATTAAAAGAGATTCTCACCATTACAGTAGTCATCTTCACAAAAGTCAATCTGTTACAAGTAGGGGGAAGCGCCAAAATTATTATGAATATCATCCGGTATTTCTATTCCAGAGTCTCAGCCAAACAGACTTAGAGGGATACAGTTATTTTTTCCCAGAGGACCATGCCACTGACACAGACCAAAAGTTTCTTCCTTCTTGGCCCACACCTTCTGGCCTCACTGAGTCTAGCGCTTTATTACTATGCCAGCAGGCAATAGCTAATTCCAGTATAGGAAGATCTTGTGGTGCCCTTCTTGGCAGGCGAATAGAGGATGCGATCAACATGTGTGTTAAAGATTTGCTGCTGAAAGATGACCTCAGTTGGGCAGAAGCTTCCTTAGCTCTTCTAGAGAATGAATGTGAGAAAAGACTTTTAGAAGAAATAAATTACAACCGACATGAAATTGAAGGGTCAGTTGAGAGCCTCCTTACTGCATTAAAGTGTCCCAGTCTCTGCAGCGGTAATGGGGAATGTGCAGAATGGGGCTGTGCATGTTTTCAAGGCTACAGCTCATACGACTGCAGCGTCCTGTCTGGTAAGTGGGAGGAAAAAAAAGAGATTTGCTTAAATAACATTGTCAATGTTTGTGCAACATACATTCATTTTGCTCCCTTTCTCTCCTGCTTTTTTTTTTGAATGCTGACAAGGGTTCCCTACAGTAGCCTTGTTCATTATCCAGCAATTCAGTTCCAGTTTAATACAGCCATAATTGTTTTCTGATCAGCCTTCCTGTTTCCAAAGGGCAAAATATGGGCTTACTTTCTGGTATGTCAGATTTAAATATTTTACCACTCAGTGAATTTGCAATCCAGAATATTGCCCGAAGAGATTAGCAGTGTTTCCACACGCTGTCTTCTTCAGGGAAGATCTGCCACATCCATCCATTCCCTAATTTTTTATAGTCTATGTGATCCTGTTTATTAACTGTAAGTGGGAATGTTTTTCTCTTTGGTGATGTTACATCTCTGTAAGCTAAGTGTTAGATGTGTTGGGATCAGAATTGGTGGTGAAATAAAAAGGGGTACAGCAAATAATGCCGGGCAGGGTTTATTTTTGTCTTTTTTTTTTCAGTAAATAAGACATTCACTAAAAATTCAGTTAAGCAGGTACACTGGAACAATATGAAAAGTACTACAAGAGTCAAAACCCTTTCAAAACCAAACCTGTTTGTTTTGCAATGATTTTTTGTTTTAGTGACCCATTTAAAGCAAATAGAGAAAGAGGTAAGAGAATAATAAACAGAAATATTTTATTCCTCTTGAATTCAAATAAACTGTTTGTGCTTCATAAAAACTATTTTTGAGTGTTGTAATTTTTGACAGTTCGTTTCCTGAAACAACTTCCACCTGAGATTCTTTTTAGTCTTTAAACAAAAAATTCCCATTATAAATTACTGCATAACTGTAACCTCCCCAATTCCTGTTACTAGGGGCTGAGTTTCATTTAGATTTTATTCTGCAAGTGTGATGTAAAGAACCATAGATGAGAAAGCAAAACCCATATTCACAAGTGTTTGTTATCAGGTGAATATTTCCTCTGCTTCATAATGTTCAGGTTTCAAGAGAAGACAAAAGCTGAATTTTTAAAGTTAAGATTCATTTTCACAATAAAAGATGTTTCTGCCTTTCTTCAGCTGGGTCCAGATTTCGCTGTTTACTTAGTTTTCTTAGTTGGATAGAGAAATAAACATATTGCTTCATGTAAATGCACATGAATGAGTTAACATACTGACATTCATTGTCTAACCTCTACTTCGAAGACCAGGCTCCCGAAATTACAGAGCTGGAGAATGCTGGGCTGTGCGACATTCGACAATATGACTGCACGTCAGTGAGAGCTTTTGGACACGGCTTCAGGGAGTCATTGGATCTGAAATGTGAAATTATCAAATTACAGGTAGGTCTCCCTGAATAGTAACAGTTATATTTTAAACTTCTCAGAGAACGAGGGAAAAAATGTCTAACATATTATTCACTGATGTGGGTACAACCCAATGCTTTAGTAGAAGCTAAAAGCAAAGGCACTCGGCACTTTGCAGCAGACACTCAAGTCTCTGCAAGATTGCCATTTCCTCCGCGATAAGAGAAATACAAAACATAATGGGAATGTTCATCAGCCGAGAGGGAGATAACAGCATACGGCAGCTATCCATCAGAAAAGGGCAAGGGCAGCCCTATTAGTAACAACCAGTACATCGTTGTTCGGTTTTTTAAGTGCTTATAGAGAGGAATTGAAGTACCACTTCTTTGAAAAAGGGCAGCAAGGTTAAAGACATTACTAGACTTCTGTCTCAAATCTAATGCTTGAAATAGCCCTTTTATAAAAAGAATAAATCTGTTACAAAAAGAGTGGGGCATTTTTGATGTGTTGTCCATTTCCCTGGGGTAGAATACGACGGCTATTTAATGATATATGTCAGCTCTATACCCCATGTTTGAATGGGAGATTAAAAATGTTGCACTGTAAACTAAGGAATCTGTATAGAGAGACTGTTGTTACTCTGACCTAGAATTTGCTCAAGGCAAATTTACAAGCAGTTTACAAGTGTTAGCCTGGAATAAACAATCGGCAATTACAAGTTTTTATGTCCTGTTAGACATAAGAATAAAAAAACCTTCAAAGTAAAATTGGATTTCATTGATGATATGATGGCAGAGGCGGGGGGAGATGGCAAAAGGGGAACCACTCAATGGTAAAATTTTGTACTTGAGAAAAATGTTTTCCTTAGCTAGTTCCAGCAGATGCTAAAATTATTTTGACAGACTAGGCAGTGCTGGCTATAGATTTTTCTTAAACACAACATGTATCCACTCATCTGCAAGTTGGCTTGAAATGATAAAGTTGAGAGTAAGTTTACACTCCGTTAGGTTAAAAGACTTTTATACCAACCTCACAGTGAAGCAATTATTGGGAGTTCACTTATCACAGTTTGAAATGTCTCAGTTTTAACTCATGGCAAGATATTCTGATATAGCACCCTTTGTGGTGGTGTATTTGGCTCCCAACTACAAAAATTTCCTATTTAATCACTTTTATTGATGATATTCTCACTGACAAGAAGGAGCCAGGTTAGAAAATGAACATTACTGCTGTTATCTGCAGTTGAGGAGGAAGCTGAGAACTTTTTCCTTGAAAATACAAAAGAAAGGGTGTTTGGGGTTTTTTTTGTTTGTTTGTTTTGTTTAGTTTCATTTGCTTAATTTTCAGGCCAGAGTAATAATGACTTTATGGAAATGTCAATGGACTTGCAACAGTGTAGAACTCCATGTATTTTGAGATTAAACTTAAATGATCAAAATTTCGTAAAGGAGGCTTTTTGGCAGAATTTAGAGCTAATACATACTGAATTTCTGATTTTTTTAATATTTTCACTTTTGAAAGGTTACATCAAATCCATTGTCCCTGGACTGTCCTACCATGTTAGGAAGGATGTAGGTCTCATGATTCAGGAGGAGGTGATTCAGAGCATTCTGTATTGGAGTACCTCCCAGATGCAGGACTGCTACACATGTTTTGATAGAGGTTTGGGTAGGACGTGGCCACGGAACCTATCATTACACAGATCCAGAATTTACTAAGATTTTTGTAAAGGATGAGAGTGTGTTTAACCTCCCCAAAATGAAAATACAGTTCTAGTTCCTTCTTATTTACATTGAACTGCAGAATTAATTTTTTTCTGTGAACCTAACAAGCTGGAAGGCTAGTAGATCTAAGGGTCTTTTAAATGATTTTTGAAAGGTTAATATGTTTTTGAAAAAAAAATCTGAACTTGCCTCCATCAATACTTCAGCCAAATAGTATTATCATCCCTATTCTGTTACCCTCAACTCTCAAGATGAATCTTTGGATGACTTGTCCACACTGCAGTGTAGAAGAAAAGTCTACAGGGTTAATGGTGTCATCTACTGGCTTGTGCAAGGGCTTAATGGCTAACTGCCAGTATTCCCTCAGCACCATGAATGATACCTGAGCCCTGCCAAAAACCTCATCTGTTCCTTCAACTAAAGCTTGTCCTCTCCCGGGAGCAGAGATGGAGAGGAACAGAGGCACTTACACATCAGATCAGTGCTGCTAGAGGATCACCCACTGCTTAACCTTGCCATTACTCTCCAGCTGGAAGAACCGTTTGTCCTTGGCAATGCAATGCCAAAGGGCCATGTGGCAGTAAAGACTTCTCTGCCTTTTCTTCCACAGTGGCAGGCTTAGATAGAAATCTATGTGTGCAAATAATGGCATTTAATATTTCCCACTGCATTCTAATCCAGAGACATTAGACTCGTTCAAACACTGTGCAATACACGTTGTTTTTTTCTCTGATGAAAATATTTTCATAATGTATTTCACTGAAAAACAGATTTTCTGTCTTAACATTTAGTATAGTGGTAGACAATGGATTCCTGGAGAACCTCTAACTATGCCAGCTGCCTTCCAAAATGCCAGGACTGTCGACTGCCAGTTACCAAATGATGGCCAGCAGTCTGATGTCATGGATCTGGTTGATGATAAACCCATCGCCCGGTGGCAAATAAAGGTACTCGCAGAAATTTCAAATATTCGCTTCGAGATATTCCTATTAAGATGAAAATATATTACATAGATATTTTCCTTCTTTTAATGGTATTAAAGGTGGAACTCAGCTTGCTTACCTTGGGGTCTCAGTTTCATCATCTAAGTTTAAGTGTTGAGTGCCATTTGAGAGTGTTCTTCTGCAAGGGGACTAGTAGATACAACGTAGGACCTACAGAGACACAAGTTCTTCAAGAGTGGAAGTTAAAGGCCAGGAAGTTACTCTAAAGCATTTCAAATGGTGCATTTATGTGACCATTGAGCTGAGCCCAGTCTATATGTGTGAAACCCCATGTGAGGTGGTTATCTGAGCTTTCATACAGATTGAGTCAATAAGGTCAATAGACCCCACACGCTATTCAATTTACCCTAAAGTAGACACCTACATGTAGTTGGTCAAATATCTGCCTAGACTTATTGGCAGGATTGATTAGATTTCTGATGACTAATATGAGAGTTTAAACAGCTAAATATAGGTGTTTATCAATGAGCTGAAGCTCGTGCTAGCGGTCCACACTGGTGATACCTGTATGGGTTAATCCATTTTTACTGTACAACTTGCAGATCTCCAATGACGGATTCATTTATAGCAACTCTAAAACAATGATATTATATGATGGAGCCTGTCAGACATGTGAACCACAAGAATCTGGGTTATGTACGTTAAAGGTATGTATTTCATTACTCTCTATGTCTGTTCTGAAAATACA
Organism: Stercorarius parasiticus; assembly: GCA_013396915.1. Classification (NCBI taxonomy): domain Eukaryota; kingdom Metazoa; phylum Chordata; class Aves; order Charadriiformes; family Stercorariidae; genus Stercorarius; species Stercorarius parasiticus. The sequence goes on from VWZL01001810.1 coordinate 866,172, forward strand.
CATCTTTTCAGGCAAGAAAAAATCTAGAAAAATCAGCAGGACATGCCCTGCTCTTGTTTTCCAAGCACAGAAATTATAATCACAGAAAGAGAAGCAGGGATGAGGCAATTCTGATATAAAAAAAATCAAAACAAAAGCACTTAATGTAACTACCAAATAAACCCAAGCATACCATCAGTTGTTTGGATTTAAAAACAACCGTAGTTGTTTAGTGGAAGTGCAGAATAGATTTGATTTTATTTGACACTTTACAAATTCATCAAGATCTGCTGTTTGATAACAAAAAAGTAATGAATCACATTGTCATTTCTCTAAAAGGAGAAAACGTGCAACATAGATGGACTCTGTTACGGTGAAGGTGACACAAATCCAACCAGCCCTTGCTTACTCTGCAGACCTGACATATCAAAGTTAACTTGGTCAGTTGTTGAAAGTAAGTTCTAAATAGTTGGGGTTTTTTTATAGCAAGAAGTTGAAAATCTACAAAGTTTTTAAATTTATGGAAATAGCGACATTTTAAGTTTAACTAGTTAAGTGTTTTGTTTAAAGCTTAGTACCCACTACTTTAGCTTGTAATTTGATCTTGGTTTTCATCTGACATTTCTCCTGATTTCTGAAAATGATATTTTGTTTTCCAGACCATACATATAGAAGTTAATTATCTTTTGATAATTGGCACATTTACATCCACAAATGTTTGTCTTCAACATTTAGGGATAAAAGATATTTTCCAACAAATTACTCTGATACCAAATGAGAACACAAACTGAATTAAATGGCATGTCATATTTATTAGCCACTTAATATCTGGACATAATCCACATTGATGGCATAGATACATGACCTAGACAAATACTTGAAAGTGTATCCAAGGCTGTCATACTTTAGTCCAGTTAGAAACCACGCTATGAAAAGAAGTCCCAAGTCTAGATTCTTCGTTTTCTTTCTCCATAGCACAAAGTTCTAGCCTAGAAGTTGTAGCTCTTTTGGCTCAGATCTTAGGCTTTGGATATACAAATCATATTGGTCCCTTCACAAAATGGGACATCTCTTGGGGCTTTACCAGCCTGCCCCATCAACCCAAGTCCATAACATCTCAAATACAAGTATTACATCACTGTTTTCATGGGTGAATGTGCTGGCAAGACTCTGCCTGACTTGGGAACGGTCCTGTATGAGTGGGACTTCTGGTGCCTGTCTTCCTGAATCTTTTCCTAGTTCAAACTTGTACTGAAAGCCCGGGTAGCTATACCTATCCGAAAAGAATGAAACCTGAATGAAATGAAACTCATCCAAAAGTCAGGGAGTCAAGAGATTTCCATATTACGGCCGTGGACTGGAATTCAATATTGCTGAAGTCAGAAAAGGGAGAAGAATGTAAACCAAAGGCAATTCCCCAAAACCAAGGAGCACGACCTCTTCTCTGGAGTGGATAACATCAGGAATAGGGTGTCAGAATCTAACTGCTGAGATACCGATCACAGCTTCTTCTCCCTTCATGGTTTCTGCCACAGTGGGTGGCTTCCTGCCTGGAGCGATCACTTCCCTGTAACCCAAAACTTAGCAATCTTAATCACCTTCCTATGTCCTGACTTCAAAACCTACACTCTCCCCAGGGCTTTTGCTTCTCTCTTTCACAGAACTTGTCCTGGTGCTGCGTTTTGCTTGTTTGTTTTCACCTGATGTCTGTAGAAATAGAGTTATTCCTGCCAAATAGGTTAGAGCTCATCAGTGCAGGCGTCTAAATAGACTAAGACTTATCAGTGAGTAAGTTGTTGTGTGGTTGAAATCCTTCCTAGGAGCAATGAGTGAATAACTTATTCCATCACCTCATGCTCAGTTTTGCCAAGATAGTCTCTGCAGCCCATTCCCAAGTATTGCTTAACAATGTCTATTCATTTGTTACAGGCAACACCAATCACCTCTGAGTTTTACGGCTTCCTGTACTTTCATCTGCAAACTATCTCAGCGTAGTAAAAATACAGTGGTTAAATTCAATAAAATCTTAGTTCTTGCTATGTATAGATACACCGCATCTTTACAAGCTCTTGTGCAGTATAAGTAATGTCTTGGTTACGTTGTTACAGTTATAATGAAAATGTCTAGTGTTTTTCCTGTGCCATTCAAATGACATTAGAATTTAAGAGAAAGAGTTATATGTGACTTCCTTAATGGAAAGATACGCTCCTTTTAATTTTTATAAGTATATTGCAACTTTTGCTAAAAAGAGGAAAATATCTCCTTTGTTACAGACAACCAGCCTCCAGTGCTTGAAACTTTTCAGGGTATGCTACAGACTTTTTATGGAGAAGATTTTGTATATCAGTTTTTGGCTTCAGATCCAGAGGGCTCTGCTATTCATTTCACATTGGATTCTGGTCCAGAAGGTGCCAGTCTTTCCCCTTCAGGTCTCCTTTTGTGGAAGGCTGTGTCAATGAATCTCCATAAATTAACATTTTCTTTGACAGATGACTGCAATGCAAAGACTAAGGTAGAAATAGAGGTAATGAATATTACGGTAAAATGACACCTACTAGCCAGATGTTTAAGATATCTAATTACAAAACTCATTGCTAGTTCATTAAAAAAAGAAAACTGTCTTATTGGGCATGTCTTGTAGGTCAGTGTAAAATCATGTGATTGCCTAAATAATGGCTCATGTGTGACAAACATTAATTTCCCACCTGGAAGTGGAAGATATCTTTGTGTGTGTGTGGCTGGATTTGAAGGTGATCTCTGTCAAGTGAATACTGATGACTGTAAACTTAACCAGTGTGGTATTGGCAGATGTGTGGATGGAATAAACAGCTATTACTGTGAATGTCCACCTGAACTTCAAGGTAAATTACTACTTTATTTATGCACATTTATCACATTTAGTGATAAATAGGCATTTCTATTTTTATTTCTACTTTTTTTTTAATTTTTGACTGTAAATAGCTTACTGTTAAAGCATGAAGAAATTTTATGTCCTTGTGACAAAGTTGTATGATGTACTTCAAGGTATTTCTTGCATGAATACAATGGTTTGTGTTATGAGAGCAATTTCCCATCATTTTCCTCTGCAGAGGTAAACTTGGCAACATGGTGAAACATAGGAGTGATGAGTTTGGTTAAAGTGTGATTCCTCCTATGCCTACAGATAAAGATGTAGTCCCCACAGCCCATCTTCTCCATATTCTGCAATAAGCAAGATACTTAAGATGAAAAAACGTGAATAGCAAACCTAGTCAGCTGTACTTATTAGCTGTACTGAAATTTGTTGCACTTGATATTTCAGCACCTGCATACATTCTACCTTTACCTTTTACAAACACACTGTCAAAGTCTAATGACGCAGTATTATAAAATAAATAATCTGTATTTCGATGCAGGTAAAAATTGCCAAGATGATGTAGATGAATGTGTATCCAGTCCTTGCTTCCCTGGAGTACTTTGCTTCAATACTTTTGGTTCTTACTATTGTGGCTCGTGCCCAAATAATCTGCAAGGAGATGGGAAATCATGTTATGGTAAAATTATTTGTTTTTCAGAAGAATGCTATTATCTTATTGTCATTCAGATAAAATATCTTTGGTTGTGCTTCATGTTTCTAACAGTAACTCTGAACTTTTTTAGTAGTCAGCAAAACAGGACTCTTTCTGACTGTTGGTGTCTGGGAGAGAATCTCAGTTGATGACAACATCAGACTGCACTGGGTCACATAATTGTAAAACACTTTTTAGGTGACTAGAAAAAATAGATACAAAAAATACTACAATTCTTTTATATAAAAGTAGAATACAATGAAATGGGTTTTTTTTCGGCATTATTTTCATAATATAAGCTCTTATTGACAAAATATTTTTGTATTAGATTTCTTAACATAGAACTGTTTACCCAAATCAAGGCACTTGCCAAATAAGTTGCCCAAACATTTATTTACGATGCAATTACTGAATAACTTGTATTTTTAAAATACTCTATTGAAAACTTTTAAGAAACAGTTTTTGCTCTGTATCTGCTTTCTGAATTTTGATTTTTATGTACTAAAACTTTAATTCTGTAATTTATTTGCAGTTGAAACAAAAGTAACTACTAATGTGCCTTCATATCTTTTGTTTTTAGAAAGCTTTGAAGACATTAACGTTGAAAGAAAGGATTCCACAGGAGAAATTGGAGGGAATAAAGGTGATTTTTTCATGAAGAAAATGGAATTTCTGATTCACATACTGATAAGAATATAGCTGGCAAATAAAGGTTCTAGTCAGTTTTATGTTATTCACTTTAATTTTTCAGTTTGACTCAATTTAATTCATTACTGGGGTTGTAGTATGACCTGAAAAATGAGACTGAAATGTCAATATCAACAAATCCCTTAGGTCAGTCAAGTCATTTTATTGACAGTGTGATGTATGACATTCTCACCATTGCCTTTGTTTTTGTGACTAACCACTGACATAAAATAGGTAACATGGGGATAGGGACATCTGTTATGTGAGATAAGCAAAAGTTTATGGCGTTACATTGAATGCCATTTTCCTACTTTAACTCAAAGGAAAGGTGAAGAATATGGCAAGTGAATGTCTTAATTCCAAAACTCCATAAATGCCATTGCTGGCATTTCCAGCTCTGTGCCTGCCAGGGCTTTCTTTGCAAGAAATTCTTGTGTGTCTTTTCCCTTTATTTCTGAATTGTTACTGGGGGAGGAGGAAAACTCCTTCACTCCACTGCCAGCGCTGGATAATTCTTCATCGGCTCCAAAATGGTTTGCTTTTCATGAGTGGGAGACAGCACTCTGTAATAAGACTCAGTAAAGTTTAACCTTTTGTAGACCATTTTCCAGTACTGTTCTAAATGAGGCTAGGGACAGAGCTTAAGTTAGGTTGGATAAGCTCCTCCACTTTCATTCTGCCCCGTAATGCTACAAGCCCATACATGGCATTCTGCCATTCTGACCTTACAATGCCACACTCCTTTCCACAACCCACCAGACCACCCGCTTTTTCTGGGCAGAATGTAAAGAACTTTTCATTCACTTTGCACTCCTTCCAACGAGGAGGCTGAGTCAGTCTCCGCTGTTTATAAAACCCATGAAACATCCCACTAATAAAACCCATCCAGAAACTTTAAGGAAGTTGATAAAAAAGTTTGGAGAGTGAAGCATGGTAATACTTTTGCTACAAGGTGGTGGATTATTCACCTAAAATACTGTCCATGGTTCGTCAGTAAGTATCAGCATGTACGTACTTGTGATTAAATGTCTGCTTTTAGACTCAAGGCTTAATACTAGCACTTAGACACACTGGTGAACCATAAGCAGTATCTTTTCTTTAAACACTGTTTCAGTTACCTAGGTGGAAGCAGTATATGGAGCTGGTAATTTGCTCTGACAGTAAAGCTGTTTATTGACCTGGTATGGGAAAATCTCTGCTTTCTGTCTCATATATATGGTGCTTTCTCCTTCTCTTCCAACCAAGAAAAGGCCATGGTGAGGCTGGGGAAAGGATGCAGCCAGAATACTTGATCTTCTCCAGTTCTGCCAGTTAGGAGTTAGGTTCTACTGTATACATATATTGTGATGCAGCACATGGAGAGGCATCCTGAAGCATAGAATGAATGGGCTGTACATTTTTCTGTTCAGAAGGCATTCCCCACCCTCAGAAGGAAAAAAAAAAGTTTCATAATATTCCCGTACTTTTTTCCCCCTCTTTCTTTCTAACATGCTGTAGGTTTTCAACAATCATCCTTTGAGAAGGTTTTAAGCATCTCAAGCTATATTCCCAGTTCTACAGATGTCCCCGAGAGGTTTATTTCTACAGAAATGGTCAGTAGCAGCACTCCACCAGCCTCCACAGTAAAAACAATCACCACTTGGAAGTCACTTAATTCTCAGAGAAGTGCTTCTGTACAACCTGCTGTTTCTGGAAACACTGCTCATGCTCTCAGCACCATCAGTGGTCGCCTTGCTAACAAGGAAGAGAATTCTTCAGTACATGCTGTGATGACTGCATCCTCACAGAGCCAGGCTCTATCACCTGAGAAGAAAACAAGGGCACAAGTTGAAGCCTACAGCTATTTTGAGACCAGCAGGAAGACTTCTCCCAGCAGCAGAACAAACATAAGCAAACGGCTTTCCTTGCCAAGCAAAGTATTGAAAGGTGGAAATGCTCACAGAGTTCAGCACCTGTTAGCCAAACATAAAGCGAGTCCTTTACCTTTTGTCCTTGTGGAAGTCACTGTCCCACCCAAAATGCTTCCTGAAGAATTGAGTGAACTAGTGATTCCTAAAGCAGTAACCTGTACCGATTTACCCTGTTTTCCTGGAGTACCATGTGAGCCAAGTCAGGATGGAAGCGTCAAGTGCGGTCGTTGTCCTTATGGTTATTATGGAGATGGCTTCACTTGCAGAGGTATTACAAATAACTGCACTAAAGGCTCTGCAGGAAAGAATCTTGTGACATCTTTATAACTTAAAATTACATTGTTACTGTGTGATCGGTGAAATGCATAGAGTATTGAATTTTCTCATTTTCATTATTAATATTGGCATAGCCTACCGGCTTTTAGTTGAATGGATGCACTTAAAAATATTTTTTCTGATATGTCTCAGGCTCCCGCTTTATGGGCAGGGACCTAATGAATTCTGTGTGATCTGTTCGTTATGTTAGGCAAGATACAGTTGTGCTGAAACGACACTTTCATTTTCCTTATTCCTTTCCTGATTTTCTTCATTGCCTTTCAGCAAGATGTAGACAAACATGTGGCAAAAATATGGAGTGTGTGGCACCCAATATTTGCAAATGCAAGCCTGGTTATGCTGGTTATAACTGTCAGGCTGGTGAGTATGGCATTTTGATTTAGCCTGTGGTAACTGATTTCCACAAATAAATCATTTGAAGATCACTGTTGACTTTTCACACAGCTCTATGCAAACCTGATTGCAAAAACCACGGAAAATGCATTAAGCCCAATGTCTGTGAATGCCTGCCAGGATACAGTGGCTCCACTTGTGAGGAAGGTAAACAGAACATGTTTTGCCTTTGAATCCAAGAATACCCAAAGGATTCTATAAATAACTTCCATGACTCTTCATTCTGACAGCAAAGAGGTGTCATTTTACTTTTTCTTTACTTTTACTTTAACAGAACTCTATGTTTTCATTGAGTAACGTGTTGGTAGATACCCTGCTTTTTTTGATATACAGTGTAAATGTTGCTTGTGATTAGATATTCCTAAATTTAGCTTTCACAGCAAGTAGAGGAGTTCACCAGCGCATGTAGATGCCTCTAAACTAAACAATCCTGAAGGGTGGGAAGTCCTGTCTGGAAATTGTCTCAGATTTCTTTTCTTCAGGGTGACCACCACCATTGGGACTCGGTGTACTCTGTTGGAATTAAGTTATTTTTGTTACTTATTCTTGTCAAGAGGCATTGCATACATCTCCTTATTTTATTTCCAGTTCTTTGCTTGCTGCCAATTATTAACATTTCCCTTTTTCTAAACCATAACTAATCCATGCATCTTTTTAGAGGTGATTTCTTGAACAACATAATTCTATATCTGCAGCACATTGTAAACCACCCTGTCAAAACGGAGGCACGTGCTTGGCCAGAAATCTCTGCACCTGCCCATATGGTTTTGTGGGACCAAGATGTGATACAAGTAAGCAAAAAAGCATGAGGGAAGAATACAGAACATTCCTCCTGTTCTTCAGGAGCAAGAAAGCAAATTATGGTTTAAAGTTTTGATGCACTCTCTCTAATGCTAGCAAATGACTTAATACCTGTGCCTCTTCGAAGGCTCCCATACTTGGGCTTTTCAAACGTTAGTTAGATAGTATTTGCATGTAACTTTGAAAACATACTGTACTATAAAAATTGCAAGTAGTTTATTATTTATGATTCACAAATGTGGAAACATTGAGCATGTTGCACATGTGATACTACCTTCAGAACAAACATAGGTGTCTAATATGTCCTTACAGCTTTTTTAACTTCTATCATCTTAAATTGGTTCGAGGCTGGGATACATTCAGAAATCAGTGTCAGTGAATGTCAAGTTAGAAAAACTGGGAAACTGAATTCAGAACCACACTATGAGGACTTTTTTTCAACCTGGCATGGAAATTGGAAAATTTGCTGGGATTGTAGCTGAAAAATTGGAATTAGTTAGTCTCACTTAAATTGCCTTTTATATATCAAATTCTACATGCTGCAATTTGGCAACTCCAAATTTTGGGTAGATTTCCTACTGGTAAGTTTTATCATTCAGAGAGTCCAAATTTAGACATGCTGTTTATATATCGTTCACTTGAATGTGCTACTGCATTATTGCCCCTGAATTGAGCAAGTCCTTTGTTCATCTGCTCCTCAAGTCCCAGTACTCTTTATTCTCAGTTTTTCTTATTCTAGTTTAGATTCAATCAAAAAAAAAAAATGTTGCTCTGTGTTAGGCAATACTAAGGAGAAGGAGATGTTGTCCTCAAAAAGTGATTCACTGTTTCCACAGCCATGATATTTTAATGTCTTTGCTTGTTAGTCTTGTGTCACTCTGCACACAGCTGTACTTGCTGAAGTGATGGAGGACACTTGAGTGGACTTTCTTGGAGTCTGTCAAATCCATCATGTAACATGGTGGGTTTGTCTCTTAGTATTGAACTTCCCAATTTTTTTTAGAATTTATTTGAATTTTTCTAGATTTTTAACACTGCATATAACCAGACCATGGATAATTACATGGAAATACATTTTATTTACCTTTATAGTCTGGTGCTAGCTTTTTATGGCTTTGAGACTGGATTAAGCTGTTCAGCAGTTCCTCTTCTACTAGTGGAATTGTATGTTATTTCCAGTGTTAATATTTGGGAAGGAATTGAAAAATGAATCAAGCGTAATTTGTAACATATCTCTTTCTCTCTCTCCTTCCCCCTTTTCCTCTGTTTTTGCTCACCTTCTTGGACGGTAGTGGTTTGCAACAGACACTGTGAAAATGGTGGCGAATGTCTTACTCCAGACATCTGCCAGTGTAAACCTGGGTGGTACGGACCTACATGCAGTACAGGTAACAATCCTGCAACTTCCATGTTCCTGGGAGAGTGTCCGTAGGAACTCCCATAGTTTGAAATGTGGAACTGCATGGCTCAGACAGCAGCGATGGGCAGCTGCTGACTGCTGCAGAGCCCCTGCACTCCCTCTTGTCTCTGCGTGTTAGTTCTGCTGCTGGCAGCAGCCTCTAGAAGTTCTTTACAATGAGGGTGGTGATACACAGGAACAGGTTGCCCAGAGAGGTGGTGGAGGCCCCATCCCTGAAGGTGTTCAAGACCAGGCTTGGTGAGGCTCTAAGCAACCTGATCTAGTTGAAGATGTCCCTGCTTACTGCAGGGGGGTTGGACTAGATGCCCTTTAAAGGTCCCTTCCAACCCAACACATTCTATGATTCTATGATTCTAATACTGATCCTAAAATTTTGGGTAAAGATTTTATATGAATGGTACTACCTGCGGTTATCTTTGGTGTTTTAATTCCTGTCCTTGCAACAGAAGTACATATTTTATAGACTTTGTTTGAATATCATGCTTCCCACTCTTCCTGACCCTGTTTCTGCAGCGATGTGTGACCCTGTGTGTCTCAATGGTGGTTCCTGTACTAAGCCAGATGTTTGCCTCTGTCCACGTGGATTCTTTGGTGCCCAGTGTCAGAATGGTATTTTTTTTCTTTTCCCCCTCCTCTCTTAGCTGCCATTATGAGTAAATCTGTGAGAAAACATTGTTGTCATAAGACAATCAAGTCACGTCCCTGAGAAGTGGTGCAAAACAGAGATTACCTTATTTTTTTAGATTTTATGGCTCACTCAGTGAATGTCCGAGGAGAACAGAGACTCAAAATTTGCCTTGTCTTCCACTCAACTTTTGCACAGTGTTCAACCAGTTCCATTGTATGTTATATAGTCTGGTTACTTGCACACAAATACAGTTGCCAACCTTGACCCTGTTTCATCTGATTTTGTCTTTATTATTGATGTAAACACCAATCCACATTAATATGATTTTTACGAGACAGTGCTGAATGTCTGTATAAGCTATCAGAATTTTAGCGTTGCACTCTTGTTTCCTAGAAGTATATTGCTAAGTCAAACAGAATGCAAACTACAGCCTTTTCCCCCTGTTTGTGTCTTTTAGCTGTCTGCAGCCCGCCTTGTAAGAATGGTGGTCATTGCATGAGAAATAATGTCTGTACTTGTCCTGATGGGTACACAGGCAGAAGATGTGAAAAAAGTAAGCCAGTGTTAAAAGCCTTCCATGATCCAAAAGTAACCAATAAATTATTCTGTAATCAGTTAAATATACTAAACAGCAGGTGATTTTGATTTTTAAGGTGTCTGTGAGCCAAGGTGCATGAATGGAGGAAGGTGCGTAGGGCCAAATGTTTGCTCTTGTCCTTCAGGATGGAGAGGAAAAAGATGTAACACGCGTAAGTACCTTGTAGTTACCAGGAGAACCATACCTTAAAAGTAATATATGACTAAAGGACAACTCTGTCCACGCAAGTAATATGAAGTTAGCACCAAAGAATTCAAGAATATGCACACGTTGAAAAAATAATGGTTTATAACTTGGCAGCAAAATTGAGGATGGAGAACTAATACCATGCAGTTCCTAGGCTAAATCATGAGACCAAAATTCTTGAGACTCTTAAATTCTTGTATAGCAATTAATATTTATTTCTTTCTTAATTCTTCTCTAAATAAGAAACACCTGTATTTCTGCAAAGAGCTGAGTGAATAAAGTGAAAGAATTTCAATTTGTGCTGTAGGACAGAAAAGCAGATATAATAGTAGTAGTACAGTGAAAGACTGGAAAACTGTGGAAACATAGCGGGAAATGATTGGAATAGAGGATGCAATGGGCACAAGCTCTTTAGGGAAGGTAGAAATAGGACTGTGATGGCAGCAGAGCCATGGGTTGCACCGTATCATAATGAAGATATTGATGGTGCATACATAAAACATGGCAGTGTGGATAAAAGCACAGTGTGCATGAAAAGCAGCATGAGGATGGGTGGTAGAAATCCAATAGATAAAGTGTTAGTGTCTGTGATAGTACCCACCCGAGGCTCAGATATTGATATGGCTAATGAGCTCTCTAATGGCATGGAGGAAAAACAATTCTCCCTGTATGTCTCTCTGTAATTATTGGAAAGTTTTATTGAAAAAAGTATTACCCATATTGACAGGGGTGAGATATTCCTCGACACCGTGGAAGAGAGATTTGATTATCAACTAGTCAGTTAACCAATGAGAAATATTAGTGGGTTAGGTTATGATTTAATAAGCAGGGATGAATGTGCAGAAAAACGGGTCATAGAAAATAACTTTGGATCAAATGTTCATGAGTTGTTTCACCGTGTGTTTAATTGCATGATAGACAAAAGATCTCTCACTAAGGTGTGGGCTTTAGAAAGGTAAAGTTGGAAAAAAACCAAAGATATTTAGTGGCGCTGACTTAATTCAGTATTTCAGGCTTTTGTAGCAATCTGTGATGCATCAGAACACCTCAATGCGTGCTTTGGCTGTAAGGCTTTTTGTTTCTAGTTGCCTCTCTTCCTTCATATCCTGATGATCCTAGATGGATTTTCAGTGAATATGATGTGACTCTTGTGTAGGGAAAGCACTCAACCTCTCGTGGGCATGTGAATAATGTAAATAATAAGTAACGGTAATCACTTGGGTTGTAACCAAGCTTTGTGATGATGTCTGTGCAGCAATCTGCCTTCAGGAATGTAAGAATGGTGGGGAGTGTATTGGACCCAGTACGTGTCATTGTCCTCCGCGGTGGGAAGGAATCCAGTGTCAAACACGTAAGAATGACGTCACCTGAAACCTCTTGCTTCGGCACAGTTAAGAATGCTTCAGCAATATGCAGTGCCTAGAAGTCCTGTACTTTGGTTGTATTTTAACCCAAATCTGTGTCAAAGGCAGAATAAACAGTAGAGATTCCTCTGCCCCTTCTGAAGCCCTCCAGAAGAATATGACAGCAGTCTGGGATCATGGCAGTATGCAGTGGCTTGTTCTAACACTGTATGCTGCTCTAACAGCCCTGTAACACAGTAGGCTGCACTAAAAACCACTTTACCCATGTCCCTGTCTCAGTTTCATTCATGCCCTCAGCATATTCCCACAATAAATCTGCATGAGGGGGGTGGGATGGGCATAAGAACATTGTTGGCTCCACACGACTGTGAAGTCTCCTTAGACTGAGGGGTGTTTCCTTGTGAAAATATCTTGCAAGTTCTCAGCTCCTATAAGCAGGCAGAATAAGTACATAGAGACAGTAGCCACTTTTCCTTCACCAAGTTGTTTTAATGAATAAAGCCCCATACGTATCTCTTATTTCAGCTGTGTGCAACCAGAAGTGTCTGTTTGGAGGCAAGTGCATATTGCCTAACGTATGCTCCTGTCGTCCTGGTTATACTGGAGTCCTCTGTGGGAAGAAGATTCAGGTACATGTAGACACAGCAATTTGGGAGTCATTATCTTGTCCAATGAAGCAGCACGAAATACATCAAGTGTGTTTGTCTAATTTCTTCCTTTCAGTCTCCAGCGAGTGAAAATTCATAAAATTCCTAAGAGCTATTCCAGCAATTTATAGGCTCTAATACAGAATTGTTCTCAACACCTAAAGTAAATTTCCTTTGTTTCAAATTAAGGTAATTACCTCTTGTCATTCCCTAAGTGGCTGCAGCAGGAATTGATAACTGTCCTCTTCACAACAACCGCTATTCTCTTTTCCAGCATCTGGCCCCATTTTGGGGAAGAGTATCCCACTGCTGACTTTCTGAGCTTGCATTGACGCAAGCCCTGATCTTTTTCAACTAACTGTCACTCAGTTCATCCCTGTTCCTTATCCCTAAGCGTAACTTTTGGGAATAACTTTACTATTTGCATTGTAGTGAGTGATGACCATTTCTCTGTTTTGTCACGTAATCTTCTGTTGTATTCTTTGCTTGAGTGCTGACAGTCAGTCACTGAAGTAATTTAATTAAACATTTCGTTACAACTAACCTTTTTTTGGGATGTCTGAAGTAGAAAGTATTCTTGCGCCATCTGTGGTGTTTCTCTTCTTTTCTCTTCAACGTATTTAGAGGCTTTTCTGGTGCCAGTAGAATTCCTTTGGTGGAGCTGGGACACCGCCTAGCTGATTTTAGTGCTGCCTGCCGGTGCTAAAATTTACATTCACCCTTTATATTCATCTTTAATTTCATGCCACTGTTCACAACTGTACTGTCTTTTCTTTTAAAAACCATTTAGTTCTTTGGTCTCCTGCTGCAGCCAAAATAGCATATTCTATTCTTCCCGTCTTTCCTTTGTTTTTAGTACTTTGCTACATAATGTCTTCTGAGAGAAAACCTGTAATGTGACTGCTAGACGTGCAGGCATTTTTAGTGAGAAATGGGTAAAAAACAGGGAAGACAGCAACGGTTTAACTTTCATCCAGCCTCAGTTTCTCCCAGTTGAAACTACTCAAGAGTTCAAATCATTTTTGCTACTTTATCAAGTCCAATATACAACGCCAATACCATTGTGGTCAGACAGCAGAGAATTGCTACAGATGGGGCAAATGTGTTTAAGAAATTGAAACAATTAATAAATGCTTTTACACAATATAAAACTACACATCCTATAAAAATAAGACTATGATGTTTGCAATATGGATTTCCAAAACGTGATCTAAAAAAAGGAAAGAATTTTGATTTAAATGTTTACATGAATATATGCAAAGCATCAGTATATTTTTAATCTAGAAAATACATTGCTGGTGAGTCAGACAGCGCTGTATAATACACTGACCAAAATAGCACATTTTCTTAAAGAAATAAACAAGCTATAGCCACAAATTTAACTTAATGTTGTGTTTCTGCATATCAGGAAGGCAGAGATTCATTAAAATTGTTTCTTAATCTTTACCATAAAAAGGACCTGTGTGATTAAAGTCTCTTTTTACATTTTTTTTTCTCCAAGGTAGAGAGGCATCATGGTTGAAGAAAAGAAGCGTATCAATTAAATTGCAATGCTGCATGGATGTATGAGACTGGAAAGGAGCAAGAAAGTTGAAGGCAGTTGCAGAGTTTATTTAAATGAAAACAATATCCAGAAGCGTTTTTTTAAAAGATTCGTATTGCAGTCATGAAGTTTGGTGAGCTTCAATACAACAACCTTATAGTCATTATGTATATTTCTATAATTTTTGCTACCTCGTGCACAAACCCCCCAGTCTCTGATTCTTCACTGGGCTGACGAATGATGCAAACCCAAAATTCTGCAGTTTATTGATGGAGTCAACGGGACTACGAGATTCCTTTTTGGGGACAAGACTGTAATAGCCGCCAAGTGTCTCTAGGAAAGAAGGCCGCGTTTCACCACTTGTGAATGGTACCTGCTCTTTTTAAACATTGTTCACATACATATTATTGGGCTGTGTGCAGAAGAAAAAGCAGAATTATTTTTTTCTTCTTTGCCTTGTATTTGCGTCAGTCTGTTATAATGACTAGCTAGTAGTGAGGAAGGAGGGGGAACCTAAACCAAGGCTTGGCTACTAACCATAGGGGCAAGGCCTCACGTCTTCCTAACAGTCAACCAGATGCAGAATAATTCTGGTTTATCTGTACCAGCCTTTGTAGCCAGGAGCCAGATACCGACTCTTCTGTTTTGACTTCTCCGTTACTTAGACTCACGCAGCTGAGAACCCAACTACTGAATGATTTCTGTGTCAGTAAGAATCTTTTACGCCCCTGTTTTGAGATGGCTTTCAGTAATAGGAGGAAATTTTGTCCTTGAGTCTCTCTGAGAAATTTTACAATCTTTTTAGCCATGCTGGAAATAGGAACCAATAAGAGGAGGAATTTGCCGTACATCATGCCATCCATCTACCGTTGGAACTAGATGATGTTTAAGGTTCCTTCCAACCTAAACCATTCTACGATCAAATCAGAAAGTATTCGTAAAAAATTCCTTAGAGGAGTTTTTTCCATTACCTATTGCTCCAATAAACTGTTAGCACCTCCTAGCTGCCAAATAGTTTTTCAACAAATAAAATTCCAGGTTTTCTGAATCTTCCTAGAGAGGACCACCATCTTCTTCCCCTAGAACTGTTAAAGATATTTTGATCGCTGCCGCAACTAACTGAGCTCTGGTAATAAATACAAATGTCCCTTTAGCTAAGCCATTTAAGTTTACTGTTTTGTTTGTTTTTTTAAAAAACAAAAATAAACATCATGACTTCCTGTTCTCCTGAGCAATATTCAATTTACATACACTAATTCTGAACTGCAAGAAAATGGAGCTCATTCTGCCATGTACTGCCACTGTGGGATGCTGATTGCCAAATCATAGCTGTTAGCAGCTCTGTGCCCAGATTTCTCCTCACCTTTTGATAGTCCTCTTAAGTCATTTTGCAAAGTAAGCTGGCGTTTTGAGTTCTCAGCGTCATTCCAGAATGATACCTGATGGATTTCCCGGTGTATGACTGGTGTATTTAAAAAATGTTTTCAATTTCCCACTTGCATTTTAAGTTTCAGTGTTCCCATAGTTTCTTTTAATCGAGCATCCAAGTGGCCGATAGCCTGATCTGCTGGGAACTGATGTATTATTTAAAACCTACTCCACTTGAACTGGTTCCTTTCTCACATCTCACAAAGATTTCCATGAACAAAACCTGACTAGCTATTGGCACTGATGCCTCAGGATGATGCTTTGAATATGCAAGGTTCTGAAAACGTTTTTAAAATGCAAACACACCGATATGGTGTAATCTCATACTGTAATAATCGCCATTCCACATGTCAGTTAAGAGGCTGTGTGCTAAAGAGAGAGATAACATCTGCGTGGAACACTGATAACAGTACTTTGGTTAATGAGTTTGTGCAACCTTCCATTCACAAAACTGAATCAATATATAGATGCCTTTCTACGATTTCAGGCTCAATAAAGGGTTTTTTTTAATCATAACTTTTAGAATTCCCCATTTATTTTCAGTGTTTCTAAAGGCAGAAATGATTTTTTTTACTTTTTCCAAATGCAAGCTGTGCAAACCAAAGCACATCCAGAATTTTGCTATAGTAGTTAAAAAAGCTCAGTGCTAAGTTGTGCTATTTTCCAGCAAGCACACGAAGCAGAAAAATTACTAGTACATGCATAAAGACAGCCAGCTACTTCAAAACTGCCCAGTAATTATGTGATTAGTTGCAACTGTTTTGCTGCCAGATCGTCCATCATACCCATGAAACAGAATTCACTGCAATTAGAAAGCACGTTGCAACAATTGAGTACAATTGCTCCGTTTAACAAGAGGCAGAAGCATATAGAGGGCTTGTGCACACAGGTTAACAAAGTTGTTGTAAAGTCGCATCATGTAATCTGAAATTAGGCCCAAAAGAGTTTGGCGATTCGGAACGGGGGAGAAGGGTTGCATACTGCAGGAGCAGCCACACTTCCAGTCTGATGGAATCAAGGACAACTTGTGCCAAACTGAAGATCTTACAGTGATTCTTAGCACATTATAGAGAATACAGGTATTTTCACTGAATTTTCTTGCATGATTTATTTAAATACTAAACAGTGCTGGAAAGTACCTATGTACATCATCCATTTATTACCTGGTTGCACTACAGTTGCTCTGCAGGCCAGCAGAAATTCTCCCAAGTGCAGATTGACTTCTGCCCGTAATCTTGAAAAGATCTTTAAAATGCTGTATAATGAATATTTTCTGATATTCTCATATCACAGAAGATACCACAGGTCTTAGCAAGGACTGAGTTTCCTACATTTGTATCTGTGTTGGCTGTGATTTAAAAAAAACCCAAAAAAACATCAAAAAAGTGGGCCCCATGTGAAAGGCTCTTTCTTTTCACAGAAGTTAATTATATATAATCATAGCTGAGAACAGAAAGTGAGTGAACATTTCCGTCTACCAAAAGTAAACTCATGAAGAAGAATCAGCGCAAACCCTAAAGTAGATGAGTATAAAAGCTTAAGCTACTCGACAAACCAGCTATATCCACTCCATTACTTGCCCAAATGGGAAAAGCCAAAGTTTAAACTCTCAATAAAACATAACACCTGGGTACATACGCAAAACCAAACACAGAGGTTAGAAAGTGTTACTAATCACTAAAGACGTTTATGCCCTTTCTCTTGTATAAAGGTATCGCATGGCAATGTTGGGTCATTTTACTCACTTCCACCCACAGCTCAGTTTAGCCAATAAAGGATATTTTATTGATAAACCAAGTAACTTCATTCTTGCTACAACCACTTACAGCAGAGAAAATATAAATGGTAAAATGTGCATGTAAGGAAATTAAAAAGAAGAAACACTTCCCACCTTTTTGCGCACATTCTAAAAAGGCAGAATATCAAAACCACAACCAGTGCACTAGCCCTACAATTTTTCCAGTTGTTTTTAGTGAAAAATCAGAGCATCTGCATAAGCTGTTACAGTTAGCTCTAATAAATAAGGGAGGTAACCTGTTCTGTATCATTTTCACTAACCTTTGAGCTGCACGCATAACTAGCTTTTCACAGGAAGATACATCTAGTTCCAAAAATTACATGCTGTAACTAGTATGTTCAATCCTCCAGTGAGTGGGAAACAAAAAAAAGATAAGAAATACTGGCAGCTCTTTTAATAAATATATGTGGAACTATATGTGGAACTGTGGAAATAATAATGTGGGGACCTGGGCTGTCATTAATAATACATTCTGAGATTGTTCGCCTTTAAAACAACTGCTAGAAAATTTGCTTTTAAACTCACTTAAAATATTGCAGAGATTTAAATGATTTTTTCTTAAAAACAAGAACAAAACCAAAAAAAACAACTGAAAAACCCCGAAGCCAGTAGATGGTGCTACATTCAAGCAGTATTTCTAAAATATGCCATCACATTCAGCATGCCGTCAAATTACTGCTTACTTCAATCATTTCTAAACAGGGAACTATTTAAATTAGCATTTTTCCTGGCCTGCTCAGAAACACCAACTACAGGTCTCACTCACTGACTGCTCCTGGTCTCATGCTCCTAATAATGCTAATGTCTCTTCTAGCTTCTAATTGCCATTATTGTCACTTTTGGCTTTATTAGTAGAAGTCACTCTTTTCAGGAACAATACTGAGATATTGTGCCTCCTTGCATTTACATACTTCTGCTCATTTACTCAGAAATCTTGTGTCTGAGGCAATTAATTTTTTTCCACTCGCTTCCCTGCAACCAGTATGTCAGCTAAGGTATTCAACTTAACTCCTGAATTTCTAAATTATGGCATGATTATTATAGTGAACTGTGACAAAATTTCATCATCATAAAGCCTACTCCAGAACCGTTGATGAAATCATCTTGTTTAACGCATGAAAACCACATTTTTCACCAGCATGTCTGAAATATCCAGTCTACCACAGCAAAAGCAGCACAAAAAACATATACTCCTCTTACTCTGTCCTCTGCCCCTGGCGACAAAACCTGCACAACACATGTCCACAGCAGGTTTCATCTGAACCAAATGCAAAAGCCTCTAAAGCAAGGGCAGAGGAAGGCTTCTCAACTACAAAACACACTAATTGCACATAACACAAAAGAGGAGCCTCATGAACTATACCATTGTCTTTCATTTGCCCTCTGTAACATAGAATCACAGAATCACAGAATCGCCTAGGTTGGAAGGGACCTTTCAGATCATCTAGTCCAACCATCAACCTAACTCTTGACAAAAACCATCACTAAACCGTATCTCTAAGCTCTATGCCTACCCATCTTTTAAATACCTCCAGGGATGGTGCCTCAACCACTTCCCAGGGCAGCCTGTTCCCATGCTTAATAACCCTTTCAGTGTAAAGATTTTTCCTAATACTCAATCTAAACCTCCCCTGGCACAACTTGGTATGCCTGGGTTCACTCTTTTAGAAAAGGTCAGTAACGGAGAAGACCCCATTTCCTTTGCCTCTCGTCAATGCTCAGGGGTCTGTAATCCCTGGAGAAATATGTCCATACAAATCACTCCACCTTATGAAAGCTACATGTTCTGGTAGGGGTATTCATACACAGATACAACGTTATTCCATCAAATGCATTAAAATAATGCATAGGCAAATGGATTACACTAATGCATAGTTAAAATTCTCCCACCAAAAATTCCAGTTTTGCCTAGAAGATGATGAAAATCAATCTATCTCAAAAAAAAAATAAATATTGATTTGGGCATCATTCAGAAAGTTGACTGATTCAACTTGTGTGTTTTGGCAAAACTTTCCTCAACTGTAGCCTTCAAGAAACAGCACAGACGAGATATGGAACAATGAGCGCAGGAGTATATCAGTCCAATCTGCAGCCCGTTCAAAAGGCTGCAAAAGCTAAATGAGGCCAAACTGGAACACGTCCAGTAGACAAACCTCAGCATCCTTCACACAGGTGATCTGTGACAGATGCAGCTTTTCCTCGCTGCCAGGCTGTAGCTTTCCATTATATTGCTCCTGTAACAACACAGTCTTGAATAGAAATAAATCATCAATGTCTACATCTTCAGAAGGGAGATAAACACATTTCCCGATCTTACTGGGATAAGGAAAAGAAATAACTGGAAGTCAAGAGATGATCAGGTAATATGATGGTAGAAGTAGACAAGATAAGGAGTCTCTCAGAGTATCACCATGGATGAAGCTTTTAGAAAGTAACAGTGGAACTGTCTGAACAAGTACTGTGTTTTGGTTTTTTTAATACTGCTTAACTAATCAAGATCCAAATTTGATTGGGGGGGAGGGGCAGGAAGCATACATAAAGCGATAACCAGGATTTTAATAAGATGCTTTGCACTTTGCTGATGTTCCAGAAAGATGCAAACTCTGCAAGTTTCCTCTTGTAACTGTGTAATTTTATTGAAGGTAAATTATACTTGAACTAACATCCACTTCTGATGATCTGAATGAAGGACGTTTTATTTCATGTGCTTTTTAAAAACACATCATTAATATAACGCAATAATTATAGTCAAAGGGGGGAAAATCAAAAAGAAGAGCACAGATCTGAAGAGCAAATTTTATTTCAAGGTCAGCTGTATCAACCAAGACATAATACTTCTGCTTAGAAGAAAAATGAGAACAGAAGAAAACATGTGCCATACGGTACACACACTTGGATACTTATAACAGCTTTGTTACAATCAGCTATACTTTTCTTTCATACAGAAAAGCATTTACTTAATATACTGAAGACAAAAAGTTATCTGAAATTAATTGGTTACCACGTTTTCTTTTAAGGTCCCCCCACTGCTGCAGACTTCATCTCTGTACGGAGTTACATGAAGAAAACACAGCTCAACTTTACTGAATTTTCTTCATTCCTTCCTTTTCTTTGTACACTGCAGGCCAGAGTACGGCAGTCGACATCTGCACACGTTTGGAGCTATGCATTTTCCTCCATGTTGACAAGGTAGTTTACATACAGCTGAAACGAGACACCAGATACATAGTATGTCTGCAGCACAACACAGGATCATTTTTCTTCTTTGTCTCCCTGTGCTAGCAGAATTGTTCCCTGGTGATCGCACTGGGACAGTATAAATAAAAGCATAATGGAAGAACTGAAAAGCAATGCCTCTCAATTTATGGCATTGTGGCCTTCACTGGAAAACAGCCACAGTACGTCTAGTCTTACTTATGCTCCATTCCCCCTTTAAAATACTATCATTTCTATTGTTCTTTAAGGCACAGGCTATTTTTGAGATGGATGCCTCCATGAAAGTGAGGGAACAATAAAAATTCCTACTGAAATTTATTCAAGCCGGTTCTTGGATCCACATCCATGAGGAAACAGTTGCCACGTACTCGAAGATGCTCACACGCTGCCTTTCTGTTCCCCACCTCCCCCAAAAGAAGGGCAGCGGAGGACTGAGCAGGCACAGCTTCAGTTGTCCCCTAGCTACACACCGGTTCAGGTAACAAGCCAAGGGCTGTTAATTTGCTTATGAGCATCTGTACCAACAGAAGTCAAACTGGATGCAGATCTAGTTAGTTCAGGAACAGTGATTATTTTCACATTAAGAACTTGAACACTTCTACATTCCCTGGTGCAGGGACCGGAGCTACACATTTTGTGAGTTTTTTGCATCTCCCATACTTACCTTTTAAAATATTACCCTCTATCTCGACACACTGATGAACACAAAGGATAAGCATTTTGCTGGTCAAATGGGAATGATAAAGTATTATTTATTAATGTTTATTTGACTATATATATTGCAGAAGAACTAACACTAGCTGTTTTGGATTCCCACAGCCCCACAAAAATTTCAAATGCAGAGGAATTAATACGGAGACCTTGCACCTATGATACTGAATTCAACACCAACGTTTAAACGAGCTTTCTCTCAGTCCCACAGAGAGCAAACGAAAAAACTTTCTTTTTGACAATCTCAAGATTCTTGCCTTTACCATCAGGGCAGTGCTGTTATGAGCATACAAGGCCCCGCCAGAGAAGGGTAAGTTAAAGCCTTTATAATCATCATCTGCTTTTGTGAATCAAAATTTGGGAAAATGCAAGTGGTTGTTCAGCAAGAACGTCAGTCAGTACTAACCCTGATCACAGACGGCTACCTCTTACTCTTTTAAGAGCACCTGGAGTTGATTCTGCTGACAGCCTCAAAGTGAGAAGCGAGTTTCAGTTTTCCATGTCCATAAAATTTAATGAAGATTCTAACCTACATCAGTACTGATAGTGTTTCTGTAACAGCCATTTTCAGTTCTTTTATACTGTAGTCTCGACTTATAGAAAGTATTTCAGAAATACTGACAAGACATACCAAGTAATGAATTTGGTGACAACTAAAATCTGAATCTGAATTTACTTAAGGTGGAAAAGTTCTGTCTTTCTGACCAAATTAAAAAGCTAACTATTCTTTATGCATACTTGTAAGAGCCCCAGCATGCAGAAGCAGCTCTTGTTTACTATTCCAAGATACTTTCCTAGCAGCTTTGTTAGGCACTGAAGATTTGAACACTATATTGGTAAATCAAACAAGTACAGAAAAGGATAAACGAAAAACGTCAGAAGTCATTTACCTAAGTGACATGCTCCACCGACCCATCCAGCTGGACAGCTACAAATCCCAGGAGCCACACAAGCTCCATTATTGCGACAACCTTGAGGACAAATTGCTAGAAGAAAAGAATGGGTAAGTCAGCAGGATTTATAAAACTGATATAAAAGAATTCTGACAGAATGAAGGATTCAGGACGATACAAATCAAAATGGCAAAATACATTTTCTTCCAGGCCAGATAATCAACTGGTATAACTCTAAAGGCATTTCCAGGACCATGTAAATGGAAAAAAATACATAGTACTGCGCTAAGAATTTTAGTTTGAATGTTAATAGATGTACACTTTAATGCAAAATTGACACTATTTTATCTAAGTATGTAGCAATAATGCAGGTCCTTCATTTCAATAGTAGTGCAATGACATTTCCATAGTTAGCCTCTTAATCCTTTTAAAATGTTTTTGTTACTGCAGTTATATTTTTAATCAATATAAATATTTTCATTATGTAAATACACAAGGTACTGTGAATGACCCATGCCATGATAATGTCACCTTATTATCCTCATTTAATGGCAAAGTAATACAGGCATCTTAACTGAGAGAACAGTTCCTTCAAACTTTTCTCTGAGGAGAAAGACAGGGTTTAATTTGGTTTGTGGGTTGCATACTGCTTTTTGTACAAACCAAATGAGTAAGAATTCTGTTCTCAAGAATGCGGGGATAAACAACTGAGACTACTCCAGTGATGAATCTAGTAAATTATTTTTATTTCCAGTGCCTTCTCATCAGGCTGCTATCAGGACTTGTTTACAGGCCCTAGAGACTTTTAGCATTCAGGTCACCTGTGGTACAAAAAAAGCACATGAATGTAGATATCCACCTTCTTGGCATCTTGATCCTGTCCAGCCAGAAGCACAAAGGCACTTCACAACTCCATTGACAGAGATGCATTCGCCACCATTTTGACAGCCTCCTTCACAGCTTACTGCAGAATAACAGCATACACAGTGCATTTCAAAAGCAGCATAGGGCTTCAATTAATTATCTTTAAACAGTTGGTCTATCATCAACTGCTTGTTTTATCACATCTGCAAAGACTAAAATTTCAACTATTCAGAGCATGGCACAGTTCCATAAGGAGCGAATGTATATGACACAACCACGTCTGCAAATGCCAACTCAAAATGCAGTTAAAATTAAGCATGTGCTTAAAAGCTTGTTGAGCATTTAGCCTGAGAGTACCAACAAACAAACATGATTATCGCTATGGCACAGCTCCTCCCCTCCCCAACTGTGAACCAGCTGTTCATCAGCTACACCCCTGCTCATCAGCTACACCACTGCTCATCAGCTACACAGCTACACAGTAACTACTAACAGACACATTCTTATCAATCTTGCCAAATCACAGCTGATAAGTCAATAACATGTGGTCAAGGATTCACATATTTTCTTACCTGATATGACCTACACATAACAGGAGGAAGAAGAGATAGGGATATCACTTTGGCAAATGACTATAGTCGAGTGGTGCCTTCCCAGACACCAACTATGTAAGTCAGCCTCCTCATTCCAGAACTGTTCTGCATGTCAAAGCCCTGAAGGCCTCATTAATGAAGCATTATTTATGCCAAGACATATGATTGGTATCAACTGTGGTGTGCACTGTCTTTGAAATACAGCACAATTACTGTTCTGTACAATCAAGCGCATCCTTTCACAAGCATGAATGTAAATGTACACACCACCTTCACTGATTTGAAGAGAAACAACTATCCCTCATTATAAGGATGGACAATTGGGATGTCTGCTTGACACTTCGTACAAAAAAGTCCAAATCTCTGTTCTACCACAAGTGTTGGGCATGAGTTCAGATAACAGATTTTTGTCACAAATGCTGAACATGCGAGGACATGCAAGTCAACTCCAGCACAGCTAGAAAAGCTCTTCAAAGCTTGTTTGCATATTTCTTTGGCACACAGCATAAGTTAATGTATTTAATATTGATTGTATTTGATTGACTGTGGTAAGTGGGAGAAGTGCCTGAAGACTGGAGGAAAGCAAATATCAATCCAACCTTCCAAGAAGGGCAAGGAGGACCCAGGGAACCATAGGCTGGTCAGCCTCACCTCAGTCTGTAAGGTAAGGTAATGGAACAGTTGATCCTGGAAACCATTTCTAGGCACATTAAGGACAAGAGAATCATCAGGAATAGTCAGCAGGGCTTCACTGTGAGGGTGACCAAGCACTGGCACAGGTTGCCCAGGGAAGTTGTGAAGTCTCCATCCTTGGAGACACTCAAAAGCTATCTGGACATGGACCTTAGCAACTGGCTCTAGATGTCCCTGCTTGAGCAGGGGGGTTGGACAAGATGACCTCCAGAGATCCCTTTCAACCTCAACCATTCTATGATTCTGTGTGATTCTGTAACAGCACGTTGCGGTGCAATGCAGTTTTGTACATCCAAGCTCCATATGCCACAGTACTGCCCCTTAAAGGTGAACACAAGCATGTCCCTTGCCTTACAGGGATAACATGATAATGAATACAAGTAGGACCTTTAGCCAGATATAAATCCAATTCCAGACTTGTAGCATTAGCATAAACTGAACCCTCTGCTTTTCCTATTTAAGTAGTACCTCTCACCTTGCTTCTAATTTAGGCTCTTCTGAGAAGGTCAAGTTCCCCCATCTGTACAGAGCCCACAGACCTACACTTTCAGTTGGCTTTTAGGAAATTTTAAAAAAAAAATCCTTTTGCTGGAAAATGATGCTGACCGTGCTCCAGCTTACCTCATTGCTGTCAAGACTGTTATGTCTACTTAAAATGAATAGTTATTTCCCAACGCATTACACAGCAGCACTGTGTTATACAAATTGTCATTAGAAGACACTCCCTCATCTTTCTTATTCCTCTACAATGTTAACAATTTTGATATCAAATTATCATCACTGGCAGTTGAATTCCCATTCAGTCTAGTTAACACACCAGAGCTGCAGTTTAAACTTCTGCAAACTTAGACATGTGTTATTATGTTAGGTACACTAGGACCATGCTTTCTTCATAAAATACCAAATACAGCTTTATTAAAAAATTAAACAAAAAAAAAAACAACAAACCCCACCCCAGACAACTCAACAACAAGAAGACTCCAGAGAGCTGCAGAAGCTAGCCAAGGTCCTTCCCCAAATACCAACAAGGTTACGCTCCAAGTAAAATCCTGTAGCTATTTCACATTTGAAGGAAATAAAGAAAATACCCACAGAATAAACATCAAACATAAACTGAGAATCCTGTGAGGTGTTGCTAGCTGCTGTGACCACAGTCAGGCAGAATGCTTATTAAGTTCTCAGCACAGTGATGACTGCCCGACTAATTTATCAGCATCTATGCAAAAAGAACTTCTAGAACTTTTTAAGTGCCAGTTGCAGGCTTCTCCTCTGAAAGGAAAACAACGCTTTCTTTTCCTTCACTCTCTGGGAATATCATTTTCCCCCCAAACTATTTCAAGTTTGCTTCCCTTTTTATCCCAGAACTCAAGTTATCATAAGTAGTCTAATCAGTTCATAACAATGTTTTTTTGGATTGCATTTTCCAATGCATGCATATATTCAATAGGCTTCACAAAACCACAAAAATTGGTCTTTGCTACTCCTCACCTCTGTCATCTCCCATTACCTATCAACAATACATTGCCATGCATATCTTTAGTGACTTGCCCTCAATATTACATCTTGCAGATACTACACAAAAGTTTCAGCCACCTAATGTAGGAACATGTGTCTATACAAGTCAGCTCGTTGAGCTATTTAAAGAGTCTGTTATAGACCTAAACAGAATATTTACATAACACATAAAGAAGGTATTTTCCAAGGGACAAAATTCTCTCAGATTCTCCCAACACATTTCAGTACATATACTCCACCCCCTTCTCCTGCAAGCACGCAGATCCTCTAGGCCATGCATTTTTTGACAGTAAGGTCAGAGATCTAAGGAATTAAGGTCATTGTTTCAAAGTGCATTAGATCCTGGACTTGAGGAGTCCCAAATTAATTTTGTATGTTTTCAAACTTCTTGTCTTTCCAAACTACCACTTGTTTGGGTTTTACTCACCTTTATGACAGTATCTACCCCCATAGCCAGGTGGGCATCTGCATTTTCCAGGTCTGAGGCACTCCCCACCATTTTTGCATTTTGGATAACACGTGGCTGTAAGACAGATAACAAACAAATCTTGGATAAACACTGGTAAAGCTTATCAAAATTACTACTTAAGCACATAAAAAAATTTGCTTTATTTTAGTCTCTGAACACTCAGTTTGTCTTCACGTTTCCTAAGATATATCTGCCCTACCATCCCACACTGCCAATCAGGTGAAATAGTTTCCCTGAATAGAGAGCACTCCACCATTTTAAGCTTTTGAACACTCAAAACTAAGGAAGATTTTGGACCCTAGACAGAATAGAGAGAAGGGAGCGCCGTATTGAAAAGGAACAAAGGAACACAGCTGGACTGCCAAAGAAGCTTTTGATAATTGAAGTCAAGAAATGACAGGTGAGAAAAGAGGTGATAAGAAGAAATTATTTAATAAAAAATGATGCAACTTCAGTGGCACCTTCTGATTCTTATGATGTAACATCATACTTAACTCTTTACTGGATTCCTACATATCTCTCCAGAAAAACTACGTGCTCGTTTCATCACGCCTATTCTCTAAAACGTCTCCAGAAAGAAGTCAGCACTTTCTTCTCCTCCATCCTCTTTTTTTTTTTTTGCCTCAGTTGTCCCCTCAGAAACCTTCTGAAATGTGCAGTGTTTGTTTAGAAATCATCTGAGATAAATGCAACTTTTTGTCATAACTGTAATTATCTGTTGGGAGAAAAGCATCTATGATCATCACAGATTCTGCAACTTTTTCATTGCTGACAGCTTGGACAAGTTGGATAAGGCACAAATAAAAATCTTAATTTTGGAAAATTCTGGGTAAATCCAGACAGATTGAAAATAAATTACTTATCACATAGCTCTCCTTGCTACTCATAAATCATTCTTGAATCAGTCCTGGTGTCTGAGAAGACATTTGTTTATTCGCACACAGATTTTAGAAACCCATGTGTTTCAGAGAGTCATCTGAATTAACTGCAGGTGTGAGATGAGTTCTCTACATCATATTGCTTTATCCTTTGACTGGATGGGTGAGAAGTCTGAAAGAGAGGGAAGAAAAGGGAAAAGATGAGCAGTGAATAACAACAGACTGATTCTGCCCTCAGATACTCATTGTGCTCTCAAGCAATTCAGTTGAGGATTTTTCACGTTAGTATCCGCAGAATCAGTATTTGCATGCAAATAAAGGACACAAACACGTGTGAAAGAACCATTCAGCACTCGGCACATTGGAAATGCCATAACAAGAGCTCTCAATTTAAGAAAAACTCTCTTTCTGTGTATTTCACATAGTTTTATAAAGTTTACTTTACCTATTCATGCTAGAAGATACTGGCAGTGATATCTGAATTTCACTGTGAAGTCACATACACAGAGTCAGAAAGCAGCCCTGACGTGAAGATCTAATACTTAAATTCAGTACCACTTGCACAAAGAAGAAAAAAGTTAACTTATCTCAGTGAGTTTTCTTGACAGAACAAGAGATGAAACTTCATTTATCCAACTTTTTTCTGCATTGATGACCTTATCAGAGCTAGCATTCAGTGGTTCCTCTAACAATACCAGATAGTTCACCTCTCTGGTTCAAAAATGGATATCCATCTCTAACAATCGTTCACACCTTCTCTAAACCCAGACATGTCTAGGATCCGAGAGTTGTTTGTAACAGTGCAAACTGCAGAGTTATTCATCCCCAATACTCAGCGCATTAGCTATACATCATTTGTCACCACCTGCTAGTCTTAGCTTCTAAATAAAACGATGGTCCATGAATGACTACAGTGCTGAATTAAGTTTTCAGCATCCCATTTCAGAGTTCAAAAAAAAATTTAAAAAGAACACATTTTAGATGAAGGAAATTGAGAACTAAAACAACTACTGTACAAACCATATTACCTCTTCATACAGGACAAGACGTAAGGCAAAAGAACTTCTCCTGTTAGTTTTTTAGCAATTATTAGCCCCAATGCTCTGTAGTTAAACTTCAGAAGAAAGGAATTAGAAATTGGGCTTGTTATATTAAACAGGGTTTAAACTGAAACTCTTCTTGCCAGTGTATACTTTTGCATACTGGTGACAGTTTCAAAAATACTTTGTCTCCCAGGGGAAACCAACAGGAACAAACTTCAGTTCACCCCAGCTTTACGCCTCCCACCATGGAAATGGGATGTACAAATGATTCTGTGCATCAGGCTCCAAAAGCTGTCAAGGCTCGAAAAGCACCTTTCCTTACTCAGGCAAGTATTGAAACATGCACAGAGAAAATGATAAAAGGAAGCGGATGCAGAAGCCTATCCAGTCAGTGGACGTCTACCCAACGTGCAAACGGTAGAACGCAACCTACTGACCACACAGCCATTTCCATCGGCCGGGTCTACTCACCAACATGAGCGTCCTCATAGAGGAGCTGGCTCTTGGTTGTGCTCTATCAGTTGGTTGTCATTGCCTCGCCTCACCAGAAAATGGGTGTCTCTACCCCTCTTCTTCCACCCCACCTTGTCTGTGTCCTCCCCAGCACCTAACCACTGCCGCCACTCACGGTACCCAGACCCGAGCTCCTCACACCTTCCCGGAGGGATGCCTTGCAGGCAGGCTGGCAGCTCCCAGGGCTCACACCCGCGCCCAGCCCTGCCCAGGACAAGCCACGTCCCCAAGGACCACCACGGACGTCCCCACAGACGCGGGCTGTGGCAGCTCCCCACCGACGGGACCCCGCCGCGACTCGCACCGGCACCCTCCCCCCGCCGCGGCGCGAGGCCGGGCCGTTACCGTGCTGGCAGCGCTCGCCCTCGTAGCCCTTGGAGCAGAGGCAGGTGCCGTTGGCCAGGCAGAGCCCGCCGTGCTGGCAGCGCGGGCTGCAGGCCGCCGGCGGGCCCGCGGCGAAGGGCAGGGNGCCTCGCCGCCCCCCGCGGCCCGTCGGGGCGGGTGGAAACCCCACCCGGGTGTCGGTGAGGGGCAGCGGGGCAGGGCCGGGGCTGCCGGCAGCGGCCTCCCGTCGGGCGGCCGGGGGCGCCCGCGGGGCCCGGCGGCGGTGGGTGAGGTAAAGCGGGCCCGGGGGTCCCTGGCCCCGAGCCCACCGCCGGCAGAGGAGCAGCCACGGGGCCGGCATGTACCGGAGCTGATCCCTACGCAGGCCATGAAGCCCGCCTTCGCACGGAGGTCGGCAGCGGGCCATGCCGTTCGGTGGCCCTGCCACCCATTTCCAGGATGACACTGCGCTTGCCATCTAACTGACCTCCCGCCCTTCCTCTTCACGGCCCTCCGAATCTCTAGTTTCTATTCACTTTCATCTTTAAAGTCACCATGAAATGTGAATATCACCACACCATCATGTAAGGGTGATTCGAGAGAGACGCACCGAACTCACTGCCACTTGGCAGACGGGAAAGTGGGAGGAATACAGGTTTCATGCTGCCGCCTCATCCAGCGTGTCACCTCAGGGAATGACTTGAATAGCATTCCGTCACAAATAAAATAGCAATATATTCCAGTTCAGTTGTGAAAATGTCTTCAGTTGCAAAAATGCAAATACAGGTGATCAGAAAACATTTCTGCTCACCCCATTCTTTCCCATCTTTCACAAGCATGTCTTCCAGTGCTTAAAGGGGGCCTACAGAAAAGATGGGGAGGGACTCTTTACTAGGCAGTGTAGTCATATGACAAGGGGTAATGGTTTTAAACTGAAAAAGGGCAGATTTATGTTAGATATTAGGAAGAAATTCTTTACTGTGAGGGTGGTGAGACACTGGAACAGGTTGCCCAGAGAAGCTGCGGATGCCCCATCCCTGGAAGTGTTCAAGGCCAGGCTGGATGGGGCTTTCAGTAACCTGGTCCAGTGGGAGGTGTCCCTGGCCATGGCAGGGGGGCTGCAACTAGATGATCTTTAAGGTCCCTTCCAACTCCAACCAGTCTATGATTTTAAGTGTTTCCCAGAGAAGGCACACACTTTCAATGCCAAGACTGACCCCAAGGGAAGTTTGTCTGGTGAGTTTGATTGACCAATAGTGATCAAAGGATGGTATAAACACCTATGCAAAGCTTCTACAGAAAAGTGAAATAAACCTCATGCCTTTTGAAAAACTAAGGAAAAAAACAACTCTGTCTTCAACAGTGAGTTCTGACTTTGAATTAGTTTTGCAGTGGCATAAACCAGCTTAATTTGTCACCTACATGAAGCAATAATATGGTCTGGTAGCTGAATTGACTTTGACTGGAAATTAAAATTAGTGTAATTGCTTGATGGAATAAAAGGCAGAAGTACTTCTGTTGGAAAAGTGGCTTTGATCCCTTTTCGCACCTACAGAGTGTGGAACATACAGTTCCAAGAGGGAGTAAAACACAAGGCAAATCTGTTACTGATTGTATGAGGTGCTGTCTGGCTTCTTGAAAAGATTAAGGCACATGTAATGTGATCTTTGCAAGACTGTATCTAGTCTTTCAAAGAGCAAAATAACATGTTAAATGATTAAACATAAGAAGCCTAGAAGTGCAATACTAAATAATTGCCCAAAACAGGCACAGTTCCCCTCTTGCTTGTACCTAGGCAACCGAAGCAACTTTTAGAAGATACATAGATACAATTAGATTCATCCTGTGCAAACCCATGTTGCAAATATCCTTTCATGCAGTACTGATTCTGCAAAAAAAAGCAGTGATCCAATTACTCATGCATAAGTTGCCACAGCCTGTAAATTTGCTGTCTAGAAAAAAAAACCAAACCCTTTTTTTTTTTTTTTTTTTGCCATTCCAGTTGTGGTGGGGAGAACAGGGTCTCCTATTTTCGTATACAGTATTCCCTCCTGTGAGTACGAGGGTAATTGGATTGTGCAGTGAGAGCACTCTTGGTAAAATTGCTTGCCAGAAATATATTGGGGAATAAATTCTTCCCAAAAGGAATAGCTTTGTTTATGCCAGCCCCGTAAGAGCAAAAGGAGAGAAGAAAAGAACTGAGATGCTGACTCTGGGCTGTATTGTTCTCTGGGTATATCATAATTTTACACTTCCTTGACTTCTGCCAATAATTTTGATCATATTGAGTTCTTCACAGGATTATTTTTCTATTTTTGTCTTTTCTCCGGTTTAATGTGTAAGTGTGCCTTTCTGATATTAATGCCTAGCAACAATTCATTCATACAGAATCCTTTTCAGGTTTTAACAGCTATTCTTCATTATTCACATAGAGTCTGATTTTTAAAGTACTATTTATTTTCAGTCCCATATCCCAGCTTCCCTATGCCAAAAGATGACTTCTGGTGGCTCAGGTTAATTAAGAGCCCCCTTTTTTTTTATTTCTCTCCAGGTTTCCTTTGGGGATCTTAATATAACTAATATGAAAGAAAATAATCATATTTTGAAATACGGCAAGTGCCCCTTTAGTGGAGATAATTAAATGCAAAGACTATATTAAATAATCTTGCCCAGGTGTTCAGTTGAACGAAATAAATTTGTTTAAACATTATCTGCTGTAGGAAGGATTAGACTGCTTCACCATCTTTGTGCATCTAAATTCATCTTAGGGCTTATCAAATTTGCTGAGTGCGTGTCTGCATTTTAAAGGGATTGTGTCATGTTAACAGAAGTTCTCACTGAAAGCAGAAATGCTTCCAGGCATCTGACATGCTTTAGCCTTAGAAGCACAATCTGATAAAAAAAGACAGCAGTTAATGGAGTTGCTAACTAGAGAGTCAGACAAAGAGAATTCACATTCATTCATTCAAGTCATAATGGTTATATCATAGAATCGGGTTGGAAGAGACCTTAAAGATCATCTAGTTGCAGCCCCCCTGCCATGGCCAGGGACACCTCCCACTGGACCAGGTTACTGAAAGCCCCATCCAGCCTGGCCTTGAACACTTCCAGGGATGGGGCATCCACAGCTTCTCTGGGCAACCTGTTCCAGTGTCTCACCACCCTCACAGTAAAGAATTTCTTCCTAATATCTAACATAAATCTGCCCTTTTTCAGTTTAAAACCATTACCCCTTGTCATATGACTACACTGCCTAGTAAAGAGTCCCTCCCCATCTTTTCTGTAGGCCCCCTTTATGTACTAGAGGTCTGCTGTAAGGTACGCGGCAATATATTGTGGGAATAAGGATGCTCATCTGGAGTTTGGGATTCTGCTCCCTGTAAGGCAGAGCAGGTACAAGGACTAGGCTCTCCCACAGCTCCATGGCCACTCCATACCCCGCTTCTGGCCATCTTAGAGCATTTGCATGTGTCTCTTGCTTAGATCAAACACTTTCGTTTCATTACAGTGTGAAAAATATTAAAGAAGTATAAGCTCAGATCTTCATGTGCCATGTGATTTTACGAGTCAGCCAGCTGTAATACAACACAACTTGCTCTCAAAAGTACTGACTTGTAAGGAAATGATAAGCCTAGAAACCAGCATACGAAATTTTAGAGGATGTATGCACAGTGGTGATGCACAATAATCTAATAAGACGTCAGTAGCTCGTTAATCAAGTAGATTTGCTGGGGTGAGAGGTAATGTTAGGAGGTGTGTTATACAGCCAACCTCTTTCCTAGCACTGCGCAGTGTGCGAGGTTCAAAGCTCTGATACAATCATGGCTGCACTGCTACAGCTCGACTCAGTGCTGTGCTTAGTTACATCTAATAATGTGTCATCCAGAGCTGATACTTTGTTTATCACTGTAGCATCACAATTAGCACCCACATTTATAGTTACTTTTCAGCATAATTTGATCTCCATGCTATCATGGGGTAGCTGAGCCACCAGGTGATGACACAGTTAAGTAGCATTGATCACAACCTATCCCAACTCAAGTCCACGTCAAGTCTTTCGAATAATAGGGACTTATGAACAACATCAGTCTTCTTTGTTGACAGTTTGAATACTGATCTATCTTCCAGTGCAGCTGGGCTACGGTGGCATTTGAAAAATATGTATGAAAGTCACTATAATTCTGTAAAAGAAGGAAAATGATATATGGGTTTATTTTCAAACATGCCCATGTGTGAATTAGGTGAGCAGAAATATTATATATGTACAGACTATGTACAAACGTTCGTCCATAACTGCCGTGTACATCTCTTGTTGGTGTCCAAAATTAAGGGCCTCTGTGGATTGCATATACCCATTGTCACCATCAGTGCACCTAGCCCTGATTTCATAATATGAAGCCCTATTTTAATTTATCTGAAACAAATACATTAATCTGAAGGATGCCAGCCCTGTAGGCTACTTTCAAAACCATTATTCTAATAAGTAGTTTTCTTCCCATAATGGCAAACTCTCAATGTGTGATGTTTAGTCAACAAGACTGATGTGCACTGAAGTACTCATTCACAGATTTATCTTGCTTACTAGATAGAAACATGGGAGTGTTATGTGTTAGTGAGATATTACAGAATTTACACTTTAGTAATTGCAATTAGTTATAAATCTCTCATATTGTCACCTTTCCTAGGCATTTCCAATTAGAGTGTGGAATAAATCTGTGCCTGGGGAGTCTGGGTATCCCAAAGCAATGCAGGGGTATTGTGAAAAGACCAGCCAGGCTCCCTAGAAACAGTTTAGCTCCGTTTGAAGCTCTGTTTTATGCAAGACAAGGTCACGCAGTCACTACTCCCTCCTTTGAATCCTGGAAGTAAATTACTTGACAGGAAAAGAAACGATGTTTCTTTTGCCCATTAAAAGATTACTGAGCAAAAGATCAAGGCTTGTCTTATTCCCCGAGAAACAGCTCAGCTTTCAGCTGTAACCTTAATTTCTTGTTGGATCCAATTCTGTCTTTCAGGAACGTTTGGTGGTGTCTAAGCTAAGAAACCTTCCACTTCTGCAGAGCGGTTAGGCCAGTGGCCCTTTATCTGATTTCACAAACATAAAGCATTGCTTCAAAGTTGCAATTTTATAAAGCAAGGCCCTAATCTTCCACTGCACATCACCTTGGTTAGTAGCTGCAACGTGGAGGGACCAAATGTTCACACAAATATTGCCCAATTTAATTTTGAAAGCTGAGGCTAATCTCACTATAACTAAGGAATTTTCTGCTCATGCTATAGGTCTTAAGATCAGCCCCATTCTATAGACGTACCGTCTGAAAGATGCTGAGCAGGCACCCACCAGTGGAAACCAAATCTGCGATTCATATACAAAAATTACTCTTAAGAACCAAAGTCCAGATAAAGCAAGACTGAGACACAAATTTTAAGTATCACATCCAGCTTCCTTTAGAGCCGTCTGGAAACCTCCTTATTTTCTTCAGCACCATGGTACCAGGCCCTACATCCCCACAAACAAAGGGCATGATGTTGCAAGGGACCAGGTACCTGGAATTTTTATTTGCCCTGAAGTTTAAAGGGCTCAGTATCTCACAAAGCCATCAAAGTCAAATTGAAATAGTCCTCTTCTATCCTCTTTTCTTTCCACACGGTATTCTGCTGAGTTGCTTAAGTGGGCTTGCAAGCAAATGAAAAGAATTTTATTTCCTCACTACTCGTGGGCTCTCAACCATATCCCTCATAAATAAATGGGTTTTTTGGTCAGTGAATCTTATATTTTGCCCTTAAAGAAATTTGGCACAATATCCAGTGAAAAGAATAATTGAATAGCATTTGGTATAACTATTGACTCTAACTCAGATACCACATCACTGCACACAGTATAAATACCAGGGGCCTAATGTTCTGTAGATAAATTGAAGTGGAAAATTCATATTCACAATTCGTCCTGATGAACTCAAGGAAAAAACCCAAGAGGGTAAATACTAATTCGAAGATAGGGGGGTTTAGTATTGAGTAGTGAACTTTATATTGTTCCAGTAGTTAAATCTCTGCCTCACAGGATTCAACTTTATATCCATCAACAGTCCACGGTATCAAATATTGTCAATCATTTGATATTTATATAGTTATTACTGTACCATAATCCCTACACACACTTACGCTGCTGTAAACCGAAGCAACACTACTCAAGCTGTCCCAGAGCAAAACCAGTGTCTGTGGAAGCACCCAGAGAATCATCCTTGAGACATAAAGATATCACTTTGTCTGCCACAAAAACGTTGCCAGCTTCAGGGTGAATGTGGCTACTGTTCAACAGGGCACAGCAGCACAACGCCGCAATGTAGAACAGGAAACGAATAAAAAAAGACCACATCTAATTTATATTTAGATACGGTAGGATGTAATTACTCATGCTGGAATTCATTCAAAGCATCAGCACTCTGAATGCTCCCTTATTATAAAAAAAAAAAAAAAANATCAGTTCTTTACTGTCCACCAACAGAAAAGACTTTAGTTTGGCAGATGATGGTTAAAAAATTTGGTTTGGTATGTATTTCTATGTTTTTCATGTCATTGTTCTGTTTGTTACGTCATATTACTTCAAATCTACCTCCAAACAAAGAACATGGTAACTCAAGTAAATAGTCCTTAGAAGTTCAGCAGCACTTTACAGGTTTGGAGTTCAATATAAATGTTGCCTGCTTGTGCTAATTTTCACAGCACTTCTGAGGGAGAATTAAATAGCACAATCACTTTACAAAATGGTGGGGCAACAGAAAGTTATTTGGCGACTCACAATTAGAGCTAATAGCAAAGCTGGAGTATATATGGTATTGTTGGTTTGGTCCAAGTTTCAAATCATGACAGCATGTCTAATACAAAAGTGTTTTCATGTGATCTGTGCAAGTCTGGCCAGGAAAGGAATATGAAAAAAGAAGGAAGTCAGGTAATAGTTTATTTCGCAAGAATGCTGTCATTCGTCTGAAAACCACAGGTAGACATCAACTTTCCTAACTGCATAGGTATGATCGTGTCAAGGGGTTTCACCTCTAGTTTGAATAGAGCTGGAATCTGGGCCCAAGAAGCTTACAAAGTAAGAGCTGCTAACCCAAATCCTTAATGACAACAGAGCAAACAAGTTGACAGTAAACTAGAATTCATATTAGCCAGCAAACTGAAAAAGTAAAAAAGATCATTAGTGTCAATGAAAACAACTCAAATCTACCTCTGGCTCATGTATTTGTGGATAACAGGTGGAGGAAATGAATATATTCAGGAACAAAGGAAGTTTTCACATTTGTAGAAAAAAACAGCATGTTTGTTATAGTGATCTGTGTGTCTTTAAACATGCCACTAAATAGCCGATCTCCAATGGATCAGCTCAGCTCTCTCTACCATTTAAGTGCTGGGCTCCCATTTAAACTCAGCCCCTTGATGGACTGTAACTCTGATCGATGCATTTGTCTGCACGGATGGTGAAGAACAACCACATTGTATTTAGTACTAACTTTCATATTTTTATATTTTTATGCAGCACTGCCAGCTGTGAAGGGTTTTCACAGATTTCTGGAATCCTATGAGTAGTTTTAATTCTCAGTTTTAATTTTAAAAGCATTTCTATTTCCTAGTAGCTGTGAAAAAGAGCTTAAGAACATGATCCTAGAAAACTCAAGCAGATAAACTTAAAACTTCTTAACTTCTGCCAACTTCTTAGAAATATATTTTTTTAAACTAGTATTTTTTGTGTCTGTCTTTTAAGCTCCTGGTGTTGGTAATACTGTCCTTAATTTTGCTTTTTATAACTGTAAAATGGGAACTTTGTTCATACATGCACATCTTTGAACACATGTTCATGAAAACAGAGCCTGAGGTAGCCCGAAGTTCTAACACAGTTCCAGTCCAAAAATCCTGAAAATCAAATTTCCAAAATATAAGAATCTCCATTGTTAATTTAGACATCACATCTGCAAGAACTACCAACACAATCCCTTGCATTGCCTTAGGCGATTTTGACATTTTGAATTTTTTAATCCAACTTCTTAGGCTATGGCTCTGCTAGAAACCTTCTCCTTGTTGCAAAACAACAACTGCAAGTTATATTTGAATCTTTAGCGTGGGTAGAGGATGCTTACTCATTTTATCACCGGATTATTCTGATCTGGTTTAGATGCAGCACTGACAAAGCCATCAGTTTATCAAAGTTTCAGTGTCCTGACCACCACAACTGGCAATTAAATGTACATAAACAAGATATCTTTCTGCACCTAGTTGTCGGCCATTGGGAGACTTAAAACCCAGAGGTTCTTGGATGAAACATGCCCCAAAGGCACAAAACGATCACATCACCTTGTATATGTTGATTGTACCTATAGCTGCATAATGGATATAGTACTGCATATATAGGACTTAGAGGCTGAAGAGAGGAGTGCAGAACTGCTGCAGACACCACTCTGGCTTGAAACATCATAGAAATAAGCTCAGCAAAAGTGTTTCAGACAACTGAAAACAAAATGTTGACTGTATACATTTGACTGAGTATACTGGATGAAGAAGAGAGTAATAAAAGACGAGCTGCTTAGTAATTTAGACTTTCAGCTCACACTGAAATCATCATTATGCATAAGTGTAAGATGATCTTGCTTCCAAATTTAATGTTGTTGGCTGGAGATTTATAGGTAGACTGGACATATGCATTATGTCATATTTTGGGAGAAAAGAATAACAAAACTTAAAAAAAATGAAATCTGAAAACCAGCCTTAATAATGCAAACAGATTGTAAGACAGCCTCTTCCTCTCTACAAAGGTTAATATTAACATTGAGATCTTTCATTTTTATTGATTTCAGTGATGAAAAAGTCCAGTCCTGAATTACTTAGCCTCTCCTGTGCCTTAAACAGATATCGTTTAAGCCAGCCAGCCAAAACCAGCACAAGACAACCAGCCAATGCCAGAACAGACCTTTCCCTTTTCAACATAGGTCTTTTTTTTTGGTGTGTCAAACTTTCATTAAGGGTCTTAGCACTTTTTCTAAGACAACCAGTCTTAGACACCACAATGACAACCAGTGAGAAACAAGCACTGATAATATTTACCAGCAAAGTCTTTCAAAAGGTATCACATCTGCATAAACAATTTTGTGACTTTCCTCTCATACATATTTATTCATTCTTTGAGACATGGGGTTCTGTTTTAAGACCCTATAGTGGTTGACTATAGAGGTTGGCAAAAATATTTCAGTAGAGAATGTCAAATATTGCTCTGCAAAGTTATTATAAGGCTTTGTTAACATGGATTGCAGAGTTGCAGGACCCTGTTTTAGGACAAATCATTCTTAGAAGGTGCTTGACATCATAGGTTTTCTGGGGCTGATATTTTCATGCTTTATACTGTATTACTTTATGGGCTAAAACAAATTGCAGGGCTTATGAAGTAAAGGATGAAACTTTTGTTTTCTACTGTCTACTAGAACTTCTAAAGTTGGTCACTTGCCTTGATAAACTTGATGTTCTACTGCCCTGATACCTTAAAATAAGCCTGCCCTGCGAGTGCAAATCAATATGTATTTGCAAGGAAGAAGGTGACAAAAGAGTCCTGCTGTTTTGTATAAATCATTCATCTTTCATTTCACTTCCTTTTTAATGGCACTTAGAGGAGCAGATGGGCTCTCAAAATCACAAAAGCTGGGCCACCGCTTCCCTCCTCAGCCAGCTCAGGGGTGGCATTCAAACATTCCAGGCGTGATTCATTCTGACCTTTACACTCAGTAATCAATATGAAACATCAGTAATGTTTGACTCACCATTAAAAGTGTTGTTTTTGTTAGAAAGAAGATCAGGCTGATGGGAATCTACACCATCCCAATGGCTCCAAGGACACCTGGTCCCTATACCCGTCCTTAGCACTCTGAGCCATCCAGCACCAACGCCCTGCACAAACTAAAAACTACTAATGTGTAACATCAGCCTCTTAAGAAAAGTGTGTTGTTCCTCAGAAAGAAGGCAAAAGATATGAAAGACGTTGCCAAACCCTTCATTGTTGGAATTGCATGGAATTTTGTTGGAAATGGAACCCTTCATTGCATGGAATTTTGTTAGTGAAAACTTAGATAAGCTAAATAATCCTAAGGAGAAAACATTTTCCAGCAGTGGCTCCCGGCCAGCGCAGTCCATGAGAAGAAAAGGAGGACGTGAGCTCCTCTTGAGCAGCACCATCAAAGTCAATCATTTTGCCTACACAAAAGTCACCCCGCTGAAGTCTATCTGGTGTAAAACCAGAGTTATTGCCTAGGTACTGGCCAATAGCAGGCTAATGCTAGCCTATAGCAGGCTACCTAGTTCCTGGGTATACTTATGGATATTATTGTTGTGAGTTACTTTCATTGCTGCAAAGACAATGAGGCTAATCACAGAAAAAAAGTAAGTGGTATATAGTCAAAGCCAAGCAAGGCTGATTCTGAAGAAGTACCAAGTAAGAAAGCTGCAAAAATTACAATTGTAAAAGCTTGGGTTATATTTCTGTTTCATAATACGAATACAAATAATCTAATAGTGGTCTGGAAAAATAAAGTTTTATTTCCTATTTTCAGTGCTAAGAACGCCTACATGGAATAACACCATATTCATAGATACTTTACCTCTATTATCTGCAAGCTGACATGGAGGTCAATACACAGTACAGTCTGGCGCAGTGAATGGAGTTATTATGAGACTGCAAGAATTTGTGTCTCCTTTGCTATCCTCGCATTCAGTATTGGCCATTATGGATTTGCAATAGAAGGAGATGACCCAGCAATCTGCACAGCCCATATAGTACATCACATTGTCTCTCTGGGATTTGGCCAGTTTTCACATCTAAGCTGTTCACAGTTTCTGTATACAATAGAGCTAAAATGGAGTGTAAATACCTTAATGTCTTCCTTGCGTACATCATTCCTGAGCATTAGCTCTACATCTGTAGAATATTGTCCAAGCTGCTACAGATACACCTATTCAAATGTGTCTTAATTTTTAGCTGACTGTGGCTTTTTGACATGTCCCATCAAATAGCCAATAATGATGTATTTTCTGACATTCCGAAAACTGCTTCCCGTGTCTCTCAATTACTTGCCCCAGCAGAATGACTGCAGTTATTAGCTTTTGCTTCACTGTGTCATTTGTGTTATTCTAGTTCCATGTGAAGTATGACTTCCTGCCATTTATTTGCTAATGGCGACTCGCTGCCTTTCCCCCCTGAGGTTTTTTTCCCCTCCAAAATGCACTAAATTATTTGCTGGCCAGAAGCCTAATTATTCTTCATTGTCAGTTCATTCCTCAGTTTCTTTAGGTTCTGTTCACATCCAGCAATATAGGTACTAGAATTACTTAGCCACAATTAAACTCCTAGAGTATAATTAAGAGGTGTTTTCAAAGTACCATATCCAAACAGCATGTAATATATTATCCAACATGGATAAAAAATGTAACCCAGAAAAATGCCTTGAGACATATGATTTTTTTAAAAATATTTTGGTGATCATCTTAGATTATAGTCTTTAATACTGAAATACAATACCATATTAGAATACGCACAGTAATGATGCAAACAGTGTTGGCGGGGTTTTTTAATTTGGTTTTGTGAAGAAGAATGATTGTTTAATTTAATCTGCTTGGAGTCAGCCAGAACTAAAGCCCACTGAAATCCACCCCTCTGTGGGTCATTTCCATTTGGCAGAAGAAAATCACAATTTGGTAGATTTGTTTACTCAACCTCCATTAAACAGTGTTTACTGAAAAAGTCTTTTGTGCATTTCTGAGCATCACAGTTTGATAATCTGGAGTTTGCTGATGAAATGCTGGTGGGGGATTGTAAACCTCTAGCAAGGAATAAAAAATTATAAATAAACAACTAGGAAAAAAAAAAAAGCAGCTGGTCAGGATAGAAGGCAGGCAAAGCATGGAGGCAACAGGAGAGTGTGTATCCTGTACAATCCCATGGTCTGGTCTTCTTCATTATTCCCTTTCTACTTCTGTGTATACTGTCTTTCCAAATCATTCAGTCAGAGGATGCTCTGACATTTTTTGTTACCTGTTTATATTATAAGTGGGACTTTAGTATCCTAGTATTTCCTGGTCTATTCAAGCAACAAGGTATGGCCAGACCTCTTGGTGTTCAGCCCCAAATCCCCCTGACCAGCCAGCCTTCCCCTCTCTACTCTACTTGGGAAAGAGACACCTTTAATCATTCAAATCACAAATGGGTTGGACAAGATGGATTTGGGCTGTGGTGAACCAAGCCTACAGCTAAACAGCAAGAACCAGTATGAAACTAGCATGATAATCATCCTAAACATGTAGTTCTGCATTAAATGGTGCCAGGGACTATTACTGGGAAATTGGTAAATTCTGTGTTGGTAACCTGTTGGCGTGATGCGCCTCGCTCTTGGCCACACCAGCCAGCACTGTCCCAGGCCACCCCTAAGGACACCTACAGAGTTTGAACTCCTTGGGGAGCATTCCCAGCAGGCAGTTTGTGCCCAACTACGTTGTTTTATAGGGTAAGACAGTTTACATGGGCAGGGTACATCATGCCTGTTGGTCTTTTTACCAGCAAACGGACCTGGATACTTTTGATATCCTAATCTAGATGTAGCTTTACAGTCCTAGCATCCCCTAATGCACCATAGGGTTGCCTGCCCTAAGACCTATGCCAAGAAGATTCACTGTTATCTGGTATGTCACCACAGTAGGGTTTGGAAACAGGACATTCCCAATTGTGATCCATCTCTGACCAAAAGAGCCTTTTAGCTCAGTGGAATGGCAGCCAGCAGTTTAATTATATGTCAAATACTATTATATTTCTTTCTTAAATACACAGGCACAATATTGGGTTGGATGTGTAAAGTACTAACTCCACATTATGCTGTCCAGACAAATGGCTTAGCATGCAGATGGCAAAGTATTTCACACAATATTAAAGTTTAAAGGTTAATATGATGAGAAGTGAGAGAGAAATTGCTATAAACAGATTAATAGGGAACTGTTTTGAATAATTTGTGTGAAGTGTAGCATTCATATGGATATTTGCTTTAATACAATTGCAGGCAATATTCTCCTCTCATAAGTTTTTAGCTAAAAATATTCTACTTCTGCCCAGTCTGTCTATTTCAGACTAGATAGTAGGAAAAGTGTTCAAAGTACATCTTCTTTATTACTATGACCACTTTGAGAGGGACTTCATAGTTTTACATGATTTGGGAAAAAAAGAAGGCCCCGACAAGAAAGCTTGTGGAAGCAAGAGTGGTCTGTGATTTAACAGCAATTAACTTCATGAGAGGCAGGAGGAAAGCACCGCTGGGCTGTCTACCACAGCTTTTTAGTTTCCATTCTGTCCTCACAGTAACACATACTCCACTTATGTTTTGCTCCAAAAATCAGGTTTACAGTCTGCAGCCTGACATATAAGCAGCATAGATATAGTTGCAACCTTTACAAAAGAACACAAATTACTACTCTCAACATTAATCAATTGTCTTACGTTTAATTAGAGGAAAGTCATCAATGTAGACAATAGTTGTTAAAAAAAAGAAAACAAAATCTGTCTCTCCAGCAGGTTCAGTATCGCTAAAAGGCACAGAAATGAGAAAACAAAACAAAACATTGTGACAACTGTTTATAACCAAGATACTTGGGAAAAACAAGCAATTTGAATCCATTCTGGAGGCAGTAAATGTCCCTCTAAATTGTGTGCATCTGAGAGTTCACATGTATATCCAATTCACATGGAAATCAACATAAAGCTCTAACTGTACTTTCTATTGCTCAGCAACTCAGAAAGCCTCACCATGAGTCCCACAGAAAACAAAGACAGGCTAATACTTTTACCTGGGAGCCTGTAAGTTAACGTAGACTGTAAAAAAAATGAATATATTTTAAAATGTTTTCTTATTTGTTCCAGCCAAATCTGAAGAGAAGTTGTTGTAGACCTCAGTTTGAGTTCAGTCCTGCTTAGTGTTAAGAAAGAAATGCTGGTATCACCTCTGAAACAGGGTAAAGCAACCATCATCAAGAGGAAACCTCACATCAGCAGCACTTACCTTACTCTTTCCAGGATAAGGCCGTATAAACTTCTCTCAAGCAAATGCAGCAAAACTTGGCTTCACCTTTAACACACAACATTTACACGCTGTGGAACAAGATTTACCCTCCTGATCTCAGTACAGCGGGTGGTTTGGCCCCACTTACACCCAGAGTGAGCCCCAGAGCTTCGAGCATTTCCATTTAATGGTTCCAAGGGAATCGTTGTTGGTAAGTGCTTCTGAACAAGCATCTCTGACTGAAGCCTGCAGAAGCTAATTACAAGACATATTAAATGAAGAGGATCAGATGGTAAAGTGGGGAGAGATTAAATCATTTTAAAGCTATCATGGTAAGTTTTCCCATTTCCTAACAAGTTCCCCTCTATAATGCTGCAAGGGATGGAAAAATCTGATTTTTTTCTTGGCAAATTATTTCAGCTGTTAATTAACATCAAGGGTAAAACTTTACACCTTACCTTTACTGTAATTTTTTGGGGTCTTAATATCTTCTTGTGAGAAGACTCTTCTGGAGTCTTTTTTGCAG
The DNA here is from genome assembly GCA_013396915.1 of Stercorarius parasiticus. NCBI lineage: Eukaryota > Metazoa > Chordata > Aves > Charadriiformes > Stercorariidae > Stercorarius > Stercorarius parasiticus. The sequence continues at coordinate 909,751 of VWZL01001810.1, forward strand.
CTAAAATAAAACCAAACCAAACAAAATCTGAATTTATATTGATTTAGGCCTAGAAACTAGTCCTAGGCAAAGCCCCTGCTTAGTTAGCCAGGTGATGTACGTGTAGCCTTTAAAGTCAGGGCATCTGGCTGACAGGATTGCTTCTGTTTCTAAAAGATACACTGTTAATTAAACAAAAGGTTTAGGGCTGGGCATGAAATAATGCAAGAACTAGAAAATCCCTGGCAAACAGCCTTCAATACAGTGAAGTTTCAGTCAGGACAATGTGCCATTTTGGTGCTCAGTACCAACGGTAAGAGGGAAGGGTAATAGGAAGGAGGCTGAGAGCTGCCTCCTGATGGATGAATGAAGCACTTCCCTGCTGTTTAGGAGGCCAGCAGAAACTGAGATGTTAACCCTGAACATTGACAATGTCTGTGAAATGGCTGCAGGTCCTCACCTGTGCAGGGGAGGGCTCTTGTACCCCAACACATCATAGGATGCAACCGGCAAGCCACTGCAGACTGCAGCACACACCTTGTCTTTACTAGTGCTCTTTGGGCACGATGTAAAGCAAGGGCCATGCAAAAATGGAAGCTATATGAGGAAACAAGTTTCCCAGCCTTAGCTGCAAAAGAACAGGATTTATATTGCTTGCCCCTAGCATTTTAACTAACTGCCCCTGTGGCTTTGATAAGGCTTTGACATGGTTACAGGTGATGATCTCACCAGAAGGTGAGGGAAATGCGCTGGGGGAGATCAGGCTGCCACAGGGCAAGAGCAGAACTGGTGAGAAACACCCCAAGCTCTTTCAAAGAGCTCTCTGGCAGTGTGGGAGGATGTTCTGCAGAGGGTTCCTCAGCGTCATACCCACAGGTCTGTACCTTAGCCTAATCCATATAAGCAGCTGTCTGAGCCTGAAGGGACTCAGCTATCTTAAAACCTGTGCAAGAAAATTATACATGTGTAAATTGGTGAAACAGTGGGATTTTGTGTGTTTGGTTGAATTAAAAATAAATAAACAAATGATGAGTTGGATTTTTGTGTGTTGTGTTGTTTGGCTGATGTAGTTTATGGCTACCAGCTCATCCAGCAGCTCCTGACATTGCAGAAACAGTCCTTGTAATTCTATAGCAGTGTCCAAGTGACAGTGGGTGACAGCAAGTGGAGCATATTTTAGAAGCCTGGTCATGCTCCCCTTGAGACTGCTGACTGCTTCAGCCCCTAGCGCAGTACAGATTTGGAAAGGCAGGGCTATGCCTTAAGGCCACCTTAGACCACTTTCCCTTGAATCTCACCCACACATCCCAAGAAATCTAGTTAGTGCTTCCCCTCTTAATACTAAAATTAGGATGGGACCTGATTAATCTGCTTCTGGTGGATATTTCCCCTCATTTCAATGATTCAAAACAGGTCCAGCAGCTGTGGCTTGCACAGTGAGAAGGAAGCAGGCACTATCTTTCATGTTTAAGGGAGACTGTAAGTTTGTTCTTCTGAAGCAGCTGGTACTCCTGAGCTTAAAAATAAAACATGATGCCATGAAAAATGTGTATGTCCCACATTTTTTGATAGCTTTTCCATCATTTTCTGAATACAGGAAACACTTTCAACCCATTTACACCTTTGTGGCTTGGTAATGAAAGTCTATGTGAAGGAAAAAAAAAGCCTAGAAGAGTTAAGCCTAGAAGGTAGTCATTACTCTTCTTGTCAGTGCCTGTATCTCACTGAACTTTGTAAGTAATTCATGATACTCTTTTTTTTTTTTTCTTTACTCCACAGCATAGTGGGGACTTTCCATTGAGACTGTGATTCCTTGTTGAGCTTCACAAAGAGTTAATGGTTGACCAAGAAGGGACAAAAGAGGTTTGTGAATCTGTGTTGAACTGAGGGGCTATTACATTTTTAGCTAAGTTTGAGAGGAGGAAAACGTCATCTAGAAACAAAAGGAGCATACTCGATCCATATGTCAAAGCCTAATAAATCCTGGCTTTGATTTTGTGATTGTGAATAGATCAATTAAACGGATGGTATATTCCTGAAAGAACCCTTGTAGTTTTTATCCATTTGTGGCACGAATACACTTTCCTGAGTGGGCACCAGGGGTTCAGGAAACAAAGGGCTCTTGAACCCACTTTCATTTCCTTTTCCTAAAGAGCCCAAGTCTGAAATGGTCTTCAGACGAAACCAGAAATTAGGGGTCTGCTTTTAGGCGAAGCAGTAAGTGAAGCTTCTCTACAACAGTCACACATCTGGCTAAATGATAAAAAATGTAGACAAAAACTTTTAATTTAGAACTTTTCACAAGAGTATTTCTGAGAGGTTAGAGCACTTCAGAAGTTGAGGGTCATTCATTTTCTCCCTCTCACAAGCTATAATTCTTTTGTAGAATATGGAAAAGTGGCCAGGTATGTCCTTTTCTTCCCACCGTTGGGAAGGCAATATCCCAGAGCCGGGAAGATGGCTGAAGTCAAACTCTGACACAATCGCCACAGCTCTGATTCACTTTTACAGAGTTTTACTGTAAACTGAGTGGTCTAACAGGGGATGCAGAAAGCAGTTGCTCTTCCATGGCATATTCCCCTTTGGGTGGGGTGGTGACAGGTTGCCGGCATTTCTGCTACAAAAGCCAGAGGAGATGACCAATGCCAGGACCAGCATGACCTTGCACTTCATGTGTTTGAGGTGAAAGAGGAGGCTTCAACCGCTGGAGCATTGGCCAGCGGTGACTTTTGTTTAATGGAAGCTGAGCTGGGAAAAAGAAGGGAAAAGCAGAGGGCATTGCAGCAAGGCTCTGCCGAGACGCCCGGCACTGTGAGCCAGTGAGCTGGGTGCTCTGGCCCGGTGGCTGCCCTGCCTCAGTGGGGTGTGCACAGCAGGTCAGGGAGCTCAGGTTTTCTGAAACCAACCAGGCGTGCAACAGTCCCTACAGAAATATTTTGTTAAGGACAGCAATGACGCTTCTGGAACCATCACAGTTTCTCCCTCCTCTCTGCTGCTGACATCACATCTCAAAGGCAGAGACTTTGGTTCCTGCCAGTTGTCAACCCTGTGCCTTCCACCTTCCTCTCCTAGACTGCAAAAACACCAGCTGCCTCCTCCTCATCTAAGAGCTAAAACTAGTACAGCACATGGATACTTGCACACTGCAGTGACAAACAGATGAATTTTGCTTATTTGTGTGACTGACTGCTCACCTGTGTGATGCCATTAACAACACTGGGGCTCTCTAGCTCCAAAAGTCCCCAAGAGAATAGAAGTTTCAGCAGTTCCCATAGGAGACAAGTTGATCAGGACATTGGAGAAGAAGAGTTACATTTGCATTTACATAAGGCACTCCTCTAAAGGTGGGTTCATCTTCATCCCTTCCTTTTTCAGGCATGGGAAGACTACAATATAGAGAGAGCAAATGACTTTGCTTTGGTTAGTCTTGAGTCACTGGTGGAGCAGGACACAGATCTCCAGTTCTACAGCTTATTCATACCATGCTCTGCCACCAACACACAGTGACTCAGCAGTGAAGCCAGTTTCAGAAACCAGATCCAAATCCAGTTCATCAAAGTCACACAAACTCTAATGAAAGATGACTATGTATCTCATGAATAAGCTTGTTCATTCATGCTCCCTTCATTACCATGACCTGCATCTGCAGGGCACGGTGCAGAGAGACTGTCAGGTTTCACACACTCACATGGCTCTCATTTCTTCGACTCCTGTATAATGCAGAGCCCCATTTACAAAGGAGCTTTGCAAGGCTTCTCCAAATCAAAATCATGTGAATCTGTGGGTGAAGCAGCTCATAAGCACAGTCCTAATAAAACAGGAACTATTGGCTTTTAGGTTGGCTTTAGAGAAACAAAGCTTAAGCATATACTTGGTCTATCTGTCTGACCCCAACCTGCCTTTTGCCTTTGAATCCATTAAACACCACCGACCAAACACAGAAATAAAGTCAGTTGAGATATCAGGTTCTTAAAAGTGCTGTAAAAAATGATGGTTGTGTAAAAGAGAGATCTCAAAACCACCCCTATTGTAGGGAGGATATAACTTTCTGGGGCACTGAAGAATCCACATAGAAATGGTCCCGTTACTAAATATCTAATCTAAAGGATTTCCTGATTCATCTGACAGAGTAATTACTGCTTAAAAATAGAATAAAGGAAAATAGAAAGTTCCTGATAGTGTTATAAAAGTTTTAAGGGAAACAAAATTAGGGATGCCTAGATTTCCAAAACCAACACCCTTCTAAGAAATAAATCCAAAATTATCCATAAATAATCCCATGAGAGGCTATGCTTCTGAAATTGTGGGCTTGATTATTTTTGCAATTAGAGTTAGAAAAAATTAAGAGGATAGGGGCACAGCATGCTGATTAAGGAAAAAAGAAAATTGGTTTGCTCAGCAGATGTCTTGTCGAAACCACATCCTTTAATCTGAAGTACAAACACTAAGACCAACATCGCAGTGACCTGTTTTAGCCATTACAGCATAGAGCATTCTGAGGGAGATGAAGGAAGTACGGTCATTAGGGTGCAGAGGAACTGCAAGGTAAATGTCTTTCTGTGAAAGGATAAACACCGTTGTCTAGACAGTTTCCCATCAGGAGGAACTCAGGAGCTGGGCACAGCCCTCCCCGGTTGTTAACACTCGAGCGGGGAGCTCGGTCCCCCGGGGAGGCCCCAGGGATGGGCTGATCTCTCTGCTGGACTTTTTGCAGAGAAAGGATGCTTCGCGCACAGCCTGCGAGCCGAGCACCAGGCTGCCAGCAGGGTCAGTGGTGAGACTCCAAAAGAAACCATTGCAGTGTTTGGGAAGCTGGAGACGGAACAAACTCACCTCTCTCCAGAGAGCAGTGACAAGCATGGAAGATTGACTTGTGTGTTGAGCTCAACTCCACGGCCGAGACTTGGTGGTCTGTGGCCTGAGAGACTGAAGATGAGGCTAAGAAAGAGGAACTCTGTCAACATTGTCACTCTCATGACATGTAAACTCATTTACATGATAAAATGTTCACCTTTCATTTTTGCTATCTGTCAGCTGTACTAAAATGCTTTAAAATATTTGTTCACACAAAATTAAAGATAGTAATTATTTTTTTTTTTTTTTGTCTGAATGCTCTTCCACTGTTCAACAGTTCAGAGGAGACTTTGTGCAAACAGTACCTGTACCGTCAGGAACCAGAGACTATAAGCAGTCTTTCGCAATGTTAGTTCACAGCTCAACCATGGTGCTGAAAGCATAACAGCAAGAAAAGAGACTTTTCCAGCAAGAGACCTGGTAAAAAACCACATATATACGTAAACAACTCTAGGACTTGGTTCAGTTAAACTGGCTGCAGTTGGCACATTGAAGCTAGCCCAATGAGGGGTGGAACCTACATCTCTCTGCAAACTCTTAACCTAAGAAATGTCTTTGTTTCTTCCCCCTAATGTAATTAAATTACATTTACAATTTGTCAGAATTTGCTTGAAGGCTTAAATTTATGATGGGACACTAACTCACCCAAGCATATTTTGTTTAACAATATAAAACAGAGTGGGACTGTATTGAGCCACCCTGAATTTGTCATTTGTCATTTATGAAAATGCAGATACATGGCAAAGAATATGTTTCTCCATCATATCTAACAGTGTACAAAACTAATTCACTTGAGGCTTTACAAAATAACCCCAATTATGATGGTTGCTTTTTTTTTTTTTTAATCTATTCAGTTTTTCTGTACATTAGCTTGGTGGAAATCTTACTAGGGAGTTTGATTAAATATTAACAGCTTATTACACACACGTGTATTTTTCCAGCTAAATATACAATGACCCAAGGGTACAAGGATGTGAGCGTGCATATAGGAGTGAGTAACCACATGCACAAAGTCACTGCCTTGAATTCAGGCATGGAATTAAGATTAAAAAAACAAATAACTTCTGTCTATGGACATCAAATCCTCAGACTGATGGGGCCTGACAAGCGGGATTTGTCACACCGAGTATAGCAGTCTCCCGAGGAAAGCCTCCAGGGACTTTGCTGCGGGATGCTCACAAGGCATGTAAGAGAGCACGTCCCTCCTGCCACCCCACGTTGGTGGAGCATCTGCAGGCACATTCAGAGCACCTGCTGGGGAAAGGCAGAAGTGTGCGAAAAGCCACGGGGACTCACAGAGAAGGCACGAAGCAGTGCTAGATGCACCATAACACATGCCCCCGTGGGTGCTCTGTGCACCTGAAACTGAATGGACACTCTGAAATCCCGGCAATGCTGCCCTGTCCTTCAGTCCCTGCACTTCCAACGGTGAACTTGACTGACAAGTTCACCAGATCAGCAGGCTTGGAGGTCCTTCCAACAACCGCAAAGCTAAGGGCTATTTTCCAGTTGTCCAACAGGATTGTCACATCTAGTATGTGACCAAATGGAATGGGTCAGAGTGTCCGGACAGTACTTCTCATTACATTACAACCCCTGGGTATTATTTGGATCAAGGAGCATCTCCTGTTTCCCTACTCCCCATTTCCAGATCTGTGCTGCTTCTGATCAGAAAGCAAATGTTATCGTAGCTCTAGAGATGCCAGCCTTTCCAGATCACATTAAAATCATTGGCAGAATGATGATTGCCCAAAACAAAAATTTAAGTAAGCATATTTATCTAATACACAACATTCATTTTGGCTTCAAAAGAAAAAGACAACTTTTTTTTCCATTTATGTCTCCTGAATATAACTTAAATTATATTACAAGCTTTCAGTAATATTTTTACATTACTTTGGACTAAAGATCTCAAAAAAAATTCCATAAACCTCACAAAACTCTTAGTTTAATAGAAGTTATCTTTAAAATTTTATCAAAATAAACAAACAGAATTTTAATAAAAAAGAATTTCCTCAGTTTGGGTAAAGTCTGCTCCAAAATCCCAGTTCAGTGGGATTCCTCTACTGATTATATTAAGGCTTGCACCTATTCCATAACTAGTTTCTAGTAGAGCAATGAGTATTTTTTTCATCTATTCATTGTTGGTGTTTGCAGAATGTGACACAAAAAGGTGTTTCTGACTGAATACCGTAGGTTTGCCAGAGATACAGGAATACATTTTGCTAACATTTTTTTAATGACTATTATTGTCCTCATATTGTTAGTTGGTTTTGTTGCTGCAGAACCCTCCACAATCTTGTGCATAAACTGTGTATTCTGAATATATGCACAGGCATATGTAGTCACAAGAATAAATAGAAACAAACAATATGGGAAACAATGTTGTAAGCAATCTCCTGCCAGCAAAATGTATAATTCTTTTCCCTGGAAATGACAAAAATTTAATGTAAGAAAACTAATCATGAGTCTGCTCTGTTGGAAAACACCCCAGCACAGAGGTGAACCGGGAGGTTAGAAACCTATAAGGAGGAACATAATTTTTTCCTTCAAGACTGTTAATGTGTTTTGTGGATATCAAGCAATTAATTCTCAGAACCGAGAAGCTTTTCATGTTTGTTCCTTCCTCCTTCTCAGTCCCACTCCAGCTGCCATTACCGATCATCTGAAACTATCAGGTCCTTCGTCTTTATGAGTTAGGCACAGAAAAATCTACCTACATGTGACAGTGTAAGGCCTGCAAGGCTGTAAGACACATTTCATACATGGAAACGTAGGATGTTTTGTTCTGGATGTCCCAACAAAATACATGGGTTACTTAAACAAACATTAACTTTACTATTCACTTTCAATGCATCTCAAATGGCAGCTAAACCAGAAACTGTATTTCCAGCATCGTCCACCTGACATGTCCAGGGTTATGGCCTCCAGGCATTAGTGTGTTTTCCTTAATATGCTTTCAGATACGGCCTACAAGCCAGACATTTGCATCACACACGTTATGAGTGGATGCTGCCCCATCTGTAGCCAGGAATGAGACCAGAGGGCAGTGGGAAAGGCTGAATAAACTATATCAGGAAGTGATTTGGATAACAACACACTGAGGAGAGGTGATGTATATCACTATACAGAACCCGCCTGTATCTTGATATACTGTCATATGAAAACTCCAGTCTGTATGTCAATTCAATTTGGGCCATTAACCATTTTTTCCCCAGTCACCCTGTTCCGGAGGGAACGTCGCTCTAGAGACAACACTGGATGATACAGTCATTATTTATCATCATGACATCCCTCCTGGGACTGTTAACAAATGAGTCCCACATGTCTCCTGAGAAATCTGTCAAGAACACAAATATATTAGAGAGGCATCACAGACAGTCATTATGTAATAATAATTCTGCAAAAACATAGTTTAAACAAGGCAATATTAAAACCTAATAGCCTATTCATCAGTAAAAAATGGAATAATCCTTAGAATCATTGATACCATCCATGTTTATATCTTCTATCATGGGCCTTCAGCGCTTAATAACTTGAATGTGTGTTCATATATGTGGATACATACACACACTTTTTCATGCACCAGAGGTCAAAATTCAGTGTATTTTTACTTATTGAAGAGAAAGAAACTCTATGGGTGAAGGCTGTCAATAGTACCGGTACCTTTGCTCTTCCCACACAGAGATTTAATGTCTAGTCCCATAGTTTTATTTTTTTTAGTAGGCAAACCGATCATATTGATTGGTTTGCATGCTGAAGCCTTTACCAAATTCAATTGCCTCTCATCTTGATTTAACCATTTTTGGGTCCCCAGAATCCTGGGTTCAGCTGTGCCTAAGAAATTCCATAGAAACTCTGTTGCCTCTTTGTCAGGAACATCCCCTGCTCACAAACCACAACAGGAACAGAAGCTGCCGGCGGGACCCTGCTACAGCAGAGTAAAATGCATTACCTGATAACATCCTCGCAGTTTAAGTTTCCAAATTGTATTTTAATCAGAATATTGTTTCCTGGAAAAATCCTAATTTTCCTTCTGATTCAAAATGAAATATAAATCTCTCCATGAATACCAAATTTCAGCCAGCACTGATAATTTAATGCTAAGACTCAGACATTTGAGCAGTAATCTGTAAATGTCCACAGAAGGAAAATTAAAGGATAAATAAGCCTATAAAAGAAAGATCAAGATATTACAATGACAAAAGCCAGATATGTCCCTGGAAAATTGTTTTGGACTTTGAGTTTTGTACCAAACTAATAAAGCACCGCTTAATGCATTTGGAAGAACTCAGTTAAAAAAATAATAATAAAATCAAGCAATTTTCAGATAAAATCATGATAGTTTGGGAATGCTTTAAGCTTTGAACTCTCCAAAATGCATTTTCAAGATATGTGACACTGTTTCCTTAGTATCCTGGTTATTTTATATTACTTTTTAATAGAATTAGGGATGCAATGGATAAAGCATCCTTTCACCCCACCATGGAAGAGCTGTGTATCTTTCTATCCAACTACTTGAAATTCTACTAAAATGATCTTAATTACACTCTACCCTTTGCTGCATTTGAATGACTGCTTTTCTTATGCATGCAACATTTAATATTTCATTAGCAGGGCCTTCAGTTTTTCAAAATGACTTAAAATAATTTGTTTTATACTTCTAATTTAATGATTAAATTGACAAAGGAAAACACCAAGGTATTTGTAACAGACAAAAAAAAAAAGTTACTACACGATTCTTCTTTCTAGAGAAAAAAACAAGAAAAAAACTGAAAAGATGAGCTGAGAATTAGATGAGTTGGCAATTAGATGAATTGTTTGCTAAACAATGCTGTGAAGTTGATTTTTACATCTCCTTTACAATTCCTCCATCTGACACCTACATGCCGATAGTACTGCTACGCAGGAGCTCTTTTATTTTGAATCAGTTCTTTGGCAGTGATTCTTTGCACAATTTAATTTCTCCAGGTGGCACTGTTTCCTGCCACCACCTGCCAAATGGAGAAGTACGTAATTTAAACCTGTTAAATAAGAAGTAATATTCTTGCCCAAGAACAAAGCACAGAAGCCAGAAGTTGGATCAGGCATCCATTCATTCATCTTTTAAATGAATGGCTTCATTTTGGAAAGTACTACACAGATGCAATTCTCATTAGCTTTCCGGGGAATATTTAAAAACTCGTTCACTTTATCAACATACCCAATAAACAGTCAGCATTTCAGTGTAAAATACTAGCAGAGGTAACACAGCTGTTCTTTCTTCCCAGTAGTTTCTGTTGGGATATTGGAGATAGACATATATATATAATTTTATTAATATATACAATATAATTATCTAAAAACATATTATATATAAATATATGTACATTATTCATATATATTAGTTACATATATATATACTTATTTTTTTAACAACTCATGTTTTGTTTTCCAAAATGATTCATCAAAGCACTTATTACACAATGTATCACATCAATTCTGAGGGAGTTTGCCATTTGAGAGAGGATTTTATTCAGAAAAACATAACATTTCAGTAACATTACATGTACTCATATGGTCAGATCTTTCATGAATTATGACTATGCTTTGCTAGTTAGACAAGGATTCAATATTTGTCATTTTTTAATTTTTTTTTTTTTCCCCCGGGGGTGCTCAATGTTATTCAGTAAAAGTGCTCACCGATCTCAAGGTGAAGTTGCAGCACTACATGACCAGTGATGATGAGTAAAAATAAAGATCTTGTGTGATTTCTAGACTGTCATCAATTGTGAAGTCACCTCTGAACTTCCCTGATGACCTCCCTATTTAACTCTCATGCAATTTGAATGGATTTTTTTCACTGCAGAATTTGTTTACTTCAGCTAAGGCATAGTCACAGAGAAAAATGAAAAGTATTGTTTTACCTTCAAGTGACAGACCCGAAACCATCCTTTTTTGAACGGTATTATGCTAACAATAAATCTTACCCCGAGTTTTCATCATAGTATTCGCAGGCTTAAAGGGCAGACTGCAAAAGCAATGGATCAGGAGCCCACATGGGAAATGTGTGCACGTGGACAGGCACATACACACACAGGAGGCCAAATCACCAATCATCTCATATGCCTCCCTAATAAAGTAATTGCTCTTCTTGACACTTCAGATGAGATTTTGGGTCAGATTCTGTGCAGCCCCAGGTTATGTCTCCCGGCAGTTGCTGGCACACCTCCGTGCTTCGCACCCCTTCCGCTATCAATCAGCCTTCCTAATGGAGCGACCACTGCTGCTGCAAGGCAACGGCACTATTTGCAGCGTGTTGTCCCGCAGGAACCCAAACCCCAGGAACCTGGGTACATTCATTTGTAAGTCTCTTCGGTGATTAGTTCAAATGATCAGATCAGGCTTGGGGAAAAAAACCCCTAACAAAAAAACCCTGTGCTGCTTCACTATAGCAATTTATCAGAGGTCATGGCCGCAGTGTCTGGCAATATCACCACATCTGCTGAAGCCTCACAATAGCAGCTGAGAACCTAGGTTCCAATTTTCCTGAAGACATAATGGCAAAGAATCTCTGGATTGCTGGGAATAGTTAATTGTACGTGCTTGGACCATAGGTATTGAATAATTATCCACCAGTAGTAAGGCATGAGATTCCACCCACTCATGGTTCAGTATCACAACATTAGTTGCATACAAAGGCTGCCCAGACGACTTTCCCAAAATAAAACAGGTAAGTCAGAGCCAGGAATGTATTTAGTGCAGCTCATCATGAGTGCATTACATTGTCAGATCAAGGCTATACTGATTACCCTGTATGGTAATACTGCTAACACTGTCTATGATTCAAATAGCTCAGGAAAAAAAAAAAACCTCAAGCAGAACACCATCCTCATCAACGTAAAATCCCAGACCAGTTTGTTTGTTGCATGGTCATGGCAAGTATCTCCTGCGATGTCAGAGATGTTCTTCAATGCCTTATAGATGTAAAAACTATGGAGGAGCGTGGATGTGAAACACAAAAGTAACTGCTCGTTGCATTTGTTGTTATATTAAATATTTGCGCTTTCTCAGTGAATTTCCCCTCCCCCAGCTATTAAGAAACAACACAGTCACCCCAGGCTTTTTCTACTGATCAGACAGCCATTTACTAGAAAGTTAAGTGTCTACAGAAACTAGATGCCACTCCAGATACACTGGTACATATAACTCTCAAATGTACTCCTGTTCTTACCAGGGGAAAATTGCTTTTCAATATCTGATTTGCTTGAAGACATTATATCCTAGTAAGCCTCTCTGTAGTGAAACGGTAAGAATATCCACATTTTATCTGCAAGTAAGGCAGTTCGGTCTTTAAAGGTCACAATTCGAGAGCCTGGGAATGAATTCAGGAATTACTTGGTTTCGAATGCTGGGTCAGAGCCATTAAGCAATACAACTGATTTTAAATAAATTAATACATACAAACTTCAAGCCTAGTATGTGAGTGTCCTAAAAGCATGGGAGGCATGTCTGAGAAATAAGATTTTCCCAGGCATGTGTTAGAGACTGAATTTGGGACAGGTTTCTCAATGTACTATTAAGAACTTGCTATCGAAAGATGATCACATAGTAAAACTCAAAAGTCTGAACAGGTACCTTCTGTATTTCGTTCTCTAGGTAGCAGCACAAATTTTATGATGTACTTTAAAATACCAATGAAGACATCTAGTGGAGAACAGGGTCAGAAATTGATAACAAAATAGGTACATTTGCACAATGCAAAAAGTTTGGGGTTTTTTTACTTCTTAGTACTCTGTTACACAATATGTATTTAAATTCATCACTGTGACATGTTAAGGGAAACATGCATAGTGATGAGGTCTTGGAGCTGCCTCAGTAATAGCAGAGATGCCCCTGGGACAGAATTCAAAGCTATTGTTTTTAATCAAGAGCAACTCTGGCCAATGCTTTTTTAGTCAAGAAATCTGAACAGAATATCTCACTCTATGTCTAATGCACGTTTATCTGATTCTACCAATGTTCATGTTAATATAATGGTAGCGATATTAATCGCTGCACTGGTACCATCCCCTCCCATGGGTTTATAGTGACCTTGCACAGATCTAGGTTTAGGAACGATCCGAACCTACTGAATTCAGATGCAATCAAGGGTCATGGTTTCAGAAGGATAAAAGGTAATACTGATTTACAGGGAATTAAAACATTACACCAGTCTCTTCTAGAGTCATTTTGAAATTGATAATTGTATAATTCAAACATTCTGCCTGTAAGTAAGTGCGTGCCTTGGCAACCAGTTTTGACTATCCCAAGTATTCCCACACTCAAACTTTGCCTTTTCTCAAGTGGGTACTTCTTTTATGAGCCTGAAGACATACTGGGACTCTTTCCCTTTCAGACACTTGAAAAGAATATTTTTAGAAGGTTTCAGAAGGAACCCAAGCAGAGTACACATTTCCATAAGACAGGTCTCACAGCTATGAGATCCAAAGTTAAATGGCAGAAGCGCACACTGAGTGAGTATGAAGTGGTTTGCACACACCTGCACAGACATGTCCTGCTCCCAGCCAGCTCACACCTCCCTTCCAGACTTCCCAAGGGAACTCTGGAGTTCCTACACTTAACCCCCAGCTAGAGATGGGGAAAAGGCCAAAAAGTACCAGAGCAGGTACTAGAAGGTCCCAGATCCCGTCAGCCTGTCCTACTGCTTCTTCTTGGAAGGGTTTGGAAAGCCCTTCCTGGTGGTAGGAGAGCTTCTATAAAAGCTTTCTTTCCATCTGGGGCCTTTAACCCACCACTCACTTCCCCATGTGCTCGGACCCTTACTGCCATTCCAGAGGCGTGGACTTACCTTCCACATTTCTGCATCCAGGGGTACTGGGAGAAGTGACTGACACCTTTGCAAGGCCACTCTCTGCCATCTTTGAAAGGCTGTGGACATCTGGCGAGGTCCAAAGAACTGGAGAAAGGCAAATGCTGCCCTGACCTTCAGAAAAGGACAAAAGGCAAATCCAGGAGCTACATAGCACTCAGCCTCACTGGGAAAAACAGAGCAATTCCTCCTGGAAGACGGTCCTGTGAAGGAGGAGGGGTGAGCTGGGAGCAGTTGGAGCGGATTTATGAAACAAATATCATGACCACTGTGACTGGATTTGGGGATGAAGGGAGAGAAGTAGGTGTCATTTATCTCCACTTTAGTGTGAATTTCGAGACCGTCTCCCACAATATTCCTGTATCCAAGCAAGGACATTATGTTGTGGGTAGGTGGACAGATAAATCAGTTTAAAAACCAGCTGGATGATTGGTCTCAGAGGATAGTGGTTAATGGAGAGTACTCTGACTGGGGGCAGGGGTCAGTTCTTGGACCTATCCTGTTTAAAACTGTATCAGCGACCTTAAGAAGGTGACAGAGTGCACCCTCATCAAGTTTGCGGATGACACCAAACTGGGGGGACCAGCTGATATGCTCAAGGGTAAGGCCACCATTCAGAATGACACGGACAGGCTGGAGGGATGGGCCACAGTGACCTAATGAGATTTGACAAGGATGAATNCTTCCTGGTGGTAGGAGAGCTTCTATAAAAGCTTTCTTTCCATCTGGGGCCTTTAACCCACCACTCACTTCCCCATGTGCTCGGACCCTTACTGCCATTCCAGAGGCGTGGACTTACCTTCCACATTTCTGCATCCAGGGGTACTGGGAGAAGTGACTGACACCTTTGCAAGGCCACTCTCTGCCATCTTTGAAAGGCTGTGGACATCTGGCGAGGTCCAAAGAACTGGAGAAAGGCAAATGCTGCCCTGACCTTCAGAAAAGGACAAAAGGCAAATCCAGGAGCTACATAGCACTCAGCCTCACTGGGAAAAACAGAGCAATTCCTCCTGGAAGACGGTCCTGTGAAGGAGGAGGGGTGAGCTGGGAGCAGTTGGAGCGGATTTATGAAACAAATATCATGACCACTGTGACTGGATTTGGGGATGAAGGGAGAGAAGTAGGTGTCATTTATCTCCACTTTAGTGTGAATTTCGAGACCGTCTCCCACAATATTCCTGTATCCAAGCAAGGACATTATGTTGTGGGTAGGTGGACAGATAAATCAGTTTAAAAACCAGCTGGATGATTGGTCTCAGAGGATAGTGGTTAATGGAGAGTACTCTGACTGGGGGCAGGGGTCAGTTCTTGGACCTATCCTGTTTAAAACTGTATCAGCGACCTTAAGAAGGTGACAGAGTGCACCCTCATCAAGTTTGCGGATGACACCAAACTGGGGGGACCAGCTGATATGCTCAAGGGTAAGGCCACCATTCAGAATGACACGGACAGGCTGGAGGGATGGGCCACAGTGACCTAATGAGATTTGACAAGGATGAATGCAAAGCCCTGCACCTGGGAAGGAACCACCCCTACAATGAGACAGCCTGGGTACCATGGGGCTGGGGAGCAGCTCTGCTGAGAAGGGCCTGGGGTGCTGGCAGACAGTGAGCTGAGCCTGAAGGAGCCCACAGCCTACTTTGGCGGCAAACTTGTCTGTAGTGGTTTTCTAGTCTTCTGTAAAAGATTCTCATCAGCACTATCGACTCGCTGCTGGTATATCATAGGCAGAGGGCAAAGACAGTAGATCATAGCACAACTGGGCAATAATGGATTAAAAAAATCCCCAAACCAATTCAGCTTGAATGTCAAAGTAGACCATGGTTACCATGGTGGAGAAGAGCAAGAGGTGAGAAACCAGATTTTGAGTTTGGTGAGCTACACACACACAAACAGGGCTTGCTCAAGGCTTTTCATTGAATTCAACTTCTCAGCATCAACACTCTATATGTATTAACTGCTACTCAGCTAATACATACTCAGGTCTTTTACATTTTCAAGTCCAAAATAGACCTCTGAATTGAAATGTTTCACTCATTCAGAAGGAAAATAATGTACTGGATTTATTAGATTGAAACTCTATTCCATCTGAACAGTTCAACCGGGATAGCTCCGCTCTTTTCTGAAACGTTATTTCTGCTTCTGGTTGCGCTTAAATGCTGGGGGCGNCGGATGACACCAAACTGGGGGGACCAGCTGATATGCTCAAGGGTAAGGCCACCATTCAGAATGACACGGACAGGCTGGAGGGATGGGCCACAGTGACCTAATGAGATTTGACAAGGATGAATGCAAAGCCCTGCACCTGGGAAGGAACCACCCCTACAATGAGACAGCCTGGGTACCATGGGGCTGGGGAGCAGCTCTGCTGAGAAGGGCCTGGGGTGCTGGCAGACAGTGAGCTGAGCCTGAAGGAGCCCACAGCCTACTTTGGCGGCAAACTTGTCTGTAGTGGTTTTCTAGTCTTCTGTAAAAGATTCTCATCAGCACTATCGACTCGCTGCTGGTATATCATAGGCAGAGGGCAAAGACAGTAGATCATAGCACAACTGGGCAATAATGGATTAAAAAAATCCCCAAACCAATTCAGCTTGAATGTCAAAGTAGACCATGGTTACCATGGTGGAGAAGAGCAAGAGGTGAGAAACCAGATTTTGAGTTTGGTGAGCTACACACACACAAACAGGGCTTGCTCAAGGCTTTTCATTGAATTCAACTTCTCAGCATCAACACTCTATATGTATTAACTGCTACTCAGCTAATACATACTCAGGTCTTTTACATTTTCAAGTCCAAAATAGACCTCTGAATTGAAATGTTTCACTCATTCAGAAGGAAAATAATGTACTGGATTTATTAGATTGAAACTCTATTCCATCTGAACAGTTCAACCGGGATAGCTCCGCTCTTTTCTGAAACGTTATTTCTGCTTCTGGTTGCGCTTAAATGCTGGGGGCGAGGGGGGGGGGACGACAGTGAAAGGCTGGGAAGCATCCGGGCACCACCTATTGAGGGAAGGCAGCAGCGCACGCCGAGCCTGGCAGGGTAGTTTTCTATACAGAAAAAAAGATGAAACAGCACCAGAATAAACATTAGGGTGCCTCAGACTGCACTGTAAGTAGCAATCAGTTACATCTACAAGTAAATTAGCAATAATACTGGTGGCTTGTTTTGTTTGGTNGGGGGGGGGCGGTTCTTTCTGTTTTTTTAAATAAAGGAGCCTGCATACTCCTTCCCCCCGGGTTTAACTGGTCTCACCAAGGTTACTAAGTAACCTTGAGTTGCGTTCAGCATTTCTACCGCTCTTTTGAGAAGGAAATTGAATCCCTCCCATGTTTGAGAAGCCCAGCTTTCAGTTTAAATAGGATTTTTCAAGTATTAGCATATCAAACAGTCTAGTTGCCTGCATGCAACATGAGATTAGCACATTTTATTTTTTCTAAGTCTCAGTTCCCTTCTACCCTACTATTTTGCTTTTTTAGTGAGAGCAAACCAAAGGCAAGCCATCTGCAGGAGCAAGACACTGTCTATGTCGACACAACAGCTTCATTTGCTTCCAGAAACCAAAGAGTGGCTTAAATCTGCTGGGTCCCTCCATGGACACTGCTGGCCCTCGCAAAATCTGCAGGGCAACACTTCAGTCCTGACCCCCGAGAATATTTACCAATACCAAAAAGCCGGATCCTGGCACCCTACACAGGGTGGTGGTGATGTCAAAGCAGCCAGGATCCTCTCTTGATCATCTGTCGTTCATAGGACAGTCAGGCATATCAGGTCACATAGCACGTTAAAAACAGCATGGAAATACCAGCTCTGCCCCACCTCTGGATTGGCAGCAGGAGTGGTTGTAAACGGTACAAGTTTTAAAATCTATACTCATTGTGGGCTTCTAAGGCTTATTTTAACATTTCTTTGCATATTTGCTGAAAAGTTCACAAACTCGGCGTCAGCATGGAAAGTGACATAGGTGCAGTGATTGTGTCAACATGTTTAAACACATCAAATGTAAAATTTGGCCACACAGTTATGATGGGTGAATTCGATCACTTAAATGGATCCCCACGTAGACAGCCACTAACAATCCCCAAGCCTAAGCTATTTAAGACAGACTTAACGTTTAAGAAATAATTATATCCCAGTAGTATAGAAGCCTCCGAAACTCATGAAAAACTAGTCAGTGGGTGTTTACCTACTGTTTTTCTAGATATTACTGTCTACTGAAGTAACTCTTATAGCACTCCTCCCACCAGTACCAGAACAGCCGCCTTGTGGTATGACTGTCAGGGGAAAAGTCAGATAAAGGCAAATTACATTCATTTCTCAACCTCAACTGTATTGCTAGAGCTGATAGAAGTGTTACTTGCTAAAACCCTCTCAAGAATGATAAACATCATTACCCTCCAAATACCTATAACTGTAGCCAGTGGAATGTTACATTACAGTGATGCTGCAGCTCCTTAATCAAGTTCTAGTTTTACTGTATTAGGTGATTCACTGGTTCATGAAAAAACAGCTCCATTATGGAGCCGTGTCAGCTCTGTAGTGTCCATGACAACTCATTAAACTGTGTGGCACCTGCTACCCATACAGAGGAGTGAGGCATCTCAGCTTTCAGGCTCACGAGGCAGGGATTCCTGGAGAAGAAGGGAAGAAAAAAAAAAAAAAAGGAAAAAAAAATCAAAACAGAAATGTGTGGGGATCTTTACCTCATCTGACATCAACAGACTTCTAGCAAAATTAAATGTGTGATTTGGAATTCTTTAAGTTGCCAGATAGACGTTGTCTTCACACCGGAAGGCAATTAGTGTCATTTATCACAAGTGTACCCAAAGCCCAGTAACATAATAATAACCCAAGTAACAAAGTAACATAACCCAAGGGTTATATAGAAAGTTGTATGGAATCTTGAGAAGTAAAAGGAAAGCAATCTACAGCCAGACAGGGAAACGCCCAAAACCTTTCAGAAGTTTGTAATTGTTGGGCCTTTGAAACTAGGCCGTTTTAAGATGTCAGATCTTTCAGCAGTTAGATCTCAAAAACATCTATTTTGGTTGTTCTGGAGTAGCAATTTTTAGGTCTTTAAACTTGTCTAAATTCACATTTGTTTACCTATCCCCATCTGTCAGTGTACTCCTTTTCAATCCTTTTCACGCTCTCCAGACGGACAAGGTGATGTTTGAAATTTGCCTGGTAGGAATTCACCTTTGTACTCCCCTACCTGCTCCGGATGGAAAAAAAAAACAGGAGAGGAATCCAAACCATGTAGTTTGAAGTATTTGGATCAAATAACTGTTCACTGCGGAGGACGTACTTTTGCCTACCTGCCCCCAGACAGGCAGAACAAGAGAGAAGCAGTTCTTCACATGTCTTCAAGCTCTTCTTTGTATATAGTGAAATACTGCTTAAAAGGTTTATGTTCTCTAATTTACAGTGTTCAATAATAGGCTTGTCTAAATAGGAAAGTTTGGACAACAGTTATGACAACTCTGGGAAGGAAAAGGGACCGTATGAGAAAGAAAAGAGCAAGCATGACTGGTTTTCCCATCTAAACTTACTTTAAAAAAAAAAGCATTTTAGAGATCCACAAGCTGATCCACAGTCTGAATCCCCCTCCCACCCTAAGCCTCCATTACTTGTCCATTAGAAATCATATCAGAAAACCAATGTAGTAGTCATGAATGTACAATCGGTTTCTCCAGGAGAAACCTTAAATAAGCCCCATTAAGTTGTTCAAAAACATCTGTAACAGACAACCTGTAAAATCTGAACATGTTATGAATCTTTTGAATGCTTCAAATAAAGCCATGTTCTTTGTTGCCCAGCTTTTCAAGATTAAAGCCTTTAGGATATAACGGTTCTTTATAACAACTTTGCAAATACCTGTACTGGGTCTGGCTTAATTTTCTTCTGGAGTAAATTTTCTTCACAGCAGCCCATATAGTGCTGTGTTTTGGGTTGTGGCTAGAACAGTGCTGATAATACACCAGTGTCTTGGTTAATGCTGAGCAGAGCTTGTACAGCAGTTCCCTTTTTCATTGCTGCTCACTCTTCCCCCCTACCCCCTCCAACCCCATCCAACGCTGCAGTGAGTAGGCTGGGGGTGGTCAAGAAGCTGGGAGGGGACACAGCCAGGACAGCTGTCCCCAACTGACCAAAGGGATATTCCATATGGGATCATATGCCCAGAGAAGTCGTGGATCCTCATCCCTGGAGGTGTTCAAGGCCAGGCTGGATGGGGCTTTGAGGAACCTGGTCTAGTGGGAGGTGTCCCTGACGATGGCAGAGGGGATGGAACTAGATCTTTAAGGTCCCTTCTAATCCATACTATTCTATGATCATGCTTAGCGATAAAAGCCCAGGGAAAGGAGGAGGAAGGAGGGATATTCAGGATTATGGTCTTTGTCTTCCCATTGTAAACACATGCCAGCTGACAGGAAATAGATTCCTTACTTTGCTTTGCTTGTGCACAGCTTCGCTGTCCTATTAAACTGTCTTTGAGTTTTCTTGCTTTTGACCCTCTGTCCACCATCCCACCAGGGGAAAAAGTGTCAACCCACCACAACAGCCTAGGGTTTTAACCCACTAACTTTAGTACAGTAAAGTAATTCATTCACATGTGACGCTTAGCTTTCAGATACTCCAGTTTATTATGGACTTAAAATAAAACACAATATTAAAAAAAAAAAGTAGATTGCAAAGTTTTTACATCATGGAATGCCAGTAGTTACAAAAATTGAAATCATACCATTGAAAATACATGGAGGCTTGTGGAAAAAAATATGGGGAGACAGGGGGAAAGCTTGTGGCAGAGAGTGAAGGAGGAGAGAAAAATATTAAGTCAGTTTAAAAAGAGAGATACATGATCCAAGCTTTTTTTAATAGAAAATTTAATACCATTCTTTGAGTCAAACAATCCTGTCTAGAAACATATTCATAATGAAATTAACTCCAGGTTTTGAACCTCTAGATAACAAAATCCCTTGCCCCAGTTAACTTACATTAAGATAGCTTCTGTCTCCCACAAGCCATTCCCAAATACCCCTTGACTTATATAGTGTTTATCATGCTTAAGTTAATAGATTGTTTGCTACACAGTTACAAGAACAACAGTTTACAATTCTTAAATTACAAAAATAGTTATCACTCATTAGTATTTCTATACATATCTCAAGCTATTATATGCACACTCTGTACAGTGGATGTTAACAGTGGTTAAGTTTGCTTCCTTAAACAAAACAAGAAAAAGAACTAAATCACTGACAGTCAGACCCTAAATATTCAGGCACCATAATATACTTGCATGTCTGGCACTAAATACCCCTGCCCATACAAAAGAAAAGCAGTTTCAGCACCGAAAAGACGTAGGCATCCCGGTTGTAAGACCCTTATGACGGCTGGTGGAAGGGGACAGTACAAGGACCAGTCTGTTACTGCCGCCAGTCTCGCACCGTGCCACAGGGCCCAACACTAACTTTAATTGCAGATTCCTTGCAGACAACTGCTCCTGTCCAACAGGCCTGCCTACGGGCTGAAAAGCAGGTTTACACAACAAAATATGTAGGGCAGCAGAACAAACTACCCCAAACTACCCCGCTGGTAATGACCAGAATTCCCCAGCTAAAGGTAAAATAGGAAGGTGACTTCTCAAGTAGACAAACACTGGATGTTTTTATCTTATCCAAATTATTGTTTTCAACATGTTTCCATTGGGTTTTGGCTTGGGTTTTAATCCTTGCCCCCTCAAAGCCAAAACAACAATCTAGATTTTTTGGCATGGTCGAGGCTGACACTAACAAATGTTCCGCTGGTTGCAGCAGTCCATTACTGAAGTACATTGGTCGCACTTCCATTACTTATCCTTCCCTTTCAAAAGTAACAGCAATCCTGGCAGTATTGTTAGGGTTGTGGCGTTTTGTTATACAGGCAAGTAAAAAAAAAAATAATTAGTTTTCAGAGGTATTACTGCTAGTCTTACTTATCTCTTAACTCTCACAGGCCAGTCCAACTGCTGTTAAGCTTCAGGTAGCAGCCCAACTCTGAAACAAGTCACTGATTTCAGAAAATGCTGCCTGGGAAGAGAGAGGTGTCCCACTATAGATCTGCGGGGTGGGAAGAAAAGTAAGATCACAACTAACCACCCCATCACCACTAAAAAAAAAAAAACAAAAAAAAAAGAAAAAAAAAGGAAGCCTCAAATGCTAAATAAGAAATAACCCTTTTTCTTTTAACATTTTCTGAATCTAGAAATCTTTTGCATACTACTCCAACCACTATCCTTCCCATCATGAGGGCACAACACTTCAGTCAGATGCTTAAAGACCTCAACAGTTCAATCCAACCACTCAGAGCTTCAGTGCTTAAATGGTTAGCTTTATACACCACACACTAAAAAGCCCAGAGTCATGTTTGCAATGTACAACTATGAAAATAAAAAAAATGTATTCACTTGCAGAACTTCAAGGACAATTTGGAGCAAAGTCAACTGAGGCATGTATTTAAGTCAGCTAACATAAGGCTGCAAAATATAAATACCACAATGTTAATATCAAGGTCATGCACAAATCAGAAGTGCATTAAGAACTTCAAAGCTACACCACGCAGGAAAAAGTTATGCTTCTCTTCACAAAAGGTTAAGAATTAAGCAACTACCCCCTAAATAATCAAGATGAGTGAACAAATTATGAATGAGCTTCTACAGGCTTTTCCCCACACCAGGAATTCAAGAGTAAGTGTCAGGTACCACCTTTTTTAGTAAGAGCGCTTCCCTTTAAATCTCTCCAAATGGATATTTGATGGTTAGATCTTTGAGTTTGTTTAGTGGCTTTATTCATTCATTTATTTTTAAAGCGTCATATTTAAAATTCAAAATAGTTTCATTTTTCATGTCAGAATACCCAAATAACCAACACTTTTACACATTTTAGCATTCCATATTAATTTACCTTAAGTTATAGTTTTGAAGCTTTACAGTTATTCTATACAGAATACATTAAGTTTTGTTTTTCAGCTGTGCCATTACAGTGCAACATTTGGACCACTGTTTTAAGAGAAAACTAACAGAGCTTCCATTTTGAAGTGCAACGAGTTTCGGTACAGGAATTGCTACAAAGCATTCAAGTGAGAAGAATTATACTAGAAATAAATCCCTTGAAACACGACACTACAGTGCCAGTATATACGCATTTGATAGTTTTTGAAGATTATGGGGAAGTTACAAGGGAAATCACTTCAGAAGTCCTTCAGGAACTACCTCATATACAGGAAAACAAACCATAAAAAAAAAATTACGATTCTTCAAGTTGACATTCTGGAGAGAATTTGTACTTATTGATTTACAGTGAACTGAAAGGCTTGCCTTTTTTATTTTAAAATCAAGATTAAAAAATAGAAGAGTGATAATTACAGGTCTGTCACATGGATTTATTCTCATAGCTTGTTTAAAGAGTTCTACAAGTTAATACTGACTTCCCTCGCTCCCTTAGCATATTTCCAAGCTCCGCCACAGAAAGCAAGTCTAAGTTAAATATTCAAACATATGCTGATCTGTTTATCTGATGAGATGTTACATTAAAATGAGTAGTTAAATTCAAATACTTGCCTTGTTTGTTTAGTAATATGCTGACAGTTTTATGAGGATATACAAGCATACGCAGAACTTTAAGCCCAATTCTCCTATAACTGACTTAACTTGAGGATTCATCAATAGGATTCTTCACCTCACCCTTTATTTTTTTAAGGTGAGAACTCTTAGTCATTCAGGAAGTCTAACTACAAATTGATGGTGTTAAAGTTTACATCCATTAGATATCCCAGACGACAGACATTGAGTTGTATCTTCCCCCTTCCGCCACATACATAGAAAGAATTATTCCACTCATAATTCTATATTTTAAATTAGCCAATACCAAGCATTTCATGCAAGGCAAGATCCACAGATTGAAGTATGTATTTTGCTCAGC
This sequence comes from Stercorarius parasiticus, assembly GCA_013396915.1. Classification (NCBI taxonomy): domain Eukaryota; kingdom Metazoa; phylum Chordata; class Aves; order Charadriiformes; family Stercorariidae; genus Stercorarius; species Stercorarius parasiticus. The sequence goes on from VWZL01001810.1 coordinate 933,394, forward strand.
ATGTCTGACAAACTGTCAAAGGTCAGCTTGAGTCTCAACGCTGTGTAACACCCCCCCTCCACGCTTGTTCAAGCGGCATTCACTACTGTCCCCAAATAATTTCATCATTGTGCCATTCCAGTTATTTTAGATTACCTTTTATCCTTTGAAGAAAAAAATTGTTTTAAATTGATATAAATATCTGCCTAGCGATGTTTTCTTCTTTTTCTACTCAAAAAAAGCCAAATCAAAAAACCAACAAACCCTAAACAAAAAACCCCACCACTCTAGGTATAAATACTTAGGCCTAGAAGGGGGAAAAAAAAAATAATAAATCCGTATCACTTGCTGGCTGACTTCAGATCTGACATGATTTAAACCTGAATTCTCTCCCTACTCTCCGATATAAACAAATCTTTCTACAAGAGTTTACCTCTCTGCTTCTAGACAGCTCCCTTCTATCCCAGCCTGTAGTTATCACCTGTACCCTTTCAGACTATCAGCCACAGGACTGAACCTCATCTACACTCTAGGAAGATTAAAGTCAATTGTGAACTAGTTTCCCTTATGATTGTAAGCTGTAATAAAGAAGGTTGACTTTTAGTGCCCAGATTCAAGAATAATTTTCAGAACATAACTACAGTAAGTCATCAGAATTGACTAGTCTGGTTCCAGAAGTTCTCCAAAGCCAAAAGCTGACATCTTCATCTTATCAATAATTATATGAAACTGAAAATTTAGGTTCCAAAATTTTTCATAGTTATTCAGAATAAGCTCTCATAACAATTCAAACAGAGAAGTGGGTTTTTTTCTACTGCTACTTCATTTCTTTTAAATCAGTCTTACATAATCGATATTTCCCCCCCCCCACACCCCCCAATTAGGTCCACCTAAGAAAGGCCGATAAAGAAAAGAGTAATTAGTTTAGATGTGTATCTTCACTGAAAGTACCGGAGCGTAAGAGATTGTTAGTTGCAAGAAGTTACTCAAGAGCCTTTTTCCATAGTGTTTATTTCTAATTCATTTTATGTAGCTTATTTTCAGGAGATGAGCAGCATAAAAACTACAACATATTTTTTTAAAAATATATTATTCATTACAATGCAACAGTCTCAACAGTATCTTCTTACAGATGCATTTTATTTAATTCAGAAATAAAACCATCGTGATCTAGTTAAAAACTCTCATACCTAACCCTTAGAACAGTCAGCCTTCAGAAGTCAACCAGCTTTGGACACCAAATTTACAATCACTATGTTTGATAATAACCCCGGAAATTCTCCCTGTGCAAACTATCCTACTGAAACTATTTAATAGCTTTGTTAATAAGTCAGTCTTATGATTACATCAGCATTTAGTCTTACGGAAAGAATTGCTTTATTCTCCCTTATATAATTTTGATGTGAACCAAGTGCTCTGGAGGTTCAGATTACTATGTTGCTTACTGAGCCTGCAGATTAAATATAGACACCCCAACATATTAACACTTACAAGTAGTTTAGATACACAGTATATTAAAACAATAGAAATGATGAAAACTTGCATCAAGCTGCCCAAACCCATGCTCAAACAGTTTCCCACCTAGTTCAAACTGCACAGTCTTGATTTTAATAGCTGTACTCAAAAGTCTGCTAAAAAAAAAAAGAGTAGAATGACACAGTCAAAGTTTTTACCCACTCATCTTCTACAGTCTCAAATTTTTCCTCCGGGGGTTGGTTTTTATTTTGTTTTTAAACGCAACTCTAAATCTAGTAACATACATTCTCCTTATAACATCCCAGAGGTAGCAGGAGGGAATATAAATGAAAAGATGCCAGATTCTAGAAATTGCACATTCAAGTATAGTGTCATCCAAGAGAGCTTTCCCGGCTTTCACAGGCTGCATGTCACCTCTAGTCATATGTAACAAATGAAAATTAGAATCCCAAATTAAAGAGCTATTACCACCGGTTTACTAATAGAAGTTTCACACCCAGATACCTCAAAGTAATCTTATTACTTAAGTAGTAATACTGCCAGTTTCAATAGTCAAGTACCAAGAACTGAAGTATAAACGTAAAGTTTATGAGTATCAATTTTTCTAAGACGCTCATTAGTGACACATTTCACCTAAACACAGACACGCACACAGTTACTCTAAGTTGATGTACCACACTGTGAGGAAAGGTCCCGATTCAGTTCAAGAATCTGATGTTCCCCCTCTCCCTCCCACCATACAACTTGACAGAAGTGCTTACAGTAATAAAAAGCAAACAGAAGGGGAAAACACGACATTTAACAAGTGCATTTATATACATTTTGCACCTTTTCCCTCCTTGCATCTGAAGTGAACAGGTCACCATGTTCGCTATGCTTTACATGCACGTACTCTCCCCTTCATGTAGTACCAGTCCTATTCAAAGGATCTCTGCAAGCATCAACCGCAGTCATTCCACACTAACCAACAGGTGCTTTTATTGCGGAGGCTGAAGTACATTTAAATATTCTGACTGGCCCAGCTGGTAGGTTGTGTTTCCTCCACAGTCCACATACTGGTATCTCTCCTGGGATAGTTGCTCAGAGTGGCCAAAGTAAGAGGTTGTCACTGTCACTCTTAAAAAGACAAAACAGAAGAGATATTTGTTTTGTAAGGGACTTAAGTTCCTGATTCTAAAGATCAGTGTTTCAACATTACTAGTGTTTTTAAGGAAATAGTTTTGTTCCAAAACATGTAATATTATTAAGAAGAAAGTTTTAAATAAAGTTAAAAGCAATACTAGTTTACCATAACAGATTTTCTCCATCAAAGACATTTGCTTTCCTGGGCACATTTTTTCCTAAAGAAGATGGTAAAGCTGAGGTTTACTCATTAATACCTTGCTTTGCAAGGAGAAAGCAAATGATCATTAGAGAAGCTACAGCCATGGTCGGTCTACAAATCTTCCCTCTTGCCCCCCGAGAAAGCTCCCCCATGCTGCTATTTATGCAATCAGTCACAAAAAGCAGACTCTGACAGAGTACCAGCAGCCTGTAACCACTTCAAGATCACAAAGATCTCAGCAATTTTTGAACAGTGACGGACACACAAACTCATTTCAAAGCATTTGAGACCTTGATAGCTCTGCGGCTACAGCCCAACTGCAGAGCAGATACAGTAATAACAGTTCTGCCTATTCAAGTGTCTTTACCAGATGAAAGACACAGTTCAGTTTCAAGAACTATGAAGCTACTACACTAGAAAACAAGTTGATTTCATTTTATCTATGATGCCCAGACTCCAGGATTAAGTATTTCTGAGTAATATTTCAATGAGAATTACATGGCTTTTAAAGTTGCTTCCAACAACCAGGAAGCTTCCATACTTACTGCATCATCACTACTATGTTATGCACTTTGATAGATGCTAAAGTACAGAAGTCGCTGCAAAAAAGAAAAACAGCCGTTAGATCTGCATCAAGCTTTTACAGGTAATTATCTAAAAAGCAAGAATTGTGGCTTCAGCTGGAAATTCTGCTATCCGTGTACATAGAGACTACAGAGTTGCTAGCAATGGCAACTAAACTACTTTAAAAACACTGCCTGTGACTGTAGGCTCACCTAGGTCTACTTTTATATACATAGTGTTGCTTTCACATGAACTATAGTCACATGTGCTTGCTTATGTGCAATGTTTGCCAACAAAAGTGTCTTGCGAGACAGTGGTCACTCCATCTTTCAAAAGCTAATCAAAGTTAACCTCAACGACTACGTTAAAGAATGCCAATACCACTTCGTCACTGATGAAGATTTCTACCATGAAAGAATATAGACATAATTTGCTGCAATTTCACTTCATGTTGTCAAATTTATACACAGAAAGGAAAATTTACAACAAAAGATCAATGTTATGCCAACTTCAGCATCTCTTCATATAAAAGCAGCAACTTCTATCAAAAAAAGGTCTTGAGGGGCTTGCTATTCTTGCTTGAAAAATATCAAGAACTTCAGAAAGTCCCTTTTTTTTTTTGCACTCATCCACTTCTGCATTCTGCAGAATGACCTTTAACCAATCTGCAGAGATTTTGAAGTTACTGTCAGAGTTGTTATTTTCTTGCAAGATACCTTTTCAAACTTACATTTTCTGACGTGCACCTACATACCAGTTATACAGAGCACTGTATAAGCGTATACTCTTTTCCCCCCTCCTTAAATCAATTGCTCTTGGTCACAAATTTTTCAGCTCTGGAACGAAAGGCATGTGACCAGTGCAACAGGGTGGTATGGCAGCCACCCACAATATTTGCATGCCATTGTCGTTCTTTCCTCAGCACCAACAAACATATAGTGAAGTACTAAACAGTGAATAAACACAGGTGATCCAAATTACATGAAAATACAAATAAGACATTTGGTATTATAAGTTTTTTTTATATTGGTATCTATAGTAATGACAAATATCTTGATTTTTTTTCCCCTACTAGGCTTAAAACAAGATTTAGTTAGACCAAATGCCAGATATTCTCAGTTATTGTACTTTCCTAATCCAAAATATAGACAACCTGTAACATAATATAAAGCCAGCTTGTATCTAACTGCACATCCTGGCTGACGAACAGAGAGGTACAAAACCAACATACTGTTTTTTAAGTCCAGATCATCTGGAAATAAATCTGTTCAAATATAATCCAAGAAAAACCACACATCAACCAACCAACAAAGAAAATCAAAAAACCACCAAAACAAAACCAAAAAAAAACCCACACACGACGAAACTGTAGCTAGGAATCTACATTGAAGGTAAACTCCACATTGACTGGGCTCTCTGAAATAATGGGTGGAAGTGCCCTGTATGATGCTGATTTCATCATACAGGTCTGCTGAATCCAGATGATTGTATGCAGACACCTCAGGTCTCTCAGGTCTCCTGTATTCAACCTAAACTGATTTTACAGGACTCTCCAGGAACCAAACAACTAGCTAGTTATAGCTAACACAAAAACTAAACTGACTAGCTAGGGAAACACTGAAATGTGATCCACTGTACAACCCCCAACGCTACCACACAAAGTAAATGGCACAACATCTATGCAGATACATTTCTGCTGACTTTGGAAAAAGTCGGTTTTAGCACCACTATAATTTTTCACTTAGACCCATGAAATATATAGAGGTCAGTACACTTACAACATGTAGCTCATTTCGTCTTGTATGACTGTGGGCACCATATAGTCAATCTAAAAAAAAACCAACAAAAAATAATGCAATGAAAACACAAGTGAATGGATCTATATATGAAAATTATCACCTGTTCAACCTTGAAAGCCTACTCGATTTACCTGTTTCATATCCAGAGGACCAATGTTGGTGATATTGTTTAGCCGTGCTTTACCAATAACTGTTTTTGAAAACTGAACTTGGGCTGTGATGTTTGCCACTTCAACAGAATAATAGTTGTTGTTTGTTATATTTAGTGTGTTCTGAAAAAAAAAACCAAACAACAGAGTAACGGCTATTCATTCAGTGTATCTCAATGAACGCACGTTTTGAAATTTGTGCCTGAGACAGTAATACCTGAAATTATGCAAGTATATTTTCCTGCCTTCTAGGATTGGGAGGGAGGGGTGTAAGGGACCATCACTTAACTTCCTTCTCATGTTTTTTTTTTAATATATTGAGCAGCACAAATGTCTGCACAACTTCCCCAGTGATCACCTTCCATTGCAAATACTTCAGTTCTTCCTATCCTCAATTATTCCTTCCAGGAAATTTAGCCATCACAAGACTCTTTTCTCTCATGGCTGCTTTGCTTTACTTAAAATAAGGAACTCTACCAAAAGTCTTTATGCAATCCTGTATTGACTGCATTACCAAGAAGCACATGGAAAGAACTCTAAGTTTTAAGGTGGATAAGAAATTATGTTTCTTCAAAACCAATTTTGACAGATGCCTAATACCAGAACAGCATTTAAAAACATTCCTACATACACACACTACATTTCACACATATTTCAAAAATAATGTAAAGAACTGTAAAATCAATGTTCCCATGACAACAGAAGACCCAATGGTAGCTTGCAACTACACCTCTATAGCTACAGCTACAGGAAACAGCTACAGCAGGTCCAGTTACATTTTTCAAACCAGTAATTTTAACTGCTTGTATTTCTTAAGGCACTAACTAAGTTTACCAGCTAGGCACAATTTTACACCTATTAAACTGTCACAGTAGTATCTCTTGTTGCATTTACCCATTAAAAACATCCAAACAGATAGCGAGACTTACCGTAATATTTAGATATATTATACGTCTACCCTGTTCATAAGTGACATATACTGACTTCACACCAATGTATTCAACATCAATTGAACGAGGAAACAAGAAGAATACAGCCAGTCCAGAAAGTAGTAAACATACAATTACAGAAGCAGTCACGTAGAGCTTTCTGCAGAAGAAAAAAAAGAGCACATTTCGGAGTCAAAAGCACATTAAGCAATGGTGGCATGTTATTTTCTTTTAAGTGATAAGGAGTATGACTAGTCAATACAACTAGTTCAGCCTATTTATAGTTTCCCTTGGCCTCCAAAGGGGGGAAAAAAACCCCAATTACTCTGCACTTCACATCTATGTCTCAAAGAGGTGTTATTCTTGTATATATACACACCAGAAATCAAGTTTCAAACATATGGTTATCCCAACATTTGTAACTTAAAGAGGAAGATGGAAGAGGTAAATATTTATGTGCTTTGAAACTTAAGCACTTCCTCTTAAAATCTATTTATAGCAGAATTTTTGTCATTCTGCAGGACTCTTGCAAAACACACCGAGAAAGAAGAATAAAGCTCTTACAAGTCATAAAAGACTTTCAGGGAAAGTGTTAGACTCCTGCTAAGGAACACAAAATTCACAATTAACCTAATATTAAAAGGGGTGTGTATGTATGATAGTTTAAAAAGTACGCAAATAAAAGGCTCTATTTCAGCTCCAATTTTCTTAAAATTAGAATGCTGAAGTAACATGTTTCAAGTTTGCACTACTATTACATCAGATATACGATCCAGGATAGTATTATGTGAACTTATTTGGGGGGGGTCTTGCCCCCTGGCATTCATTTCTATTTACTACAGAAACATCCAAACATTAAGGAAAGAAAACCAACAAGAAGTGTCAGAACAAGAGGCCCTGAGCACTGTAACTAAACCTTTAAGTAGATCTCAGGGGGAAAAGAAAAAAAAAAAAGCAGCACTATATCAGAATGATGAATTTGTTGATTTTGCTAGCTTTACAGATGAATTTCTAGGTGACCTATTTTGTAGCAGCGGCTCAAAGTAGTTATCACTTTGCTCAGACTTTAACATTGAATATATATCTACTTAGATCAATTAAAATGCTACAGAGATTGACAAATACTTGCATAATTACTGTAGACATTCAGATAAATATCTACATGAAGCGATAATACAGTATTACTTGGCTTTGTAAGACATACTGTGATGGCAGTATGCACACCTGTTAATAAATAACTCTCCAAGAGTTAAAGGTTAAGGCTGATATTACTTATGAGCAGAGTTCTTCCAATACTGAATGCAAGAAAACATTCCAGTGATTTTTTGCTTAATTCTTCTCAACATTATCTCCTTTAAATTGATGAATTTTAACTAGAATAGAAGAATTAACTGTAGATTCATGTACGACAACTAACTATTAACTTACGTTCTTCTTGGCCTCAGTCTCTGATCACTGTATGGAATTAATGCTACCAGCTGATTTTCCTGCCCTGGAAACAAAAACACCCTTTCAGAATTTAAACCAACAAAGAATAAGTATTGTTGCAGCTACTTCAAACAAAGACTACCCATTATAACTTAATGGCACCAAAGAATAAACACTAAAGATAAACATTTAAATTCCAGATAATGACCCAAGTAGAATACTACTGTAGCTTATGTCACTTTCTTAAATAGAGCATGGCTTACACAACACCAAGAGGAAAAAAAACACCAAGCCCACAAAAAGCAAAACAGCAACAAGTTCTGCCTCTGTGCTGCATACATGCACAGGAGGGAACGTGCCTCTGGCACCATTTCCTCAAGAGAAACAGAGGTACGTAACAGGTTCCAGCTCTCTATGCCAGACCAGGTAAAGCCATAGGAAAAAAACACTCAGAAGCTCAGGCAGTAAGAACTGATCCAGAAGGCATTCTACATGTACTCTTCTTGAAAGCAGAAGTCAGGTTTGTTTAAAAACAGATACATGTATCAATTTGGGTGGTTTTGGCAACACAAGTTATACATACACTACATTCTGGAAATCAGTGGTATATACAACCATTTCTCTCGGGACTGAGCTGCAGCACCCTGGAAGCCAAAAAAGTATTTACTGGAATTTCTCCAAGCAACAAGTTACTCCATGAGACAGCATTTTCAAAACAGGGATAGCTTAACAGTGAAAATAAACACAAACACAGATAAGCTGTTGAAAATACACGGACTACATCTGCCTTTATAGCTTTCGCTATAAAGAAAATGGAATTGATATTCATCCGTTGCGGCTCCAACAGAGGCGCCTCAAGACCAAGTCAGATTTGCATTCTTTAAGCCAAATGCAGAATTTGACCAGCATTATCACTTAGCTAATCAACCACTTCGAAGTGATTCCATTCTGAATCACTAAGCTGAGCAAAGCATGCTAACTAAGCAGGCAGTTCTATGTAACATCAACCTTCTAAAAAACCTTTACCAATTTAAAACGGATTTTTATCTCAACTTCAATGAAGCATCTTCAACCTTTGAACAAAACAGCACAGTCCTACTTTCATACTTAATCATACTGAAAAGCTAAAGCTGTCCAAGTAACAAAACACATTTTCATGTGTTTATTATGCAGTTTATCCATCATGTCACATGTTACAGTCTTCCCTACTAGTCATGCGGTTATTCTATGAACAATTAATTCCTCCCCTCTCCCCTCAAAAAGCAGCCCCAAACATGAAACCTTCTCATCAGTTCCTCCCCACAGTCAAAGGGAAGATCTTACAGCGCAAGCAGAAGGCTGCACGCTGCATTTGCCACTCTCTCCTTTTGCCCACTTTCAGGTATCATGCATTCTCCTTTCAGAGGTCTGTTTCTAAATAGCTATTCAGGTGGCTTATCATATAGGAAAGAAGTTTAATAAAGTGGAATATTTTATTAGAAGAAAAGGAAAAGCAAAGGATGAGGGCAGCAAGCAAACAAAACAGTCAGGGACAAAGAACTAATGTTGTGCAGCCTACTCCTTCTCAAGGCAGATAGAGATCCTGTATATTTTCAATTCCCAGCTGGGGTCCCTCTGCCTAGGGGAAATCAAGGGGCACTGGCAGAAGTGAGGGCAAGAAAATTCACTATGAACAATGAGGAAAAATGTGTTGTACCACAGGCCTACTTCCACACTCTGTATTTGCAGTTATTTTTGCAAAGTTATATATTGATTCAAATAGTTTCAAACCAGGTACTTAAAAAAAGATGCAATAAAATGTCACAAAAATAAAGGTTTACAAATTCAACTTGCAAGAGCTAGGATTTTGTGTGAATTTAAAGCTGAGAAGCAAGAAACACCGGCATTGTAAAGACAGGAGAAGATCCAACAGGTAACAGCCAAAGCTGACTCAATTTGTTTCGTTCATCCAGTGTAATCGTAACAAAATACGTAGTGCTAAAAAGTCAAAAAGATGAAAAAACTTCATCTTGACTAGGAGAGCTATTTGTTACAGATTATTATATTTACAACTGCATGTGGTTATGAGGTAGATTTATAGGTTAAAAAAAAAAGAAATAAAGAAAACTTGCCTCGTGGAATTCTTCCTGTTCCCTGGCAAGTCGGGCAGGTGACACTGTCTCTTCCTGTAAATTCCACATAGGGAAACTGCGATACATCTCCACATCTGCCATCTTCGTTGTGCGATTCTGAGTGAACTAACCCATTCCTCATATTATCAGACACCGTGCCTCCATCATAGCCATCTTCCTTGCATGTATGCATAGGCAGGTGAGAAAGTGATTTTCCCATGTCTAAAATAAAAGTCAAAAAGAAAGTTTTCAGGGAGAACAATTCAAACATGACTTGCATCTATCCCTCCACACCAAGTAACTCCGACAAGACTCCTGTTGCCCTCTGTTCAGATCCCTTAAAACCTGCAAAGCACAAATGCCCTGTCAAGCTGGAGTTAATCGCAAACTGTAAGAACCTGATCTAACTGGGAGCTTTGTTCAGACCCTCCAATATTCACAGGGAGATCAAGCAGAAGCTTTTTAGTTAGAACAGTACAATTGCTGGCTAAAGGTTGCAACACTCTAGCAGTGCTTTTCAAACGACTATTGTACAGACTTTCACACAACACATTAATCTTTGTATAAAAAAAAAAACCGCTGTTCAAGACTGGGCTGTAGTAAGCAAGTTTGAAATTTTCAGTGGTCTACACACATTACAGACCCAATTCCAATAAACTTTTTAGGTTGGACTTGTTTCGAGAACATGGGATCAGCTACTCATTGGCAACCTAGAAATATAGATCTCCAGGTGTTTAAACTGATGATTCGCTTTTAACCCAAAAGAGGACTGATTCACAGGAAAGTCAAGGAAAAAATGGGAGTTACTTTAACATAGCTGCTGGCAATATGTAGTATTTGTAAAGGCTTGTTAACAAAAAAAAAAGAAGTATTAATTACAAAAGCATTTTTGCTACTCATGCAAGTTTTAAAATTTTCTCATTGCTGTAGCTTTTCAGACATGATACTGAAACTACCTTGAAACACAGAACACTTGAAACTAAAGGCTGTAATGAAGCGATGCAAGTGGAAACCTTCCTAATTCGCAACAGCTGGAAAATAAACTCAAAGTTAAAAGAAATAAGATTTGTGCAGCAGTGGCAATCAGTTGTCCAGCTTATCCCCATAACCCATTTTAGTTACTTAACACAGCGACACCAGCCACTCAGTTCACCAGTGTCTTGGGGAACAAGATGATTTTAAAAGAATATGCAAAACTTAAGTTTTTTTCCATTGTAAGTGCCATTTTTAAAGTAGCTGCTAGTAATTATCATGTTGGTTCACTGAGAAAGGAAGCCCTAAGAGGAAGATTAAGAGAGCAAAACAAGTCAGAATATTTCAAAGCAACCACTCAGAACAGGAAGATCTTAAATATGGTGATGGTAACATGAGCATAACATCAATTGGTTATATTGCCACAAAGGCTAGGTGAATGGAGGAGGGGAAAAGACAAATACCAGAAAGTCCCAGCTACTGTTTCACCAAATATGCAGCATTATTTTATTGATTTAAGTCATTAAGCCCTTACAAGAAGGAAAGCTATTTATCCTTATGCTGCTACAGCACTTTTAAAGTGTTATAAGTATGGGAGCCATTCAATAATGGAAATTGTTGAATTGAAAAGTAAAACTATTGAGCTATTGAAAAAAACTTTCTGAAAAAGCTGTTTACAATGTTGACAATTATTACACATGGGGTTTTTGCTTACTGTTTTCTTTGTAGCTGACCTACAGCCTTTAAGCTCCGAAACTTGAGTCTTGCAGCTTAGGCAACAGCCGTCACAGATACAGGTCTGAAAGCTTAGGCATCAGTCCCTGGTACTGTTGTGCTACGACTGTATTCAACTTACTTGCTCTACTGATGATAGGCCCAGGCTATGTCTACATTAACAGCTAAATACAGAACAAGCAGCAACTCTGTAGAAATTAACAGTTATTGAGGATCCAACAACCACACTATACATGGCTTTGAGCGTTTATTTCATACTAGCTCTTGACTAGACTGACAACACCCACTCACAAATGAAATGCACCTTCTAGTTTTAGCTTCTTCCAAAAGGAAGAGAGTTCACGCGCTCCCAGATCACACTGCGGTGTGAACCAAGGTGCAGCAAGTAAGGATGACTGGGAACTCATTTCAAGAGCACACCCTTTATTTGAATTAAAATACTAATGCAGATGTATCCTCCAATGCCAACTGTACCTGAGTTTCTATAATTAGATTTTAATACTGTTGTTCTACTGACAGAAACTTAGGAGAGACATGTCTCAGTTCAAAAATGAGAAAACAAGACAACCACCTTCAAGTGAACTGTGTTCCTCTAAAGTGCTTCCCCTCCAACAAAGCACCGAACTTGTTACAGCTGACGAAAACTCGGGAACATTTTGTTCTTTTATCCAGCACTTACATGCTGAACAGTAGTAGTTCCGAGAATACATCAGCTTCGTATGTGTCAGTCTCTATACTGTCAACAAAGTCACAAACCCTACTTCCTTAACAGCTGTGTCTCTCCCTCGCAACTGCTGTATATATTCCAATCTTCTTGGACTTGTCTGGGTTTCCCCTGAATTCAGTTTGTTAGAAAGAGTTCATTAAATTAAAAAAAGTTGTGATAAGTGGCTTTTATTTAAGGCTGTGCCCTTCAGCTTGCTATAGCACTGCAGCAGGATAGTACAAAATCCAAACAATGTCCCAGGCACACAGAACTATCACATCCTGAGTTACACACAAGACCTGGGGAAAAAAACTTGTTGTTTATAAACTCAGTGAAACTTCATAGAGTTAAAGTAGATTGCTATGCTTCTCCAAAAAGTTAGGGTAGCCTACTTCTTTTTAAAAACAGCAAGAGGCTTTGAATCGCAACCACCTTCTACCCTATCAGCCGTGTCTTAATCACGAACATCACCGGCTCCTCCAAAACAGGGAATTCAGCCGGGGAAGGCAATGACTTCGCAGCCGCAGGCAGGCACCTCCGCCGCTGCCCTCCACCGCCCCTTTAGAGACCCCCGCCTCAGACACCGCCTGCCCGGTGAGTCTGGCGCTGCCAAAAACACAGGAGTCAAGAACCTCCCTGAGATGTACGGATTTCCTCGCCCACCGAGCCGGAGCAGCGGCTGCCCTCGCAAA